>CM059220.1:272500-352500 GCA_030347435.1 Clarias fuscus | reverse complement strand
CAGCGGTGTCACTCGGGACAAAGAGAAGAGACGATATTTGGGCCCCTTTCCTTCATATTGAACCGGAGAGAAAAAGGCGATGTGTCGTAATATCGGAGGGGAAACAGTGGGGAACACAATCACTGGGAAAAATACCACAAACCTGAATAGACGCGGGTACAGGATGCGTCAATGATCAGGCATCCCATAATAATCGCCCAGTTTTACAGCCTTGAGTGACAAGACTCCACCTGGACTATAATGACTTTAGCGTTAATTCATTATAATCTTATTACTAAAATGTTATGTTTTCATTGACTAAAACTAGACTAAAATGTCCAGACATTTAGTGGACAAAACTAGGGTAGGATTGATTAATATGATAAAACCTAACAGGGACATTTATCCTGGGACGAAGACTAAAAAATAGCTGACAGAATGACCACTAACTCCTTCTCACATCTCAGTACACGTTGTTCAGTACATCAGTGAGATAACAATCAGAAATATCTTAGCAATCAGTTAGTCCTATCTCAAAAATAAAAACTCAAAAATAGGAGTGAAGTTTCTTTAAATCGGTTGGTTTAATTGACGAACATGCGTCATTCACTATATATTAAGTACATTGGTTAAGGGATTTTTGAGGGCCGATCGGGTCAAACTGTGTTGTAAAACTGATTGACATTTACAGAAGACTTCAGTCAGATGACGATCCCGGCCGAGGCGGCTCGGAGCCACTGCAGTCATTCCCGTGAACATTTAGCGAGTGGAACAGCGTGAACACTGAAACTCAGCGGATAACTTGTCAGTGACTTCCAGAAGAAACACATCTGTCTGTGGGAAATGTACACGCAATAGTTGTCAATTGCTTTAGATGTGAGAGATCTAACATTTAACAGTCCTAGCTTCAGATCAGAGGTGCCGGCTGTGTATTCAGTGAGCTCTGAGTTTGTGGTCTTACAGACACAGTCTCAATATGAGGAACCCTGAGTGACGACTCTCTGCAGCTAGCAGACGGTTGGTTTAGCCTGTCTGTCTGCTCCCTGGCCTGGGCTCTGGATTGTCACCGATAAAGTCCACGTTATGTTCAGAGCACCACCTGGACATGGGATAAGGATCAGGGTTAGCTCAGCGGTTAAGGAATTGGACTCCGGTTCCAAAGATCTTACAGGTTCAAATCCCAAGACCACCCTGTTGGACCCTTGAGCAGGATCCTTAACACTAAACTGCTCAAATGTATAATGAGTTAAAAATGTAAGTGGCTCTGGATAAGGGCGTCGGCCTAATGCCTAAATGTAAATGAACATCGGCGGTTCAGTGACTTTACCCTGCTGTAAACTCTGTCGTCATGCATTCCAGCCTACACCTGCAGTGAGGGACTGGTTCAGGGATCACACACCTGTACCAGGGTGTCTGATGTTTGACACCCAATGAGTCCACGTAACATCCCTGTAGATGTGTCAATGATCAGACAATAACTCATCAGTCCTACACATTTTACTCAACTGACCATAATAAAACTATTTCCAGTCAATATTTCATCAAGTTATTACAAAACCAAAAGTTAATTCTATTATTCAATTGATTATGTGAATATATATCTTACCAGTCCTGAAGAAGAACCTATATTTCACATGCTTTAAGACTTTAAAGCTCATTTCTTCATATACTAGGTCTGGTTTAAGTCAAGGATTACTGAAATGTGCCGTGAAGCGTCCATGCAAAGTGTTTAAACAAACTGACAAAGCAAATAAATCACTGGTGTTTTGGCCTTGTTTGTACGGGAGTATTGTAAGTGTTTGCGTCCGCGAGTCGCGTCCAGAGATAAAGCAAGAGTTAGAATTAGACATTTATAATTAGAAATAAGTTCCAGCTGATTAGCAAGTGAAAGTGGATTTATGAATTATTTTATTTGTAATTGTGGTCTTGCAGCCTCCTCACAGCTCCAGTGACTTACAATACAGTCAAAAGTTTGGACACCCTTCTAATTCAATGTTTTTTGTTTAGTGATTTTTTTTTTCTACATTCTAGAACAATACTGATGATTTCAAAATGATATAACATATGGAATTCTGTACTTTAACATAGAACAAGAACAGTTTCGTGTCGAGTGCGTTTGTAAACCCCATCGAGCTCCATGATGAAACGGTTGGATAGTTAGTGTTAGTTGGTGAAAGTTTTCTCAGAAGCCGGATCTATATACTGTAGCATTCTTTCATCTCAGAAATATTGCCAAGATAAAGAATATATTGTCACTAAATGATGCAGAAACATTATTTGCATCTCCTCTAGGTTGGACTGCTGTAAGGCCTTACTGTCTGGATGTTCTACTAGATCAGGGCTCGGTGACCCGTGACTGCGGTCACATGTGGCTCTTTCATCCCCCTGCTGCGGCTCGCTGTGGCTTTGAAAAATAAATAATAAGTATTTAAATTAAATTTATTTTATTTTTGTTAGTTAGCTTTTTCAAATGTAATTCAAAATGTGAAGATTATGGTGATCTTGTAACATTAAAATGAAACATGTTACATTTTTTTGTCGCTCAAAATATGCATCACAGCGCCGATGTGTGACACCTGCCGACATGCGATTTAGAGAACTTTTTGAGTCCCTAGCTGCGTTCCATTCTGAAGTGTACAGTACTTCACAGGTGCTCCCTGCTCCATTTGCAGTGAAGGTCATGAAGCAAACTTCCCTCCACAAAACTCCACCGTTCAGAACATCTGCAAAGTCATCAGCTCTGACGTCACTTCCTCCGTATTATTGATAATAATAATAATTGATTTAAAACATACCAAGATTTATACATTTTTTTACAGATTACTATATAATATTAAAGAATTTTTTATTTAATTGAAGTTTAAATTATTGTATCATATTAATATGATGTCATTGTCGATAATAACGATAATTAATATATAATCTTTTTTCAAACTCCATTTTCATTGGTTGACCGCTGACAGAGCACTCCAGTACACGCGGTAAAAGGATGATGTCACACAGAAGCAGGCGGCATTTTTGGTTTGCTGCATTTTTGTGAGAGTCCCCACTAGAACCAGGAGATACGAGCACATCACCCCTATCTTATCTACACTGCATCGGCTCCCTGTGAAATTTCACATCGATTTTAAGATACTACTATTGACGTATAAAGCATTAAATGGTCATTTTTAACTTTGCTTCATCAATTACAGCCCAATGAGACACTTAAGACCCAGGAGCTGTGAGGAGGCTGCAAATCCCACAGCAATTAAATATTAGATGATTAATGAACACACTTTTACTTCACTTAGTGATCAGCGAGTACCCAATGAACTCTTATTTTAATTTGGTAATGTCTAGGGCTTGTTTTTTGTCTGTGAAAGCGTGACTAATATAGACATGACAGATCACAGAATCGAGTGCAAACAGAGGCCACATTTACTCCTCTACAAACAAACAGGGGGGAAAATGCAAACTGCCTTTCCTGTGCATCTGTATCTGAACACCAGTGATTTATTTGCTTTGTTAGTTTGTTTAAACACTTTGCATGGATGCGTCACTGCACATTTCATCGTGTCTTACACCAAGCCTAACATCACTGGGAACAGTTATACTGCAAAACTTACAAATCTTCAAAAGCAGTATTCCTGTTTTTTAGAATTTGCAGAACGTATAAAATGTTGATGAAGTTCTAAGTAAATGTTGGTGAAGAAGTCGTGAACATGAAGGATGCACACACTTACAGCACGGACGGAACGTCGATGTGGTCCAGTGCGATGGTTGAGCTGATGGAGGGGCAACAGCGCTGTGGCATGCACACACTACGTACAGGGAACGTTCGCTCATGTGGAAGGAAAAAAGCCAAAGTATGGAATTCAAATTGCTACTGATAGGTTTGTGAAGAGTGAGTGAGTCAGTGAGGCACTTGTCTGGTTCTTTGCTTTAAACACTTTGCATGGACGCTTCACGGCACATTTCAGTAATCCTTGACTTAAACCAGACCTAGTATATGAAGAAATGAGCTTTAAAGTCTTAAAGCATGTGAAATATAGGTTCTTCTTCAGGACTGGTAAGATATATATTCACATATTCAATTGAATAATAGAATTAACTTTTGGTTTTGTAATAACTTGATGAAATATTGACTGGAAATAGTTTTATTATGGTCAGTTGAGTAAAATGTGTAGGACTGATGAGTTATTGTCTGATCATTGACACGTCTACAGGGATGTTACGTGGAGTCATTGGGTGTCAAACATCAGACACCCTGGTACAGGTGTGTGATCCCTGAACCAGTCCCTCACTGCAGGTGTAGGCTGGAATGCATGACGACAGAGTTTACAGCAGGATAAAGTCACTGAACCGCCGATGTCCAGATGGTGTTCCAAACATTGAGGGCAAAGCTGGCCTGTTAAGGTGGGACGGTGTCCATCTCACTCGGAGGTCTTGTACTCTCAGTCTAACTGGTAGTGGAGGAGGCGTCGCCGTTATTTATAACGATAATCTGACGATCGTACAATAACATGGACACAAATTTAATGCAAATGAAGTTACTAAGATAACAAGTCACAAGTAATGAGTCTGCCGAGTTGAATCTCCTTGATTTTACTAATCATTATTTACATATTTATTAATATTCATTTTAAGAATCTGAAAGAGCCTCTACGAAGTGTTTATGTCCATTCTGGACACAGTAGTTAAAATCAGGACATAGAAGGACCCACTAATAAGACATAAGCTGATTTGGCTTAAGAACAGAAAACAGAGCAACATGTCTGAAGTTATCTCAGATAATTATCTTTTCATTTCCACATGTTTGAGCCATTAAAAGAGTTCCTAGGAGGCCGGTGTTTTAGACATGAAGCAGGAATCGTGCTTAATAAGGTTGAGGACTGTATAAAGGACATAAGAGACTGGATGCTAATTAACTTCCTTCTGCTCAATCCTGATAAGACAGAAGTTCTGGTACTGGGACCACATGTAGCTAGAATTAAGCTTTTTGATCACACAGTAACTCTATATAGCCTTTCTGTTTCATCATGTCCTGAACAATTACATTATAACTCTTTATTAATATTCCATTACCTATTCAAGTTTTTTATTAAATATTTTATCCATATAAACAGATCAGAGAGGCGAAGCGCGCACATGACCAGAGAATCCACAACCACTTCAGAGACAGCGGTGACGCACGGCGCATGCGGCAGGGCATACAAGCCATCGCCAACTACAGGACATCATCACCCGCCTGTGACAGTGACGGCTCCCTTCCAGATGCCCTCAACAGCTTCTACACACAGTCCGACAGGCAGAATGTTGTGACGGCGAGGAAGACCACCCCTCCTCCGAACGGCCAGGTGCCGTGTCTCACCCCGGCTGATGTGACGAAAACTCGATGCAGTCGACCCACGTAAACCTCGTAGGTAGACCTGGTACCTCACTCATCTCAGAGAACAAGTCAAACCAAACCTGAACACTTTTTTTAACCAACAAGAAAAATATGTTATTGATGACAAAAAAAAATTAATAATGAAATAAAAAATATGAATACTCACTACAAAAACAAAAACTATTTTATAAATAATTTTATAGTTTTCATTTTACCAATGCAAAACATAAAAGTGTCTTACACGTTTTTAAAAATGGTCTTGTCTTTATTCTCTTTACCTTAGGCTTGTTTCAGAAGGCCTGAAATGTTTGAAATGATGAAATGTTGCATCCATGCAAAGTTTCTAAACAAATTATTAAAGCAAAAATGAGGCACAAGCACGATTCAGTGCTTAATTTGCATTCAATTTTTTTGTTTGGGAAATGAGGACTATGTGCATTTTACAAACCCTCTTATATGTGCATCAGGTGAGTTTTCACTGGGCCATAATAATAATTTTTATAACATTAGATTATAATGCTTATTGTGTTATTGGTTGAAAGAACCAAATGATCACAGTTTTAAATACATTTTTTTTTAAATGTTCTATTTACATAAAATTTATGGCAAATATGATTATTCTCTAAAAATGTAAATGATCCATTTGCTAATAAAAGGAGAGAGAATCACAGCGTGTTAAAATTCACTTATACCACTTCAGCGCTGTTATTTCAGCCAAAGTGAAAATATGAACTAATCCCAGTCAAAATATTCACTTTATCTTTTCTCATTAATATCTATTGGTGCAGGTGTTTGTTTACATTGAGACAGTAGCGCATTAGTAGATTATTTTAAAGTAGATTATTAAATCCAGCACATACAGTTGTGTTCAAAATAATAGCAGTGTGTTGAAAAAAGTGAGTAAAGCTCCATATCCATATAATAACTTTAATCATTTAAATCAACAAATGTATTGGACCCCCTGCACGTTCTATTCTGAATCACAACATGAAGAATGCATCACATGCTAAATGTATTATTAGTTTACAGAAAGTGAAGAAAAACCAATATTAGTCTGTTCAAAATAATATCAGTGTCATCATTCATCTTTACAAAGTGATGGATTTACCATTTAAATATAAAAGCTTGAGAAAGTTGAATCTTTCTTGTGATCTCTGAACTAATATTTAGTTGTATAACGATGGTTTCTGAGAACTGCTTCACATCTGTGCTGCATGGAGTCAAACAACTTCTGGCACCTTTGAACAGATATTCCAGCGCGAGACAATTGCCACAATACTACACACCACAAGTCCTCTGCATTTCTTGGTTTTGTCTCAGAAACAGCATTTTTAATGTCGGCCCACAGGGTTTATCTATTGGATTAAGGTCTGGGGATTGGGCCGGCCTCTCCATAACCTTAATCTAGTGGGTCTGGAACCAAGATGCTGCTCTCTTACTGGTGTGTTTGGGGTCGTTGTCTTGTTGAAACTCCCATTTCAAGGTCATTTCCTCTTCAGCGTGAGGCCACATGACCTCTTTAAGTATTCTGATGTACTCGAATTGATCCCTGAAATGTGATAAATAAACACCACAGTATGAGAAGCATCTCCCATATCATGATGCTTGTGCCTCCATGCTTCACGTCTTCACAGTGTACTGTGGCCTGAATTCAGTGTTTGGTGTTTCGTCTGACAAACTGTCTGCGGCCTCTAGACTCAAAAGAACAATCTTACTTTCATCAGTCCACAGAATATTGCACCGTTTCTCTTTAGGCCAGTCGATGTTCTCTGGTGAACTGTAACCTCTTCAACACGTGTCTTTTTGTCATCAGTGGGACTTTGCGGGGCTTCTTGCCGATTGCTCGGCTTCACATAGCCGTCTTTTAATAGTAACAGCACTCACAGGTAACTTTAGATGTTCATGCTGGAACTGATCATTGGCTGAGTCTTTGCCAGTGTTGTTATTCTTCCATCCATTCGAATGGTAGTTTTCCGTTTTCTTCCACGTCTTTCTTATTTTGGTCTCCATTTTAAAGCATTTGATATCATTTTAGCAGAGCAGCCGATCTTTTTCTGCACTTCTTTGTATGTTTTCCCATCTCTAATCAACTTTTGAATCAAAGTACGCTGTTCTTCTGAATAATGTCTATAATGACCCATTTTACTCTGATTTTCAGAGAGAAACACACAGGAAAACCTTTTCTGCATTTATCCTTAAATAAGGGGAACATGTTTGACACCTGTTTTCCACAGAATAATTCACCTCTCTAATTGAACTCCACACTGATATCTTTTGAACACGCCGGTTTTTATTTATTGATTCAGTTACACAGAATCAGGTGCATCAAGTCATGACTGTTGGGTCTGTGGGTTTTCTATTACTTCACTACACCTACAAGTCAAATATTTACCATGAAGAAATATCATTTCTCCCAAAAACAATTACTGATCTGGTTACTGATGTTGGACTGATATTATTCAACTGTAACTGTTCATAACATCGCTTTTACTCAAAATTTAGATTCTGGAACAGATAGTAGGGAGCAGCTATGCTAATATCTACATAGAACACACAAACAGGTTAATATTAGTTCAGAGACTGTATCAGTCAGGATTTAGGCCTCATCACAACACAGAGACAGCACTCGTTAAAGTAGTAAATGACGTCCAATTGGCCTCTGATCAGGGTTGCGTCACTGTACTTGTGTTACTCAACCTCAGTGACACCATTGATCATAGTATTCTCCTTCACAGATTAGAAAATGTAGTAGGAGTTATGTGATTGGCTCTCTCCTGACTCAGATCTTATTTTAGTGACCTTTATCAGTTTGTAGATTTAAATGGTCACTATTCTGCATGTTCTCTAGTGGAGTATGGTGTCCCACAGGGTTTGGTTGTAGGCCCACTGCTTTTTATTTTTACATGCTTCCTCTGAGCAACATAATTCATAAAAATGAGGAAGCATGTAAAGAGAAAAGTGTGCCTAAAAACCTGTGGAACTCCACCTGAGAACATGCAGAATACAAACAGAATTTTCATTGTTATGCTGATGACACAGAGTTATATGTCTCAGGAAAGCCAGATGAGAAAATCCAGCTTAATAAAGTTGAGCAGTGTGTGGACGACATTAGAGACAGAATGTTAATTAACTGCCTTCTGCTTAATCCTTGGAAGACAGGAGTTCTGGTGTAGACAATATCACTAGGATAGCTTTCTTTCATCTCATAAATATTGCCAAGATAAGAAATATATTGTCACTAATTGATGCAGAAAAACTAGTTCATGCTTTTATCACCTCTAGGTTGGACTATTGTAACGCCTTACTGTCTGGTTGTTCAATTAGGTGTATAAACAAGCTTCAACTAGTCCAGAAGGCAGCAGCCAGAGTCCTCACCAGAAGATACGAGCACATCACCCCTATCTTATCTACTACACTACAGTGGCTCCCTGTGAAATTTCACATCGATTTTAAAATACTACTTTTGACGTATAAAGCACTAAATGGTCTCGCGGCACCATGGCTACTTTGACCAAAGGATGCAGCGGGGGCGGAGCTTTTATTTAAAAAGTCCCAAATGTTACAGAATAGTCTTCCAATTAATGTTCGGGACTCAGACACAGTCTCAGTGTTTAAGTCTAGGCTAAAAACCTATTTATTTAGCGCAGCATTTTTGTAAATAGATGAACCTTAGGTAAAGGAGCAGATCTGGGGGACTCATGGCCGTAGAGTATTCTGGTGAACTGGTATGTTTAGATGCTGTCCTCCCCACTCTCATTGATCACTCAGGTTTGTTGACGGTGAGGTGATTGGTTGCTTTACATCTCAGTTCCCCGGCGTACGGATGAAAGACATGTTGTTGGCGGTGGGAGAGCAGGTCGGGTGTGAGAACATCTACTCTGCCTCCCGGAAGAATAAAGCTGTGGTGGTCTCGACGAGGAGTGGAATACGTGTCAGGAGTAGCTCAGTGGTTAAGGCATTGGACTACAGTTCGGAAGGTCCCAGGTTCAAGTCCCACTACCACCAAGTTGTCCCTGTTGGGCCCTTGAGCAAGGCCCTCAATCCCAGGTGTATCAGATGTATAATGAGATAAAAAATGTAAATTGCTCTGGATAAGGGCGTCTGCCAAATGCCTAGATGTAGATGTGTGAGAGTTGAAGTTAAAGTCGCGAGTGGTGGTATCCAACGTTCCTCCATTCATAAAAGACAAGGCAATAACGCTTCAGGAAGTTCGTCAGCCCCATGAGAGCTATTCCGCTCGGGTGCAAAAGCTCTGGCAAATTTGAATGATTTTAAACAACCAAGAAGAGATATTAAATGTGAACTTTAAGTGTAAAGAGGGGAAAAGCAGTTACACAGTTTTTGCCACCATGAAGCGGTTGAGGTGTTTTGAATGTGGGGACGTGGGACACAAAAGGCTGAGCTTCAGAACAAGTCAAATAACATACCAACCTTTTTATATTACAAGTCAACGTACAGAAATGACAGTAAACATTTACTACTTTACAATTTTCTTCCCATCTAAAGGACAGAAGGATTTTTATGAGGATGTGTAATAGATTTATTTAAAATAAAAAAGCAACTTACTGCTGATGGTGTAATATGAAAATATTAAATAAATAAACGTACCATTAAGTTACTATTTTAAAGCAGAATTAATTAAATGAATAATTTTATAATGAATATTTAAAATGTACAATTAAGTAGTTAAACATAGTTTTTAAAATGGAATTCACACATTTTTGTTATTTTGTTTTTTTCATGTTTAGCGCTTCATTTAGGTTCTGCGTTTTTAAGTTTTCTTTTTCTCAAGTCTGTTGCGTTTTCTTGCACGTATTAGCATTAGCTCTTAGCTCTTATTAAATATCTCAGCTCATAGTCAGTGTTTCTTATTTCTTTGTATGTCTCCATAATAAAGAGGACACCACACATGTGTCAGAGGAGACCCACAAAGCATGAGAATAACATGCAAACCCCAAGCACACAGTCCATAGGCAAGATCCGAACCGCCCAATTCTGGATCTGTGGAGCAACAGGGCTACATGAGCTTCCTGCTCTTAATGCTTCTTTCTCTTTGTGAAAAATCACTCCATTTGGTTGCTCTCTCCAATTCACTCTGATGTTCACTGCCATCCCATGATCCACCAGGTTCTGCCTGATCTGGAGAACAGATTAAACGTTTGTTATTAAATGTTCATAGAGACACCAACATCTATGTTGGTGTCTGTATTTTAGACTTTTATAAAGACTCAGGGTCTGACTGCAGTAACTAGGAGGGGAATTTTTAGTAAAAGTTGGGTTTGTAAATGATGAGACTCACCTGTTTTAAGATGGCTGCCTTTACTCCCCGGTCATTCACATCCCAATTAGACTGGATTTTCACTTTTAAAATTAGTTTTTTGGTGAATTCTGAAGGAATAATCACAAAATAATCTACAAACACGTTCAACACACAAACTATTTAAAATCAGTCAAAATTTTGTCTAAATTAAAAACTGAATAAACGTAAACTAACCTGAGTACAGACAGAAAGGTTTAATGTTTGAGCACGGTTCATCAGCAGACGGGATGTTTCTTTCTTTCTCTTTGTGAAAAATCACTCCATTTGTTTGCTCTCTCCAATTCAATGTGACGTTCTCTGTCAAATCATGATCCTTCAGTTTCTGCTTGAGCTGAAGAACAAAGTTTTGTTATTAAATGATGCAGAATAGAGAAATAAATCTATTGTGGTTTAGGTTCTGATGACTCTGTGGTTTACACGTGGTTTAGGTTCTGATGACACTGTGGTTTACACGTGGTTTAGGTTCTGATGACTCTGTGTTTTACACGTGGTTTAGGTTCTGATGACTCTGTGGTTTACATGTGGTTTAGGTTCTGATGACTCTGTGGTTTACACGTGGTTCAGGTTCTGATGACACTGTGGTTTACACGTGGTTTAGGTTCTGATGACACTGTGGTTTACATGTGGTTCAGGTTCTGATGACTGTGTGGTTTACACGTGGTTCAGGTTCTGATGACACTGTGTTTTACACGTGGAGGTTCTGATGACACTGTGGTTTACACGTGGTTTAGGTTCGGATTACTTTGTAGTTTACACGTGATTTAGGTTCGGATTACTTTGTAGTTTACACGTGATTTAGGTTCGGATTACTTTGTAGTTTACACGTGGTTTAGGTTCGGATGACTTTGTAGTTTACACGTGGTTTAGGTTCGGATGACTCTGTGTTTTAATGGAAAGGTCCATTAGCAGGGGAATGTGCAGTATAAGTGAGTTTTGTGGAGGATGAGACTCACCTGCTTTATGATTGCCAGCTTCACAGTCAGATTGTTCACATCCCGATTAGACTGAATCTTCATTCTTATTATGTGTTGTTTTGTTATGTCTGGATGTAGAATGGCAAAGAAACATACAAACTCAATCTAGAACATCTAGATCTTTATCAGTCTATCAGTTTAATTTGCCTAAATAAAAAACTGAATAAAACTTTAACTAACCTGAGTAACAGAAGAAAGGCATTAGGTCTCCGCACTGTGCATCAGCAGCCTGACTGTTATTTAGATAACCACAGTTTTCATTGCCCAGGGCATTATCAGGATTTCCAAACATCCAGATGGTGTTAGAGACGTCGCTGTGGTCTACCCACTTCCATGTGTCTCTGAATAGTCCGATCCAAGCAAACTGTTTAATCAGTCCTCCTATAACTGAGTTTTCTGTTGTGTTTCTCACACTAGCCAGGTCTGTATGGTACTGTCTACAGTAACTCTGCGCACCAAGCCATGTCAATGGCTTAGACATATAAATGTACCTTCCAGTTCCATAGTTACTGTCTTGAAGAATAAAAAATAAATACATTGAAAAAGATTATCCAAATAATGTATTGTCTTCAGGTAGAGAAAGATACATATGTTACTGGATTTTGTTAAGACTAAGAACCATTACAAACAAGATTGGATATTTTTGGTTGTTGTCTACTTGAAGGCACAGTAAGAGTATTTTTGTATGACTTATAGTCTTACTATAGTCCCATTTTACCTACTACAGGTGAAACTCGAAAAATGAGAATATCGTGCAAAAGTTCAGTTTATTTCAGTAATGTAACTTAAAAGGTGAAACTAATATATGAGAGACTCATTACATGCAAAGTAAGATAGTTCAATCTTACTTTGGGCTCGTGTTCCAAAACACTCTTTTTTTTTATATAAATACATAAAAATAATTAATGCAATCTATAAAATGAAAATAAAACAAATTAATCTACAGTAACACTCCTCCTCCCTATCCCACCTCGCTTTTTAAGTTTCACAACAAACGGACACACACATAAACAGAACGGAAACACCGTTTTAACAGGGAAAAAAGACATCTCTCTGACCTGGCGCAAGCGCATACTAAGAGAATCACTATTGTAAAAAAAAAAAAAAAATTAACCAGCACCTTACCATTGAAAAGAATCACGACAGAGTATAGTTTCTGTTTGTTTGTGAAGCCGGGGGGGGTGAAAAGGCGAGAGAGCATCTGTGTGTGTGTGTGTGTGAGACGAGCAGAATTTCTGTGTGTTTGCGAAGCCGTGGGGGGGGGGGGGGGGGGAGGGGGGGATGGTGCTGACGCTCGGTAAACTAATACTTGCTCGGTTTCCGATTAAAAATTTGTAAAAAATCTTTGCTCGGTTTGCGGAACACTCGTAAACCACGTTACTCGCAATCCGAGGTTCCACTGTACTTGGTTTGGGCCTCTTTTACAGCAATTACTGCCTCAATGCGGCGTGGCATGGAAGCTCTCAGCCTGTTGAGGTGTTATGGAAGACCAGGATGCTACAATAGCGGACTTCAGCTCTTCTGCATTGTTCGGTCTCATGTCTCTCATCTTTCTTTTGGTAATGTCCTGTAGATTCTCTATGGGGTTCAGGTCAGGCGAGTTTGCTGACCAATCAAGCACAGTAATCCCAGGGTCATTGAACCAGGTTTAGGTGCTTTTGGCAGTGTGGGCAGGTGCCAAATCCTGCTGGAAAATGAAGTCAGCGTCCCCATAAAGCTTGTCTGTGGAAGGAAGCATGAAGTGCTCCAGAATCTCCTGGTAGACGGCTGTGTTGACCCTGGACTTAATGAAGCACAGTGGACCAACACCAGCAGATGACATGGTTCCCCAAATCAACACAGACTGTGGAAACTCAGTCCACTCCTTGTCAAAGTCCCCAACACTTTTAAATGGCCTTTTCCTGACAATCCTCTCCAGGCTGCAGTCATCCTTGCTGCTTAAGCAGTTTTTACTTCCACACATTACCTTTTGAGGCTTTCCTTCCTTATGGAGGATGTCAGTGATGGTTTTCTGCACAACCGTCAGGTTAGCAGTCTTTCCCATGATTGTGTTTCCTACTGATCCAGACTGAGAGACCATTTAAAGACTCAGGAACCCTTTGCAGGTGTTATGACTTAATTAGCTGATTAGAGTGAGACACTTTGAGCCGAGAATATTGAAAATATTGAACCTTTTCACAATATTCAAATTTTCTGACATTGTGGATTTGGGGTTTTCATGAGCTGTAAGCCATAATCATCTAAATTATGACAAATTATGGCTTGAACTATCTTGCTTTGCATGTAATGAGTCTATCTCGTATATTCATTTCACCTTTTAAGTTGCATTACTGAAATAAATGAACTTTTGCACGATATTCTAATTTTTAGAGTTTCACCTGTATAGCACTTTTCACTTTACCCCGAGGGTCTAAAAATTTTCCATCAGAAAAATGCATTTTAAAAACAATCATGTGAAACAAATGTAGGTCCTTACCATCAAAGCAAACAAAGGGGCATGTCAATCCACAATATGCATCATTCAAACCACATGTTTTTTTTTTCATACTACATGATTCATGTCCCTGATAATTGTCAGGTTGCCCTTGACACCAATGTATCATATTCCCCAGTGGCTCATTTTGAAAGGACCAGCGCCAGCTTGTGACATCATTGTACATTCCTATCCAAGCGCTGGAGGTGAAGTTTTGTTTCTCTGCTTCATTCTGTAGTTGTTCCATGTCGTCATTACTTTTAACGAGAGCCAGATCAGTATATGTGGCCTGGCAGTAAGCCTGAGCATCACTCCATGTTTTCTCTCGCTGGATGAGGTAGTACTTATAGGAGGTGGACAGGATGATGGGGAAAGCTCCTGTGGAGACGAGATGTACAAGATATATCTAGTGTCAGGACGTCCAAAACTGAAAAATTTACCTTTTCACCATCCTTTTAACATACAGTATATTTATTGGTTTTCTTCTGGTTTCTTCCCATTTTTTGTGTTTTCTTTACTTTTTGTTCTGTTTCACTCAAACGATTTGACTTTTGCTCATGACTTCAGTTCCCAGGATAGATTTCACCACACCTGCCAATAGTTACATGATCTTATACATTGATCTTTGTTTTGCTACACTCTGATTGGTTGGTCTATTTACAGCCAGTGTTAACCTGCGATTTCTGAGGTTGGCGACTCGGATGAACTTATCCTCCGCAGCAGAGGCGACTCTCGGTCTTCATTTCCTGGGGCGGTCCGCATGTGAGCCAGTTTCTTTGTAGCGCTTGATGGTTTTTGTGACTGCACTTGGGGACACTTTCAAAGTTTTCTCAAGTTTTCGGACTGACTGACCTTCATTTCAAGTAATGATGGCCGCTCGTTTTTCTTTACTTAGCTGCTTTTTTCTTGCCATAATGCCATAATACAAATTCAAACTATATATATAAAAGAGAGGGTTGCAGGTTACAGCTTGGGTTTACAGTGACATGAAACTGAACTGAAATGGCAAATATTGTGAATGATAGTAATTTGGGGTTGAGTGTAAGAAATAAGACAAATTGTAAGTTCACAGTGTACTAACAATGATAAAGTGTAGTAATTATAAAGTAATGTTTAAAAGTTAGTGCCCCTCATTTAATTCTGTGTCTATAAAAAAGTCATCTGATCATAGCGGGTTTTAGTATTAAATTGATTTGACAAATAACAACATGCAATATATTTATTTTTTTAAAATGAAGCCAATGGGGAGGTGAGGGGAGGGGAGTTAACTCAAATACCTCAGAAACAGATTTTAGTCTGTTTAGTCGTCTTTAGTCGTCACTTAAAGATTGAAAGTTCATTCCACTACCTAGGTGTCAGGACAGAAAAGAGTCTAAAGGCATGTCTTTCTTGATCTTTGAGAGATGGTGCACTGACCAGGCAATCTGTGCTGGAGGATTGGAGGGAAGGTGTTGCAGTGCAGGGTGTGATTAGAGCTTTCTAGGTGAGCATCAGTGTTTTGAATTTGATGCGCAGCTACAGGATGCCAGTGCAGGAAGTGGAGAAGAGGTGGTGTGAACTTAGTGCAGCTGCATTCTGGATGAGGCGAATAGTGCACAGAGGCAGACTTGCCAGTTGCAGTAGTCGAGTCTTCGACTAACAAGAGACTAAGCAAGCATCCTTGTGGCCTGTTGTGAGTAAAAAGGCGAATTCTTCTAATGTTCTAAAGAGGAAATTGATAAGAGCTAATAAGGTTAGCAAAGGGACAGGAAAATTAGTTAATCCAAGGATAAAGGCAGTGAATGAAGGAGTTTTGTCCAATGAGATCATATGATCCTGACAGGGGCATGAATCACCTGGGATGAACAGCAGTTCAGTTTAACTGAAATTAACTTTCAATTGATAAGCTACCATCCAGGATAGCAGATATGCAAAGATCCGGGTGGAAACCTGAGTATCTGAGGGAGGTGAATGAGTTAAGTGTCATTCACATAAAAGTGGTATGAAAAGCTGTATGAGGATATGACCTCAACAAGAGATTGGGTATAGCGGTAGAACAGAAGAGGACCAAGTACTAAGCCTTGTGGGACACTGGTGCAGAGTCTGCGTGGAGCAGATTTGATCCCCTGCTGTCACAAACCGCCAAGCCATGTCTACACCATAGGTGAGCCTGGCTCTTTCCCTTCCATGCTCCAGTCCGCGTCTGTTATCGACCCCATTTTGTTACTGACCTTGTTCTTGTCTAGCGTCTTGTATTTACTGCTTGTGTGGATTACCAGCTTTGATTTCTGCGTTGCACACTGACCACGAAACTGTCTAGCGTTTTTGGGTTTATTGCATGTGTGGATTTCCGGCTAGAGTTAGGGTTAGGAAAGTATCAGAGCCCACATAACCCTAACCCCATGCACTCAATATCACAAGACTGCACTCGCTCAAGTTGTGGAAGTGTTATAAATGTGCAACAATTCCAGCCAGAGACTGGAGGAGAGAATAGTCTGCCTATCTGTTTCTGTAAAAGTGAATGTTCTACAGATGAAACATGTTACACATAATAGTAACTAGCAAAGGGACAGGAAAATGCATGACAAGCCTCATGGTAGTGTTTGCTAAATCCTTACACTTTAACATATAGGTGGGAAAGTCTCAGTGGAAAGAACTCTCTATGAGTGAAGTGAAATAAATAGTTCAGCTGATAATACCTGTCCATAGTACAAGCATTGTGGTTGTATTTCTCAAAATCATTCACAAGTTGAACACACAACACAAACAAAAAATATATAACTATTATCTTAACAGAGACAATTTCCCCACTGTGGGATGAATGACGGTATATCTTATCTTATTTACAATACTAACTGAAATATACATACAGTGGTATTTAAAACTAGTGCATTGATTGTAGTCTGTCTACTAGAATTTAATTAAACTTGGGCATTACTTTGTTATTTGCCTGAAGTTAAACCTGTGTTATAAATGGAATCAAAATGTTGAGTAGAGGTGAAGTTATAAGCAATTATGTGGCAGATTACAAAATGGAAAGTTTGACAGCGTACTGCATATTCATGAAAGTGTCGGTGCACTTAAAAGCCTTAAAATGCCGGCGAGTCCACTTGGATTTTTTTCTGGTAACAATAAAAAAGGTCTACTTATGTTTATGGACACTCACAATATCCATAATACATTGTGCTTTTGTAAAATGAAGAAAATAAACAAGGTACGCTTTCAGCTGTCTGAGTCTCTGTCAATGTCTTTCTGAAATGCGTCACTTAAATGAACTGAAACTAAATGAAGAAACAAAAATATATATATATTGTTTGGTCAAGATTTTGGCAGAAAAATAACACCACAGGAATCTTCTGTCCAAAATCGCAACCAATAGATTTGGGTATAGAGGTTGCTATTCCATAACCACATTTCTGGCAGTTGAAACGTCTTGTGTTTGCAGTCTCTCAAACTTTTCGTCTGAACCCACTATTTAAAAATGACAAACCACTGAGATCCAATTCACAACAGACTTTATAAATCATGAGAAAAGGATTTCCATAAAGGAATGCCACTTTATTACCCTTAAATGGTAACCCAGCCGTTTCTGACATTAGGCTACATCTGATGAACTTCATATGCATGATATTGTAATTGGTAATTTAAGAGTCATCAATAAAACTAGACTTTATGGATGATACCAAATAAATGCATTCGTCCTATTGTATGAAAAAAATTAAGAACTTGAATATGTATCCTAGTTATCAGAACTTCAGGAGAAAAGTATTCATTAATAACTGTGTGTAATGTTACACACTCCATAATTAATCAGGTATCAATATAAAAGGCATAGTTCTGACGGAGAAATCCACTCTCAATAATTACTGTGTAATTTTCATTAAGCTACATCATTCATGCTTCCTAAGTTATTAAACATTATTTGTTGGCTGTTAATCATAGTACTTGTTTTCGTAAAATTACCTCTGAGAGCAGAAGTTTGGATCATTTATTTATCTCACTAACATTACTAACATCTCTATGGCTTGAAGTGTAAAATATTACACAGTAGGTTACAACTATCACATTCATGCTCTCTCTCTCTCTCTCACACACACACGCACACACACACACACATTTTTATTATTCCTCTTACCTGTGAAAAACACTAACAGAAACAGAAGATTCTTCATTCCTGATGTGGAGCTTACGCTCTGTTTCTTTTTGAACAACTTCTATTCTCACCTGATTATGTAAGCAGTCTTATGCAAAACAGCTGCTCTTCTCACTCACATAATAGAAACAAGTGCTGATTTCCATCTCAAACTGACTGAGTCACTATTCAAACCAACTCAGGCAGTGAATCTAACTGGGGAATTAACTAATGACTTTAAACATTCTGTACAGATGTAACTATGGTCTACAATAATAACTGTTTAATAATAATAATAATAATAATAATAATAATAATAATAATAATAAAGGAAGAGAGACAGATTGGAGGAAATCTATCAGTTGATATCAGGCCTCATTTAAGGCCACCAATAAATGTATTTCAGCTGGTTGTACATTTGTATTCCATTGTATGATGAATGTGCCCAAGTGATCAGTCGTCTCCTCAGCTGTGATGGAACAAAGGTTTTACCAGTGCTTTGGAACTTTCGAGGCTGGGAGGTCTCTAATTTCATTATCAATTTCCAACCACTGCCATGATTTATCACGCCCATGATTTTGTGCTCAGGACGTATCCTGTCCTCCTTGATCAAGTACTTCTTTGTTTTCCCACCATTTTCTCCTCTGCTTTAAACACTCCTCCTAAAATGTTCTCCGAACTTCTCCTAACAGTTTTTCACATTTTTCACCTTCATAAATGACTTACTGTCACGTTCCGGGGTGTTGTGAGGCATAAATGCAGGAGGATCCAGGTTTTAAAAGGAAAACGATTTATTTTATAAAGAAAACATAAACAGGGAAATCAAACAAACAATCCTACTTTAATAAAGAAACTCAAAAACCTAAAGCATACGGACCGGACATTACTCACGGTGAAAACAACAAATGCAAGACCGTTAACCAGAACTAAAACAAACCATTTATAATAAAACTAATGAGCAAGTCGGTTCAGGTGAGCGCCCTCATGTCACCTGACCGAAGTGCATGCCGGGAAATGAAGTGAAACGAAAAGAACTACAAACTGAAATCACAGGGCGCTTTGGCGCCCTCTAGGGGTTATCCCTGACATAACCCCCCCTCAAAGGGCGCAACTCCGGGGCGCCACAGGAGGTCCAGGGCACCCCCCCCAGGGTCCAATGTCCGCCCCTCTCACCCAGAGGTTGGCACCTATGGCCAGTTGTTCCGATGGTTTCATGCCCCCGTTGAAGCAGGGCGGCGGAGACGGAGGAGGCTCGCCGTCCTCTTTGACGCTGGGCGGCGAAGGCAGTGGGTGCTCGCCGTCCTCGGTGACGCAGGGCGGCAGAGGATGAGGAGGCTCGCTGTCCTCGGCGGCGCATGACAGCGGCGGCGGAGAAAGAGGATGGAGCTCGTGCTCCTCGGCGGCGCATGAAGGCGGCGGCGGAGGAAGAGGATGGAGCTCGTGCTCCTCGGCGGCGCATGAAGGCGGCGGCGGAGGAAGAGGATGGAGCTCGTGCTCCTCGGCGGCGCATGAAGGCGGCGGCGGAGGAAGAGGATGGAGCTCGTGCTCCTCGGCGGCGCATGAAGGCGGCGGCGGAGGAAGAGGATGGAGCTCGTGCTCCTCGGCGGCGCATGAAGGCGGCGGCGGAGGAAGAGGATGGAGCTCGTGCTCCTCGGCGGCGCATGAAGGCGGCGGCGGAGGAAGAGGATGGAGCTCGTGCTCCTCGGCGGCGCATGAAGGCGGCGGCGGAGGAAGAGGATGGAGCTCGTGCTCCTCGGCGGCGCATGAAGGCGGCGGCGGAGGAAGAGGATGGAGCTCGTGCTCCTCGGCGGCGCATGAAGGCGGCGGCGGAGGAAGAGGATGGAGCTCGTGCTCCTCGGCGGCGCATGAAGGCGGCGGCGGAGGAAGAGGATGGAGCTCGTGCTCCTCGGCGGCGCATGAAGGCGGCGGCGGAGGAAGAGGATGGAGCTCGTGCTCCTCGGCGGCGCATGAAGGCGGCGGCGGAGGAAGAGGATGGAGCTCGTGCTCCTCGGCGGCGCATGAAGGCGGCGGCGGAGGAAGAGGATGGAGCTCGTTGTTCTCGGCGGCGCATGAAGGCGGCGGCGGGGGAAGAGGAAGCTCGTTATCCTCAGCGGCGCTGTGCAGCGACGGAAGCTCGCCATCCTCGGCAGCACAGTGCAGCGACGGGAGCTCGCCGTCCTCAAAGGCACTGTGCAGCGACGGAAGCTCGCCGTCCTCGAAGGCACTGTGCAGCGACGGTAGCTCGCCGTCCTCGAAGGCACAGTGCAGCGACGGTAGCTCGCCGTCCTCGAAGGCACAGTGCAGCGACGGTCGCTCGCCCTCCTCTTCGCCGCATTGCAGCGGCAGCAGCTCGCTGTGCTCAGCGGCGCGGTGCAGCGGCGGCAGCTCGCCATCGACGAAGCAGCTGCGCGGCAAGACATAGAGCTCGCTGTCGTCGCAGCAGCTGCGCGGCGGAAAAGGGAGCTCGTCATCTTCGTCGTTGCTGCTGAGCTTGCCTTCGCTGTCGTCGCAGTACAGCGGGTAGCAGAGCTCGTTGTCGTCGTCGCTGAAAGGGATGTAAGCCAGCTCGCTGACGTCATCGCTGGCACCGAAGAAAGGGGCTGGCAGGTTTGGGCGCTTTGAGCAGCTTAGCTGCGTGAACATCACTTGGAGCGCAGCTACCTGCTCCTGCAGGTCTCGAATGCGCCGCCCATTACCTTCGGCGCTTCGCCCGACGCTGCTCCAATCTAGCTGGGAGGCTGCTCCCGACTGTGCATACCGCCCACACGCTGTTTCTGGTATCCGCTCGCTGTGAGGTGTCCTTCCACCCTGGTCACCGCCGAGTCTGGACCTCCCGGTCTCTGCCCTCCGGTCGGTGCGGGGACACTTGTCACCCCAAGCTGCGTCACTCCTGAACGGCGTGTGCCGTGTCGCCAGCCGGCAGCCACCCCAGTTTGGCTGCTCTGCCATTCCCTGATCTACCTTGCCAGGTCTCCTCCTTCTCCTCTTTCCGCTACGCCGCTCAGTTCTCCGGCTACCTTCCGCGCCGGCTCCCCACAACGCATAAATCGTTGCCTCCCCCAAAATGATCTCCCGGGGAAAGGGCTCCTCTGCTATGCCTTTTGTTAGGTCTTGCATTCTGTCACGTTCCGGGGTGTTGTGAGGCATAAATGCAGGAGGATCCAGGTTTTAAAAGGAAAACGATTTATTTTATAAAGAAAACATAAACAGGGAAATCAAACAAACAATCCTACTTTAATAAAGAAACTCAAAAACCTAAAGCATACGGACCGGACATTACTCACGGTGAAAACAACAAATGCAAGACCGTTAACCAGAACTAAAACAAACCATTTATAATAAAACTAATGAGCAAGTCGGTTCAGGTGAGCGCCCTCATGTCACCTGACCGAAGTGCATGCCGGGAAATGAAGTGAAACGAAAAGAACTACAAACTGAAATCACAGGGCGCTTTGGCGCCCTCTAGGGGTTATCCCTGACACTTACCTTTTTAGGATCTACTTTTTACTTTTAAATAGAATTCTTATGAAATGGCCACAATTCATAATTTTGCAATTCACTAGGAGCAACGCTTTGCAGTAAGAATTTTCATGAATACTGCTCCAGATGTCTATTTGGCATGTCTCTCCTTCATCAGAATTAGCCAGCTTTGTACACAAATCAGAATTAGGAACAAGCTTAATCGACCCACATGCGCCTGAGTAAAATGAGTGTGCAAAGTAGGGTCCAAGGAGCTCTGTGTGCTCACAGATAATATAATAAGTACTGTAGTACTAGCAAGTACTTACAAAATAGCAAGTACAGTGGAACCTCGGATTGCGAGTAACGTGGTTTACGAGTGTTCCGCAAACCGAGCAAAGATTTTTAATCATTTTTTATTCGGAAACCGAGCAAGTATTAGTTTACGTATGTATCACACATGCGACTCTTATTTTGACACCGAGCATCACTCTCTCACCTTCCCCCCCTTTTTCTTTATCTGACCCAGACCAAATGTTTTCACCTTAATATTCATTCAGTGGCAACTACATTCAGTTTGTTTCTGTTCTATTCTCGGCTTTGTCTTCCTACGTTTCAGCAGACAAGGTGTAAAGCTTCTATAGTCCACATGGCACAATTACTACAAAGATCACAACTAATACATAATTAAAATGTGATTACAAAAGCAATTAAAACTCGTTTATTTAATTCACAATTTAAAATTTTGTATTTTACAAATGCTAAAAATAAATTTTCACCTTTTTGTAAAAATAAAAATCTTATCTGTTCCCTTTACATCAAGCTTTGTTTAAAAAATGTGCAGTGATGCATCCATGTAAATTATCTAAACAAATTATTAAAGCAAAGCTGATGCTGATGTTACTGATGTTCAGAAAATGATCCACAGGGACTGTTTGGTAATTATTTGCATTTCTTTTTGTTTGTTGGTTTTGTTTGGGAAATGAGGACTATGTGCTCTTTACCTATAATATAATATAATATAATATAATATAATATAATATAATATAATATAATATAATATTTTTTAATTACATAATGTCAGATTTTAATGGTTCTTTTATTATTGGTTGAAAAAGCTATGATATTGGTTTTGAATGCAGTTTATTAGCCATTTCTAATAATCAAATTGTTAGGTCAAGAAGAATTTACAGAACAACTTCTGGTAACTTCACTAGGTGAACATGATTATTCTCTAAAAATGCAAAGAATCTCTTTGTTAATAAAATTATGAAGAAAAAAAAAGGTCCAAAAATGTATGAACACAGTCTTTGGCTGCTCCCATTAGAGTTCGCCACAGCAGACCCTGTCTCAATCTAGGGTCATATCAGAATACTATGTAAAGGAAAGGGGTCACCGCATATTAGCTCCAGATGAAATCTGAACAGCTCCTGGTTTATGAAGCATGCATGGCTATCATTAAACATGTTACCTATTTTTTGTCTAAGCAGTTTCATACTGTAGCTGAACTTTTCTTTGTTTAACATAAATAGCTACATTACAATTTACCTAACTACGTAGGTAAAGCTAGCAGGTGTAAGACAAGTTTATCACATGGAAGAATAAAAAAATAAATTTAGTATTATTTCATATCACACAATGCTATAAAATGAAATATTTTAAATGCCTGTGGTGTAGAATGCAAAGTAGGGAACAGGACAGCAGGATGTTCTGTCTGCAGAAAACATGACACACAATCACACAAAAGTGACAGAAATGATATTGGATAATGGACATAGCTTTAAAACAATCAATGGTGAGGGTTCTCCACTAGTGGGCACTGTTTACCCGTTGCGTTGTAGTTTGTGTTGGAAGACTCCGTTTCCCAGAAGGCACCTCGGTCAGGTGATGAGAGTGCTCATCTGAACCGAGGTAGCTCATTAGACGTTCTATAAATAGCAGTTTGTTCTGGGAAACTGCGTCGAGCATTAATTAAATAAATATTTGTTGTGTCATCTGGGCAGGTGTTTTGTTTTATTTTACCTTTTTGTTTATATTATGTATGTAATATTTGTTTTATGAAAGGCTCTAGTCTTGTTATATTTATGTTCATGGTGTATGGATTCATGGAGCTGTGTTTTATGTAGTTAGTTGGCCTCATGTTCTGTGTAAGTACTGTTCCGTTTGCCTCATGTCTAGTTCCTTGTATGTTTAGATTATTTGTGTAGTTATGTGTAGCCACGTGAGTGCATAGCCGCTAGTAGGCTCTAGCCTCCAGTGGTTTTGGCCTCTAGTAGGTTTAGCTGCTAGTTTGGATTAGCCTCTTGTGTGCTTGGCCTTTTGTGTCTTCATTCCCATGGAAGGTCAGTTACTAACCCAGTTAGCCATTAACCCCTTTAGGTACTAACCTGGTTAGGTCATCAACCATTACAACAATAAACAGTTTAGCTACTAACCCGTTCTGTCCCTAGCCCCGCCTCATCCCTAGCCCTGTCTCTAGCCCTTCCGTGTTTTTGGTTAGATCCAGCTCCGTGTCTTCTGTTGTTCCGGCTCTCAGCCTGTGTAATGCTCAAAGAGACCTGTGTCTGTTTGTTTTGTGGAAATAAAGACTCTTTATGATTAAGAGCAAACCCCTCTGCATCTATGCCTGGCCTTCTTATGCCCACGGCAACAACATCCGCCAGATCCACCGGTTTGTATCATGACAGCAACAGTCAAATCACATACTAAAATTTTTTAGTAAAATTTAATGTACAAATTACAAAAATGATACTAAACATTTACTTCTTTACAATTTTCCGTTAGTGTAAAAGACAGCAGGTATTTTCAAAGGATGTGTGACATTCATGTTGCATAAATTCTTTCTATGGAAAGTTGGAATTTGATGATATTAAATACGTAATGTGTGTCACGGTTCGTGGTTGCGAGGCATAAACGCAGGAGGATCCAGATATTAAAAGGAAACGATGTTTTATTATGAACACACAAAAAGGCAGGGAAACTCAACAAACAAAGATACGTTAAATGAAACTGAAACTAAAACACTAATAGAAGAAACAAAAGACACGATGAAACATGCTGATATTTACCAAGAGAAATTAACAGTTGCAAGACAACACAAAAGAACTCAAACAAGCTATTTATAAAGAAACTAACGACCAACTCGGTTCAGGTGAGCGCCCCCTGGTCACCTGACCGAGTTGCCACATGGGAACTGAAGTTTTAAACCAACTGAACTACAACTCAAAACACAGGGCGCTTTGGCGCCCTCTAGGGGTTATCCCTGACATAACCCCCCCTCAAAGGGCGCAACTCCGGGGCGCCACAGGAGGTCCAGGGCATCCCCCCCAGGGTCCCACGTCCGCCCCTCTCACCCAGAGGCCGGCACCTATGTCCAGTGGTTCGGGTGATCTGATGTCCCTGTTGCAGCAGGGCGGCGGAGACGGAGGAAGCTCGCCATCCTCGTTAATGTAGGGCGGCGAAGGCAGTGGATGCTCGCCGTTCTCGGTCACGCAGGGCGGCGGATGCAAAAGAGGCTCACCGTCCTCATTGATGCAGGGCGGCTGAGGATGGGGAGGCTCGCTGTCCTCGGCGGCGCATGACGGCGGCGGCGGAGGAAGAGGAAGCACGCTGTCCTCAACGGCGCATGAAGGCGGCGGCGGAGGAAGAGGAAGCTCGCGATCTTCGGCGGCGCAGGAAGAGGAAGCTCGCAGTCCTCAACGGCGCCGTGCAGCGTCGGAGGAAGAGGCAGCTCGTGATCCTCGGCGGCGCATGACGGCGGCGGCGGAGGAAGAGGATGGAGCTCGTGATCCTCGGCGGCGCATGAAGGCGGCGGCGGAGGAAGAGGATGGAGCTCGTGATCCTCGGCGGCGCATGAAGGCGGCGGCGGAGGAAGAGGATGGAGCTCGTGATCCTCGGCGGCGCATGACGGCGGCGGCGGAGGAAGAGGATGGAGCTCGTGATCCTCGGCGGCGCATGAAGGCGGCGGCGGAGGAAGAGGATGGAGCTCGTGATCCTCGGCGGCGCATGAAGGCGGCGGCGGAGGAAGAGGATGGAGCTCGTGATCCTCGGCGGCGCATGAAGGCGGCGGCGGAGGAAGAGGAAGCTCGCAGTCCTCAATGGCGCCGTGCAGCGTCGGAGGAAGAGGCAGCTCGTCGTCCTCAACGCCGCATGACGGCGGCGGCGGAGGAAGAGGATGGCGCTCGTGATCCTCGGCGGCGCATGAAGGCGCCGGCGGAGGAAGAGGAAGCTCGCTGTCCTCAGCGGCGCATGAAGGCGGCGGCGGAGGAAGAAGATGGCGCTCGTGATCCTCGGCGGCGCATGAAGGTGCCGGCGGAGGAAGAGGAAGCTCGCTGTCCTCAGCGGCGCATGATGGCGGCGGCGGAGGAAGAGGGAGCTTGCTGACCTCGGCGGCGCATGACGGCGGCGGCGGAGGAAGAGGGAGCTCGCTGTCCTCGGTGGCGCATGACGGCGGCGGCGGAGGAAGAGGGAGCTCGCTGACCTCGGCGGCGCATGAAGGCGGCGGCGGAGGGAGATGCAGCTCGCTGTCCTCAACGCCGCATGACGGCGGCGGCGGAGGAAGAGGAAGCTCACTGACCACGGTGGCACTGTGCAGCGGCGGCAGCTCGCTGTGCACAACGAAGGCGCGGTGCAGCGGCGGCAGCTCGCTGTGCACAACGAAGGCGCGGTGCAGCGGCGGCAGCTCGCTGTGCACAATGACGGCGCTGTGCGGCGGTGGCAGCTCGCTGTGCTCGGTGGCACTGTGCAGCGGCGGCAGCTCGCTGTTCACAACGAAGGCGTGGTGCAGTGGCGGCTGCTCGCTGTCCACCACGAAGGTGCGGTGCGGCGGCGGCAGCTCGTTGCGCTCGGCGGCACTGTGCAGCGGCGGCAGCTCGCTGTCGACGAAGCAGCTGCGCGGCAGAATATAGAGCTCGCTGTGGTCGCCGTCGCTGCCGCACTCGCTTTCATCGTCGAGACTATACAGCATATAGTAGCGCTCACCGCTTTCATCGTAGACCGCCATGCAGTTGAGCTCACCGTCTTCGTCGCTGCTGAAACCCAGGAAAGGAGCTGGCAGGTCTGGACCTTCCTCGAGGCGTAGCTGCATCAGCATTCCCTGGAGGTCAGCTACCTGCTCCTGCAGGTTACGGATGCGCCCTTCCTTCCTTTCGGCGCTCCGCCCGATGCTGCTCCAGTCTAGTTGGGAGCCTGCTCCCGGCTGTGCATACCGCCCACACGCCGTTCCTTGTGGCCGCACGCTGTGGGGTGCCCCTTTCCCCCGCTCACCTCCGAAACTAGACCACCTGGTCTCTGCCTTCCAGCCGGTGCGGGGACTCATGTCACCTCGAGCTGCGTCACCTCTGAACGGCGATACTTTAAATGAAACTGAAACTAAAACACTAATAGAAGAAACAAAAGACACTGAAACATGCTGACATTTACCAAGAGAAATTAACAGTTGCAAGACAACACAAAAGAACTCAAACAAGCTATTTATAAAGAAACTAACAACCAACTCGGTTCAGGTGAGCGCCCCCTGGTCACCTGACCGAGTTGCCACATGGGAACTGAAGTTTTAAACCAACTGAACTACAACTCAAAACACAGGGCGCTTTGGTGCCCTCTAGGGGTTATCCCTGACAATGTGTCAATAAATAAAAATTTAAAGTAGAATTAACTTAATTTATTTAAATTAATTAAATGCATTTAATTTGGCATATAAATGTTTAATAGTATTTTTTTAATTGGTAATTTAATTAAACATTTTATTGAATTATGTTTTGCATTTACAGTAGGTTATGTTTCAGTTTTTCTCATATCTGTTGTTTTTCTTGTATTAGCTCTTGTTAAATAATCCAGTTCATAGTCAATGTTTCTCCTTGACTGAAAAACTATTTTACACATGCACCCCTGCCTTTCCTCTTTCTTCACACCCTCTTCATGTGATTCCACAGGTTTTGATAATGATTTAGATGATTATAAAGGAAGGTGCCATATTTATGTTTCTTTTCAGCTGCCTAGCAGTGGCCTAAGGTGTTGCACCAAAGTTGAATGAGTTAGTTGAAATTCTTTATAAAGCTATGCGTCCCACTGTGGTGATGTCATTCTTTGAGGATGGGATGTTTTGTTTTTGCACCACAAGACATGCAAAATTATGCAACATAATTTTACCAAGTCTTAACATGATCTCCTCAGACTGTAACATACACTATGTTTAACATAATTTGTGGTGAGTTAGACCTCAATCCTATTGAGCATCTTTGAACCATTCTGCAAGGCAGTGCCGTGTGTCAGGATGATGATGCACCAATACACAGCAATTCATGCTGTATTGGCCGCAAAAGTAGGCGCTACACTATACTAATGGATTATTGTGGTCTAAAACCAGGCGGTTCAGTTTCATTGCCCAGCCCCTGTACATAGATGCATTAACACATACATACATATACATTCACATACAAACATACCTACACGTATACATACACACAGGTGTCATGATTCACGTCCTGTCTGCACTTTTTCTCACGCTGTCACCATTGACATGTGCCTTTGTTTTTCTTACTTGTCATGTGTCTTTTCCCACGGCCCCGTTTCCGCCCCTCCTGCCCACGCGTTTCCTATCCTCAGCTCTGTGCGCTGCTTAAATCGCTGGATTGTCTTGTGTATTTTTTGCCTCGATTCTCTCACGTTTTATTTCTATGCTTTCACGTTGCCAAGTTCGTTCACTCCGCCTTGTGACACACATGTACATGTACACACACATACACACACATATTTGTACCCATTCAACAAATATACATACACATGTAAATATTGTACACTATACAGTACGTTCCACCTTTGCTATTTATTTAAATATATTATATTTACACCATATAATATACACTGTAAACACGAATTAAGTAATCAGTTACATCAAATTTTTCAAGTAATGATGTTTCCAGTTGTAAGTAAACAGAACTATCAGTTTTTGAGTTTGTTGTACTCATTCATATTAATCGTTCTTTACTTGCATTATTGGGTCGCCGAACTCATACTATTTAATAGCAATTATCTTTTTTTTTTAGTTGTTGCAAATCAAATAAATAGTTGTTGGTCTTTCGGCTGCTCCCGGCGATGGGGCGCTACGGCAGACGATCCGGTCCGCACACGAGCTCGGCACAGGATTTACACCAGACGCCCTGCCTGACGTAACCCTCCCATTTTATCTTCCATTTTATTGGGACAGACACTTCACCCAGTTGTTGGGAATCAAACCCGGGCCTTTTGCATGGCAGACGAAACCCCTCCCACTGAGCCACCAGTGTTCTATTGCCCTGATGACATCAGACACAAAATCACTAGTCTGAAAGATTTTAAGTTGGTGGAACTTTAAGGTGACAGTTACACCGTCGCCCTCGGCTTGCTCATCGGGGACAATCTTATCATTTTGATTCATATACATTGCATAAAAACTTACTTCTTTTTATTGTGTAAAGCTGCTTTGCGACAATGTCAATTGTTAAAAGCGCTATATAAATAAAATTGACTTGACTTGACTTGACAGTTACTGTTACTGAAGTACTTACAGTCACTGAAAATGTCAAATTTGTTCAGCTAACTTGAAAAGTGTCATTTCTACAAACTCATAAATACCAAAACGTTCTAAATACTCATCAAGGTCTATTAATTTAAACTTATTGTAATTATTTAAATGAACAGTACTCAATATGTTTAATTACTTTGAGCATTAGTGTTTACAGTGCACACAAAACACTCCTATACAATAAGATTAACCTAATCCCACCTCATTCCAGTTCTTGGTAAGGATCACTTCCTTATATTTCCTTATGAACTATTTTATATTTGATGTTTGTTTTAAATCCTCACCTAATCCGTTCCACAGTTTCACTCCACAGACTGATATACAAAAGCCTTTAACTGTTGTACAGATTTAATGGACCTTTAAATTTAACTTGCCTCTTAAATTATAACTCCCTTTTCTCTCCAAAAACATTTTCTTAATGTTTTAACAGATTATTCCTAGCTTTATACATAGTTAATGCAAAAGCTGACATACAAAAGCTGATAACCTCTGTTTATACTCCAAAAAACAGCCATGAGAATTATTGTTCTAAATTCCACAAGGTCAAAGAATTTTAACATTTTAAATTGTACAACCACTGGGTTGGTGTGGTCACTTTTTTATATAAACTAATGGAAAACAAATTTCAAATGATGTAATTCATATGAAACGTGAATTATAGGTGTATCCACTGCTGCGGAGATGACATGATCAATTTAACTCCCTATGGCCGAAACCAAAGAAATCACCAATTTATTAACAAATTATTAAAATAATCAGAGTCTCCTTGCTGTTTTCCGTGACGCATTAATAATCATTAGTCTACTTCTGCCGCTGCGCTCTGGAAAACGTTATGCGTGCGGTTGAGCGCTGATTAGACTACATAGGAAATTAAAGAGAAGGATCACGGCTCAACATCCCACAGCGACAACCTCATTTAAATTAAATTAACCAATATTATAAGTAAACAACAATAGCCCACGTTTGGAAAAGCATTTTTGTTTAGATTATAAATAGTAATACTTCATCTATTTGTAAGTGTGCCAGCTGCCACTGTTCTTATACGGCTCTTTATTAGGGTAAATTGTTCAGTGACAAGCCTGTAAAACAGATACAATCTCTATAAATAAGTTGTTTAAATGTACGTAATGTACGCTATTGATCAGTGATTTATATAAACGACTCAGTTCAGATGTAAATAAATGCTCATTGCTGCGTTGTTTGGTGGAGGGACGCGCTGATGACGTTTGGTCTGATGCTGTGATCTGTGTGTGTGTGTGTGTGTGTGTGTGTGTGGTCACCTGAGAGGTGTCAATAGGTCTTACATATTGTATTTATGAAAAGTTGTGGATTATTCAGTGAAAAGGCTCTTATTCAGATATTCAGTTGTGGATTATTCAGATAAAGGCTCTACTAAAAAAAAGTTAGGGACATCAGTCACTTTACCCCAAATAAAAGATCTTTCTGAATGTTATAATATCGCTATACTATATATATAGATATACAAACCGAACAAACAGTGCGCACTGAATACAAACCAAATGAGCGGATTAGTAAAGTCAATTTTATTTATATAGCGCTTTTAACAATTGACATTGTCGCAAAGCAGCTTTACACAATAAAAAGAAGTAAGTTTTTATGCAATGTATATGAATCAAAATGACAAGATAAACCAAGATGCGCGTTTCTTAGCCCCACCCCCATGAAAACAGTGTATTCAGAGAATTACACTGAGAAAGGCTCGATCGCGAGAGGTTGTGTGCAGTCCACTGAGATTCTGCAGATACCAAAATCCGCAAAACAATTTACACTTTCACTGTTTTTACATTTTTATCACTGGAATGCAAGAGATGGAAAGTTTCCTCATCATAACATGCCTTGTATTGTTTTTAATCACTCGATACACAACCCGTGAGTTTCATGCTATTTTACAAATGAAAAATAAAAAATGAGATAATTTTCTTTTTTTTAATTTTTTTTATTGATATATATTTTTTAATATCATATAAAATTAAAATGCGACTGATTTCTTTTGGTCGCTGTCGGTTTACCGCGGCAGTGAGCACGGTGGTAATAGACATTCCTGTTGACTACCTACTGTACAGGCGCACACCGTGACAGTAGTGTGTAGGAATTCAAGGACAGGCACAGTGTTTCCGTTGCACTCCATTATCTGATAATGACCTGAGGCAGGACACACCCACACCCTATTCAAAAGGGAAACAGTCTAGATAATGTACATACAAGGCCACTCCCCCAACATATGCGCGCACACAAACGCACACACACTTTCAGATTCAGTGAAGGTCACTGTGACGCCACGCATTGTACAGGTTTCTGAAGCTCTACAGAAGGTTCTGCACTGTGGGAGGAGTTTAGGTTTTCCTCAAACACTGAGACTCCAACAGAGAATGGGTGTGTTTTAAACAGTGATTTTCTCCAGCTGAGGAGTTATTACATTTACATTTAGGCATTTGGCAGACGATCTTATCCAGAGTGACTTACAGAAGCCTTATACAATCCTTATTCTGATAATACAAACCAATATTATTTTAGATTTTCTTGTTTTGGCTAGCTTTAGCCAACTTATATAAAACATTGTATTTTAATGTCACTTACACAGTTTAGATTAGCATGTTGATACCACTGCTAATAATGCTGCCTTATGTAGCTTAGCACAAACGTTAGCTCAAGGTGGCTTAGCTAATGCTTTACGCAGCTTACAGATATTCATGAATATCAGCGGTAGTAGCTATTTGGTAAATGTACTAATGTATTTCACCCAGTTTTGGATACCTTTGGCTATTTGGTTTCGTTTTTGGTTAGTTTATGACACCGCTATCTATAATGTCATTTAACACAAACATTTTAAGTTTGCTCGTGACATTTGTCACAACGTTTGTGACATTCAGGTGTAAAATATGATGTATAAAATGTATAATAATAATAATGACATAATATAATAATATCATAATATCATTATATAATAATAATAATAATAATAATAATAATAATAATAATAATAATGAATGACATTACAAAAGCGTGTGGTGTCTTTATGCATGGTCAATATTAATTGATAATGATAATATACAGTAGTTTGTTTTATTGTGTTATAGTGGTAATGTTTCCTTTCCAGTGAAAATGGTCAGCCACTTCTTTCATAGAAAGCACATGCAAACAGGCAAGATACAGACAGCCCATTACTTTGTTGTAGAAAACCCAGACTGATGAGGTCACTCTGCAATTCCTGACCACATGGGAACCTGAACCACAACTGGGGTCTGGATTTGGGATGGATCTCTTGTATTTTTAAAGTGGATGGATGCACTTGTAACTGCATAGCACCATGGACATGGACTGAACTCATGGACTGAACAGCACATGGACTGAACTCAAATGGAAGGAATGTTGCCACTGCTCGTGACAGAGTCAAATCAGTGTATGGCAAGTAGTAGAAAAAACCCTGGAAACTGAGGTATGCAGTGTTCACTTATGTCTTCAGTTGAACAGGACCTGCTTTTCGATGTGTAGCACAAAGATGTATGACTGTTGTAAGATCTTTGACTCGGATGGCACCACACTCAGGCGCAGCCTCAGTGTAAGCCCTTCTGACTTCTGATGTCCGGATGGCTTACCCCAACAGGGCACGGGGGCCTCAATGGTGAACCCAGCGCCTTTTCCTCATCAGTGGCTGGTTTACGTTAGCTGGTGCATGGCGTAGATTAGGCACCACCTGGGCGTGGCAGCATGTATTAGGCACTGCTGCGTGGTGGAATACCTGCCATGGGCCAGAATCTCGCTCATGCAGTAATTAGTTGAAGTGCTTTCTTTACTCGCCTTTGAAGTGCTGCTCTCACCTTTAGTGTTGGTCGCTCAACATTGTAAGCTCTGTAGGTAGCCTCCGAGTGGAGGAAGGGCCAAAATGTTTGGGCATACACACGTGGACAAAATTGTTGGTACCCTTTGGTCAATGAAAGAAAAACTCACAATGGTCACAGAAATAACTTTAATCTGACAAAAGTAATAATAAATAAGAATTCTATGAATGTTAACCAATGAAAGTCAGACATTGCTTTTCAACCATGCTTCAACGGAATTATAAAAAAAATTAAAACTCAAAAACTCATGGAACAGGCCTGGACAAAAATGATGGTACCCCTAACTTAATAGTTTGTTGCACAACCTTTTGAGGCAATCACTGCAATCAAACGATTCCTGTAACTGTCAATGAGACTTCTGCACCTCTCTGCAGGTATTTTGGCCCACTCCTTTCCGGTTTGAAGGGTGCCTTTTCCAGACAGCATGTTTCAGCTCCTTCCAAAGATGCTCAATAGGATTGAGGTCAGGGCTCATAGAAGGCCACTTTAGAATAGTCCAATGTTTTCCGCTTAGCCATTCTTGGATGTTTTTAGCTGTGTTTTTGGTCATCGTCCTGTTGCAAGACCCATGACCTGCGACTGAGACCCAGCTTTCTGACACTGGCCAGCACATTTCTCTCTAGAATCCCTTGATAGTCTTGAGATTTCATTGTACCCTGCACAGATTCAAGACACCCTGTGCCAGATGCAGCAAAGCAGCCCCAGAACATAACAGAGCCTCCTCCATGTTTCACAGTAGGGACAGTGTTCTTTTCTTCATATGCTTCATTTTTCCGTCTGTGAACATAGAGCTGATGTGCCTTGGCAAAAAGTTTCATCTGTCCATAGGACATTCTCCCAGAAGCTTTGTGGCTTGTTAACATGTAGTTTGGCATATTCCAGTCTGGCTTTTTTATGATTTGTTTTCAACAATGGTGTCCTCCTTGGTCATCTCCCATGTAGTCCACTTTGGCTCAAACAACGACGGATGGTGCGATCCGACACTGATGTTCCTTGAGCATGAAGTTCACCTTGGATCTCTTTAGAAGTCTTTCTGGGCTCTTTTGTTACCATTCGGATTATCCGTCTCTTTGATTTGTCATCAATTTTCCTCCTGTGGCCACGTCCAGGGAGGTCGGCTACAGTCCCATGGATCTTAAATTTCTGAATAATATGTGCAACTGTAGTCACAGGAACATCTAGCTGCTTGGAAATGGTCTTATAGCCTTTACCTTTAACATGCTTGTCTATAATTTTCTTTTGAATCTCCTGAGACAACTCTTTCCTTCGCTTCCTCTGGTCCATGTTGAGTGTGGTACATACCATGTCACCAAACAACACAGTGACTACCTGGAGCCCTATATATAGGCCCACTGACTGATTACAAGATTGTAGACACCTGTGATGCTAATTAGTGGACACACCTTGAATTAACATGTCCCTTTGGTCACATTATTTTCAGTATTTTCTAGGGGTACCATCATTTTTGTCCAGGCCTGTTCCATGAGTTTATTTTTTAAAATAATTCTGTTGAAGCATGGTTGAAAAGCAATGTCTGACTTTCATTGGTTAACATTCATAGAATTTTATTTAATTATTACTTTTGTCAGATTAAAGTTATTTATGTGACCATTGTGAGTTTTTCTTTCATTGACCGAAGGGTACCAACAATTTTGTCCACGTGTGTATGTCCCGTACTAATCCAAGAAAGTTTTTTTGGAATTGTGTTCTAACCTAAATGTCTGTTTTTGCCATTCTTTTGCCTTCTGTATACAAGATCATACAGATGGTACCCAAGCGGGGATTCTAGTTTTACCGTCCCGCCTTTGGCGACAGCATTTGGGTTTGTTTGTTTGCTGGCTTTTACCACTGAGTGGCGCTATATAACTATAGACCGACGTCTCAGACCTTAGTTCATTCTCTCAAGGATTAATGAGCCGCAGCTCCTTTAGAGCTGCACGTAGTATCAGATAAAATCAAGTGTAACATTGTAGTTAAACAAATTCATAATCACAGTACTAAAATTACAGTACAAATGTAGAATTAAAATTTGATTCAATCTTATTAGGATTTTAAGCAAACGTTACTTTTATGTAAGCAAAGTAAATGTTAAAACCGTGAGCCTTTAGATTTTATTATGTGTAAGTGGAAAAGCTACGCGTATAGGGGTTTGTGCCATCTTATATTTTGTGTTCTTTAAATTTGTAGTAGATTTATTAACTGAAATAAATGAAACTTTTTTATACATTTTTTTGTACATATTTTATAATGCGTAACACTCGCGGAGCCAGAAAACTGTGCATCAGAAAAAGTGGGTGTGGGCCAGGTGTTGTCAGAATAATATGCTAAAACTATATAATACAACTATATAAAATACATAGCCTTCATAAGACTCTACTTTTATTTACGTACCTCACAATGGCAACAAAATGTTACGATTTTGTCAAATAATGAAAGTTGATATACTGTCTGATATACAGTCTATTTTTTAAAGACGCTATCTTTAATGAGCGATGGAGGTTTTGAGCTGTACACACATGCATCCTCGCCTAAACATCTCTTAAAGCTACAGTACACTTTGTGACACAATACAGTAATATTGAACATTTTGCAGGCTGTTTGGAGAAATAACCCAACCAGGTGTTTACAGAAACAACCCAGCATTATTTAGACTATATATTTTTTAGTTATTCTAATGTTCTATTCTGAAAGACTATTTTTCCAATTATTTCTAGTTAAAGTTTGATGTCTTCAATTTTTTTTTTTTAAATAATAGCAATAAACCGATACAAATAGAGGCTATATAACAGTTTTCATTTTGTACAATAAAATTGCTAGCTAGTCTAAACAACATTTAACCATTTTTTAAAACTCATTATTGTACAGTAAATGTCAATAGATCTGGTACAGATTTTTCATGTTTGTTGTATATGTTGTAGATGTGGAAATTACCATCACTAGTATTTCTTTGATACAACATATGACTCTTTTATGACTTAAGCTCAAATCATATTAATGATCACATAAATGTCACTTTGCGCCACCTGGCGGTCGTTTCATGAATGATACAAAATGCGACTGATTTATTTTGCCCGTTGCCGTTTTACTGTGACAGAGAGCGCGGCGATAATAGACATTCCCCTTGCCTAACTACTGTACATCAAAGTCTTTGCCAATCTTTAAACAATGACTTAAGATGTATCTGTTTCTTCAATACTTGGGCTAAAACACAAAACTCCGGACTTCTGGTAGTTCCCAGAATATCAAAATCTACAAAAAGGGTGTAGAGCGTTCTCATATTTAGCTCCTAAACTTTGGAATATCCTTTCTGACAGTGTTCGGGGCTCAGACACAGTCTACCAGTTAAAAAAATGGAGTCAACACGCATCTCTTTAATCTGTCATACACGTAACTCATCATCCCATAACCTCATACTCCAGTACATCTAAATATACACTCTTATCTAGTGCTGATACGCTAATTCTTTTCCACCTGCTCTTTATTTCTCTAGCCATCTCAAGACATCTGGAAATTGTGCCAGCTTCAGTAGACAGAGGCCGACCCTGCGAGGATCCTGAGGCCTCCAGAGGACAACCAGCTCCAGCTGGATTCTGCTTCATGATGGTTTGGAGCTACACATGCTGCTCCTGAGCACGCAGTGATCCCGACCCCATCTGTCCTCTGCACCTGCTGACTCATCCCTTTGCTGAACTGGACTTCATGATAACTTCCAGCAACCTAACACACATGATGTCATTATATAATCCGTGTTATCCGTTATCACCCAGATGAGGATGGGTTCCCTGTTGAGTCTGGTTCCTCTCAAGGTTTCTTTCTATTGGGAGTATCTCAGGGAGTTTTCCCTTGCCACTGTCGACCTCTGCTTACTCACCAGGGACAATGTCACAATCTCATTATTATCTAAACATATTTGTTCTCACTCATACACACTTCCACCAATTTTCTTTTTATTTTGTGAAGCTGCTTTGAGACAATGACCGTTGTTAAAAGTGCTATATAAATTAAATTAAATTGAAGAAAATGTCATGTGTTTATGTTAACATGAGGCCCACTTTCATTATTGAAGGCTCAGGTACAAAACTGTTTGTGGGTATTCCAGTCCTGGCTATGGATTGACTGCAGTCACAAGTTCTCAGAGAAAAGCTGTTTGTTCAGCTGACACCAAGACGAGTCAGACCAGGCCAGAGGGCAGAGAGGGTCAACATTGAGCCCCATCAGAAGAAATGAATGAACAACAAAAAAAAAAAATTTTTTTTAAGTAAATATTCTTATATGCAGTGCTTCGGGCTTTTTATAATAATAATCATCATGTTTTTTTGCTGTTTGTGTCCAGCATTGAATAATTATTTCATACATTATATGACCACGGCTGGAAATAATAGCTGGAATGTGATTGTGAATTTATGAATAAAATAAAGCTGTTCATCGGCATGCTCATACTTTCTCATACTTTACGCGGCGTGCATGAACCCGCTCACTTTACAAAAGGCAGCGTTTTGATCAAAAGGCTGATAAATGTTTGAGATTTATTGATAAAAATGTAGACATACTCCCCCAAAAATACAACAAACACAAATATATCGGCTACTCACTAGATAAACGCTGGCTTTTCCAACACGACAGGACGCTCCGATGTGAGTTGGATAAAGTCATAATAATGTGTTTTTGCTGTTTAGTTTTTTTTTTTTTTTTTTGTGCATAAGGATGTCATGATTTATGCTCTGTCTGGCCCGTTTTTCCCACACTGTCACTTTTTCTCCATGTGCTCATGTTTACGTTTTTTGGCTTGTCCTTTAACGTTTTCGGATAATACGCCTCGCTCTTGAATATTAAGGCTACTGAAACTCTGCTCGTCATTTTGATTACGACTCTCACTTTCCATTTTTTGCTCTGACATTTCACCGACTGATTTTTTTATTTCCAACCCTCGCTTCCGCTCCTCGACCACGCCCCCTTCCAAGCCTGCTGTCTTTTTCCGCGTTTGGATCCATCTCGCTCCCCATTGCCACGTGACAGAATAATGCAGCCGTGATATGGATCCAGCGGATTTTGGCCGCATGAGATCGGCGCTGGAGAGCCAGCACCCTGCTCGGAGCGCATCAACAGGAGCTGCTCTCCACTAAGCTGAAGTTTGCAGATGCCACGTTCCAGCTCCAAAGGCTCTGACACTCTCTCCAGCGCAAAGTGGGACTTCTGGTGAGCAATGAGAGCCATGCCTCACCACCCCCGCCCCACCTACGAAGGAGATTCAGGTACCTGTCACTCCTTTCTCTCCCAGTGCTCACTGATCTTCAAACTCCAATCCTCCACCTTCACCACTGAGCGTTACAAAGTGGCATACGTCATCACACTTCTCACAGGACGAGCCCGGGAATGGAGCACCGCACTCTGGGATGTCCACGACCCCTGCTGCTCCAATTACGAGAGTTTTGCCAAGAAAATGAAGAGGGTGTTCGACCGTTCATGTCATGGCAGGGAGGCTGGACGTAAACTACAGACACTCCAACAAGGCTCATGCTCAGCCGTTGACTACACCATCTACACCAAGATAAGACTACCCTCATCACTCCAGGGGCTAACTGATTTGGCCGGTTGAGTGGATTCACATCTCTGCCTTCGTAGACCTACCCGGGCTTCTCCACCCAGGGCTCTCCCTCGACCCTCCTCTCCACAAGTAAATGTGGACAAAAGCAACTGGACAGAAGCCGCATCTCCCCAGAGGAGAGAAGATGCCGTCGAGTGGAAGGGGTCTGTTTTTACTCCGGGAAATGAGGTCACCGACTTAAAGACTGCCCAGTAAATGGAGGCGCTCAGCTGGGAGCAATAGAAGGTTTGGCTCCAAGAAGGCTCCCAGACCAACGGCGTCTGCTCCCCGTCCTCCTCATCCATGAGCAGCATACTAGTCGACTCAGGTTTGGATCGCAACCTCATCAATGCGGCGTCTGCCAAGGCTCTAGGGATCCCCGCACTGCCCTTGGAGACTCACCTTAAGATTCAGGCCTTTGACGGGAGTTCACTCCCATCTATCACTCACAGAACCCCTTTCATCACCCTCAGGGTCTCAGACAACCAATAATGACTGTCCTGGGTCTGCCCTGGTTAATCCGCCACAACCCACAGATTGATTGGGCCAGGAACTCGATTTCGGCCTGGAGCTCATCATACTCCTTGACATGCCTACGAGCTGCCACCACCTCTCGCAGGGGAACCATCGGACCTCGCCCACGTTCCCTCAGAATACCATGACCTCAGGTTTTCAGTAAATTCCACGCCATCTCATATGACTGCACCATCAACCTGCTCCCGGGCACCACACCCCCCAAGGGCCGCCTGTACTCACTGTCGCCCAAGGAACATGAGGCAATGAACCAATACATCATGGAGTCCCTCGCAGCAGGGATCATTCACACCTTCTCTTCTCCAGCGGGGGTCGGATTCTTCTTCGTGGGCAAAAAAGATTCTCTTAGTCCTTGCATTGATTACAGGGGCCTAAAAGACATCATCATCATCATAGTCATCGATATACTCTCCCATTAATGGATACCGCTTTGAACTTTTTTGATTTTTACTAAACAGAACAAAACCTTGTGGGTCTCCAATGCTCTGGGTGAGGGAAGCTGAGACGTGTCCACCCATTCTTACTGCCTGTGGTCTCCCAGTTAGTTAATTAGAGATCCACTGACACAGAGATGAGCTGAGTCCCAGGTGCTCCAGCTTGGTGGTGAGTGTGGAGGGAATTATGGTATTAAATGCTGAGCTGTAGTCGATGAAGAGCATTTTTACATAATTTCCCCTTCTAGTGTCCGGGTGAGTGAGTGATGTGTGGAGGAGATGACAGATGGTATCATCTGTAGAGCGGTTCGGGCGATATGCAAACTGAAGTGGATCCAGTGTGTCGGGTAGTGAAGAGATGATTAAGTCTCTGACCAGCCGCTCAAAGCACTTCATCACAACTGAGGTGAGGGCTACAGGTCGATAATCATTGAGGGAAGCAGGATGGGGTTTCTTTGGTACAGGAACAATGATGGACTCTTTAAAGCATGTGGGGATCACCGACTGAGATAAGGAGAGGTTGAATATCTCTGTGAACACAGGTGCTAGCTGGTCTGCGCAGACTCTGAGGACTCTATTTGAGATCATTAACATTTACATTTACATTTAGGCATTTGGCAGACACTCTTATCCAGAGCGACTTACAAAAAGTGCTTTAAAATTTACATCACTGGATCGATACTTACACTGGGTTACTAAGTTAATAACTGTGCCATTAGTCAAACACAACTGGGAAGAGGGTTTTTTTTGGTGCTAGTTATGTTGTAGTCACAACATCAGAAATTAATCAATAAATATAAATACCTAAGAAAGGTTACTTTGTTAATATGAGATTAGTCTGAGGTTTTGTCTGTGTTCAGAGCAGAAGCAATTTCTTGTCCAACACAGCGAGGATGGTCCATGTCCTCCAACCCTGTATCTGCCTCTTGTTGTGTATTCTGATTCAGAGAGGACAAGTCATTGTTGTATCTCTGAAGAGAAACTAATGTAATGCGTTGTCCCGTAGGTTGACGGCAGGACTGTATACGATCCTCTAAGATCTAGCCAAATGTAGGAAAAGCTGCTTTGGTTGCCCTTGGTAACCTCCATTAGCTGCTCCTGCATCACCACCACATCTGCCTTCATACGTCATCACCACCATCCGGACATGTTTAGAAATATGATGACGCTCTCCACTTCTTTTGAAAGAAGGAAGCAAATTATGCACTGCTTTAGCTAGTAACTTATAATAGTAATATATTATTATACCAAAAATAGCTGATAATAGAAATATGTTATTTTTAGAAGTAACTAGCACAACCCTGCTAATCTCATGTAGTTCGGTGTTGTCTTATGTAGCATCCTAATCGTGGGGTAACGTTGCTTCGTTTCACTGTCCCTGCTGTAGATGGTTGAAATGGAAATAAAATACCACTTAACAATAACACCTCTTAGATAACACACAGTGTAATGTTTGTACTTCTCTGCTCTGGTATCTGGGCGATTCATCCACATACAGTACAGGAATGTAGGTCATTCTGCACTGGACTTCAGCTCCATAATCCGATGTAAGCACATTAAACATTCCAAAGGACTGCATATGAACGAGGTGCATATTGAAACAAATACAGGTCAATACAGGCCAATACAGTGAATATATGTGGCTCACCTCTTACCTGTATGCACTAATGTCTCAGTTCCTTCACTTTATCACTTTATTTATCAAATGGCACTCTGTGTATTTGTTTCATGATTATGTCCTGGTTATTTTATGACCTCATCAATAGCTGATGAACAGAACTAAAATAAAATGTAGACTGTTGTGTGATAATTAATTAGAAAAGCCTGTATTTTTCTTGCCACCATCTTAATATTCTCAGATTGTTGCTCATCAGGCATCTTTTCAGAAATCTGGCTCTGGATCTCTATCTCAAAGTTGGACGTATTTTTTGTCACATTTAGAATACAGCAACACAATGCAATATAAATGTGTATGTTATATTACAATGCAAAAGAATCAGTAAAGAGTATGGGCCCCAAAAACTAATGTTTTCAACCAATAACACAAAGTTGTATTGATGATATAAGAAAAAACTGTTCTGCATGGCTGACCAGGTGTCAGTCAACTTGTTACTTCTTAAATAAGCTATCAGAACTTCTGTATTTTATTAATTATTTTAATTAAAAGTAAACATTTAATTAACTTAAATGTAATTATTTTTCAATTTTCCAATTCCATAAATAAAACTTTTGTCCTTCACATTTTTGCAAATATTGTACTATTCCTTTCACTTTAGGGCATGTTTAAGAGGCTGAAATGTGCAGTGATGCATCGATGCAAAGTGTTTAAACAAATTATTAAGGCAAAGTACTTGCTGATGTACAGAAACTGACGCACAAGGACTGTTTATATAGCACATTTAAAAAACAACAATGGTTGACCAAAGTGCTTCACAATGCCAAGGGAAGAAGAAAGAAAAAAGAAAGAAAGAAAAAATAAATACATAATAATAATAATAATAATAAAAAATAAAAATAAATAAATAAATAATCTCAAAATCTCAAACTCAAGTAAATAAAAGCCAAAGAATATAGGTGTGTCCTAAGTAATTATTTAAAAATCTCAACAATCTGAGCAGACCTTATACTGTATGAGCAGGTAAATCATCTGGCTCTCGGAACATCCAGGAGCACCTGATTAGACGACCTCAGTACTTTAACGGGGGTGCGGATATGGAAAAGCTCTGATAAATATACAGACGCCAACCCATTTAAAATCTTAAAAACAAACAATAAAATCAGTAACTGTTCAGTAACTATTTGCTTGCCATTTTTTTTCTTTGTTTGGAAAATGAGGACCATGTGCACTTTACAAACCCTCTTACATGTGCATTAGTTCTCAGAGTGCCATAAAAAAATATTGTTATTTTTAATCTTATTTTGTTATTGGTTAAAAGAACCAAATCATAATTTTAAATACAATTTATTAGCTATTTCTATTTAATAAATCCTGAATTATGAACAACCTGATAGCCTACTGGTAACATCACTGGTGAACATGATTATACTCTAAAAGTGTGACATATCTCTGTTAATAAAATTATCCAACAACACATCCAAATTAACTTATGAGCACAGTAATATGTTTATACTAATTTGATCAAATTCAGTTCAATTCAATTAAATTTTATTTGTATAGAGACTTTAACAATGGCATTGTACCAAAGCAGCTTTACACAACCAAAAGAAATTATGCAAATGTGTATGTTATATTTGTTCCTAATATTACAGTGGAACCTTGGATTGCGAGTAACGTGGTTTACGAGTGTTCCGCAAACCGAGCAAAGATTTTAAATAATAAGAGGAACCAGACTCAACAGGGAACCCATCCTCATCTGGGTGATAACGGAGAGCAGGGATTGATCTGCACTCATACTGTGTGTTAGGAGGCTGGAAGTTCAGTAGAACAGGAGACGTGTTTAAATTCATATGGAGTCCAGTTCATTATTGGAGACTGTAGGAAACTCGAGTCCAGTCCTGCATTCCGTATGGCCTTGGATGCCGACAGGTCCTGAGGCTTTGTGTGGGTTAACTCTTTTGAGTGCTTGTCTAACCTCAGCCATCTCCAAAGCGAGCGGAGTAGGTGTCAAGCTCGTCCAGAAGTGTTACTCTCAGTGACGTCACATTTTTGCTTTCCCCTTTGTAATCCATGATATGTCTAAGGTATGTAGCTACACTACAATCTACCTAGCTGAAAATAATATGTCACTTTAACAAGAGATTTTGCCATATTGACATAAGCTCACCAGCAAAACAATTAAATATTACACACTATTATAAAATGAAATATTGTGTGAAAAATGCTGTGATATATGTGTAGAATGAAGAGAAGGGAATTGGACAGTAGAATAGTCTGTGTGCAGAAAACAAAGCAAGTCGGGTTCTTGACATAATGGACATAGCAAACAAGGACCAGTAAAATCATATACAGAAATGTTTATTATAGGTTAATGTAGAAATTACAGAAATTACAAGAAACATTTACTTGCTTAACAAACTTATTTTAAATAGAAAAGTAGAGTAGAATATGAATAGAGTACAATATGGCAATATTAAACAAACAGAAATGTCATTAAATAAATATGTAATTGGAGAATTAATCAAATTTGTAACTAAACATTTCACACATTTAAATTGAAACACATTTAAACAGATTTTCAACTTTGAACATTTAAAAGTTTTATACCCTGCCTTGTGCCCCTGTAGGTGACTAAGACTAACCCCAGCCCTAACTCTAGGTAAGTGTTTTAGCCCCCTGTGACCCTGTATGCAGGATAAAGTGGTATAGCAGACGAGATCAGATGAGATGATGAGTAATGAAGTTATTTATTAAATATTTTGTACTTATTGTGTATAGTGTCTTGTCTATAACACTTTCAGAGTCAAAAACAGTCTGTATTAAATTCCTTGTGTTAGTCAACATACTTGGCGAAGAAAATCTGTTTCTGATTTTAATTCTTGAAGCTATCTCATTACCTGTCTCAGTATGGTAATCAATAAGGTGTTCTTTGGGTGATGAGTTGAAAAGTTCTACATTAAGGTTTAATGTTTGCGCACTGTTCATCAGCAGGCTGACTGTTTATGTCTTTCTTTTTGTTTGCTCTCTCCAATTCACTGTGATATTCTTTGTCATCCCATGATCCTTCAGTTTCTGCGTGATCTGAAGAATAGATTAAGACTTTTGTTAGTGAATTACAGTATTAATGACAGTAGTAATCTTCCACATAGCTGATAAAAATGCCACAGAATCTTAACACATTCTTATTAAACACCGTGTCTGTGTTTTTTTTAGACTTTATAAAGACTCTGGATCAGGCTACAAAAACGCTACAAAAACCGAGCCTTCAACCAGGTGTGGTAAGACCCACCACCTCCCCGTAGGGTAGTGGTAGCTCGGTGTGTTAAAGCTCAGAGTTATTGATCCTTACTGTAGGTCAGCAGTTCAAGGCCCAGCTCAACCATGCTGGCACTTTTAAATTTTACTGTGCAGCAATGTAAGGCGAATAATGTAAAATAAGGTGAATAAAGGCTTAACTTGGGTACTGTTACTAGGGCTCACATATGAAATTGGACACATATGGCTGCAGTGCATCTTCTGGGCACACTCTGGACAATATGCACAGAATTGGCCTGGAAGAGTGATGCAGAAAGGTTTTTTTTTTACACGTTACTAAAACAAAAGTAACTATAAAGCTACTGGAGTCTTACTGTACATGTGAAGTGAGGTGTTGACATATGAAATAATATTTGTGTTAAGGTTGAGTTAACGTTGCCAATGCAATTGGCAGGAGACATTTTATTACAGGCTTTGTGATTGCATCAGCACATATGCTTACTTTTGAACATATAGCCTTGAGTTTACTTACCTTAACCTTGAATGAATTTTAAATACTTTGTGTTTTGTTGGCACAGAAGAAGGAAACAAGCTGCCTGTAACCCCAGGATAACGTTGATCATTATTGCACATTCCCTAGGTTTTTACATTTTCCACAACAAACACTAAGATGCACCTATGTTTGTAGGGCAATATGGCACCTCTCTTGTAAGGAAAAGGATGAAAATCAAGAAATCTGATGGGCTAATGGCTAATATTGTGTGTGTGCTTGACAGCTGGGGAAGGTGAAGGTGTAGTAAAAGTGAAGTTTGTGGAGGATGAGACTCACCTGCTCTAAAATCGCTGCTTTTACTGTCAGATTGTTCACATCCTGATAAGACTGAATCTTCAGTCTTATGATTTGTTGTTTTATGAGATCTGGATGTAGAATTGTAAGGAAACATACAAACTCAATCTAGAGCACAGAATTAAACGTAGGTTTAACACTTAGTTTGTCTTAATTAAAACCAGATCAAAACTTCAACTAACCTGAGTAACAGAAGAAAGGCATTAGGTCTCCGCACTGTGCATCAGCAGCCTGACTGTTATTTAGATAACCACAGTTTTCATTGCCCAGGGCATCATCAGGTTTTCCAGACATCCAGATGGTGTTAGAGACGTCGCTGTGGTCTACCCACTTCCATGTGTCTCTGAATAGACCGATCCAAGCAAGCCCAGTAGTCAGTTCTGCTATCATTAAGTTTTCTGTTGGGTTTCTCACACTGGCCAGGTCTGTATGGTACTGTCTACAGTAACTCTGCGCACCAAGCCATGTCATCGGATTCGACATATAAATGTAGTTTCCAGTTCCATAATTACTGTCTATGACAATGAAATAAAAAACGTAATTTACACAAACATTCATTAGAAAAGACATTACTTTTCTTCTGCTGGAGAAAGTTAAATATGTTATTGGATATTGGTCAAACTAAAAATCAGTACACCAACTGCTAATTTCTACGCTAAATAAAGGTAAATCAAAACACTGAGAGCTGACAGTCTAAAAGTATTTTGAAATGAAAATTTTTGATTTGTGAATGAAATGTTGGTCCTCACCATCAAAGCAGAAAAAAGGTAAAGTCGATTCACAACAGACATCATACCAACCACCCAGATTTATTGCACCACATGATTCATGTCCTCCCCAGTTGTTGGGCTCTCCTGGAAACCAATCTGTCATATTACCCAGTGGCTCATTTTGAAAGGACCAGCGCCAGCTTGTGACATCATTGTACATTCCTATCCAAGCGCTGGAGGTGACGTTTTGTTTCTGTGCTTCATTCTGTAGTTGTTCCGTGTCATTATTACTTTTAACGATAGCCAGGTCAATGTATGTGGCCTGGCAGTAAGCCCGAGCGTCACTCCACGTTTTCCCCTGTTGGATCAGGTAGTACTGATAGGAGACGGAGAGGACAATCAGCATGGTGTCTGTGCAGGAAAGATGTATAGTGTGTTTCAGTTGTTAGGACTGTGACACTGAAATATTTACGTTTTCATCATATTGTTTAGCATATATTATATAATTCTTGTCATGGTTTTCTTCTGGTTTGTTCCCATTTTCTGTGCCTTGTGGACGTAGTCCTGTAGGTCATAAAACATTTGCCTTTTGATCCTGACTTCACTTGCCAGAATGCATTTTACCAGTTAAATTATCGTAATTGTCTAATCTCTGGCTTGTTACACTTTTATCAGTTTGTCTTCAGACTGTCCTCCAGGGTGCTCAGGAATTTCTACTCCTGCACCGTAGAGAGAATCCTGACGGAAAGCATCATGACCTGGTTAGGAAACAGCACCATGCAGGACAGACGAGCTCTACAGAGGCTGGTGCGATCAACTGAGCGCCTCATCCGCACCGAGCTCCCTGAGCTGCAATCGATCTACAGCAAGCGGCGCTGGACCAACTGCCAGGAAAATGAGTTGCGGTCAGGAAAGCGCTTCCACTCCCTAAAGGCCAATACAGAGAGACTGAGGAGGAGCTTCTAAACGCAGGCGATACAGTCTCTTAATCAATACACCACACAGGACTCATCCATCTTGCACATTCACACATATGTTTCTTGCACTCACTCTGGACATTCATGGTCACTTTTCTATATTTGTACAGCTAGGTTTTTATTATATCTTCTTATATATTTATTGAATTATATATTTTATATTGTATAGATATATTATTCTTTCTTAGCTAAATTTACTTTCTATTTTTTTTTCATATTTATTTCTAATGAATAGTCTTTTATTTTAAAGTCATGGGGGGTCGTCTAAGCGTATCACTGCATATCGTGTATGACTGTGTATGTGACAAATAAAATTTTAATTTGAGACAGTGTTTTAATTTGGTTTAATGTGTGTTTTGCTTCTTGTCTCTGTTTTCAAGTAGATGGATGTAATGAATCTCCGTAATTTAAAATTATTCTAAGCACATACAAGACAAAAAACGTGTCCAGCCATACAGTTTCCATAACAAATACTTTCAGATTTAAGTTTTCAGTTAAACGCATACAGTGGAACCTTGGATTGCGAGTAATGCAGTTTGCGAGCGTTCCACAAGACAAGCAAAGATCTAAATTTTTTACAATAAATTTTGACTTGAAAAACAAGCAAGTCTTGGTTTACGGGTGCCGAGTATCATGTATCACACATGCACTTCTTGTTTTGACAATGAGCATCACATGATCACAACTGAGCCAATGTTTTTCTCTCTCTTGTGCTGCCGAATTGTGAGTAATCGTCTCCCCTGCTGGGTCTTAGTGCATCTCCCTCTCTGTTTCAGCCTGTCGTTAGTGTGTGCGCGCGCGTAATTTGATTTGTGCCCAACACACACCCACTGTAGATTATGAGCCATGAAATGGTATTGTTTTCAATAAGTAAGTTTACATGTACAGTACAGTTTACATTTTAACTTCACATCGGCACCAGAATAGAACACCATCATAAAAGGGAAGGACAATCTACACCCTTATCCAGTATTTTCTGTATGTGCTTAAAGTAAACTTTGCTTGTAATGTGTTGAAATAGATATACCCGGACGTATAGCTATTCAAATCCATTCTCTTCTTGATGGATCTCATCATAACAGGTCAGGTATAAAGGATGACAGGCAAGATATAATTGCAGAAGTAAAGACTATTAATAAAAGAAAAACACAAGACACAAAATCATCTAAGCAGTGATACAAAGCAAACTTTAACACAGGATGACATGAACAGTATTTAAACAAATAAGAGACCCTGATTAACTAAACGAGGAAGCTTAAATAATAGTAAAACTAATCAGGTGGTTCAGGTGAAAACAATTGCCCCGACAGAGTACAATTTGGGAAATAAACATCAGTTCATGGGCATAAGGCATCCTCCAGGGGATATGTCTGACAATCAGGCACATATAATAATAATAATAATAATAACAATAATAATAATAATAATAATAATAATAATAATAATAATAATAATAATTCATATTCTATTATATAAATAATATTTTTAAAAAGTTGAGCAATATGTGCAGGACATAAGAGACTCGATGTTAATTAACTTCAGATCAGCAGGAAACGCCGTGGGTGCAGAGCCGGTAAGAAGTTGCAAGTGAAGAGGAGGAGATTTAAACCGCCGGTCCCGTCTGTCATCATGGGGAATGTGCGGTCCTTGTGTAATAAGATGGATAAACTGTGCACACTGATTCGGACCCAGAAGGAATACCGGAAGAGCAGTTTAATATGCTTTATGGAGACGTGGCTGCATAAGGACGTCCCGGATCGCCATACCCGGCTTTAAACTTATTCGGGCGGACAGAAACGTGATGCTTAGTGATAAGAAGAAAGGTGGTGGGATTGCTGTGTATGTGAATGAGAGATGGTATAATCCTTGAAGGAATGTCTTTGTTCTCCCAATATTTAACTTTTAGCTGTGTATGTGCCCATATTATTTACTGAGGCAATTCTCCTCTGCCTCTCCCGACAACTGACCTGACAGTAGCATGTGACTTCAGTGCAAACACCCCGAGGCGTTTGTGACTATAATTGACTTTAATCATGTCAATCTGGACACTACATTAAAATTTTTCTACCAGTTTGATGACTTTCCCACACAGAAAAACAGGAAACTGGGTCTTCTATATGTTAACACCAAAGACGCATACAAAGCCAAGGAATGTTGGAAAATGGCCACAAGAAGCCAGTGACACCCTGCAGGACTGCTTTGAGCATACGGGTTGGAATGTGCTGTGTGAACCACATGAGCAGGACATCAATAAAATCACAGACTGTATTACTCACTATATCAACTTCTGCAACGACACCATTATTGTCACGCACACTCCTAACGTGACCGGCACTAGGACCCGGACGTAAGGCGGTCGCGACTCAGGAAGCATAAAAGGAAACAAGATGGCTCCGCACATCGCTCAGTCATTCAGTTTGCCCATGCTATCTCCGATGCTTCGTCCGTCTAATCGTGAGTACTCACTTTCTTGGGTTTCGCTTTCGATTGAGTGTGTGTTATTAGAACGCGAGTTTATTTGTGTAGACTCTTGCTCTCGCTCCGAGAGAGTTCTAATAATAACCAGCGTGGTTATCCTGCCTGCTCGCGCTACTTCCGCATTTGGGTTTACCATCCACGCTACAGGGCTAACTGCTAGTCTTCTGGTCGATCTCCGTTTGTTTATGACAATTATGCCTCCAACAACAGTATGCTGTTATCGCAACAACAAGCCTTGGATCACCAGCGACTTAAATGAACTGTTAAACAAGAAAAAGAGAGCCTTTAGGTCTCTTTTCAAGGATGAAAAGGATACAGTGGGAACTGAGGGCGAAAGAAAGGGAGCTCAAGGACTCCCATCAACAAAAGCTGGAGAGTACACTTCAGCATGATGACATCAGAGATGTGTGGATTGGAATGAAGCAGATCACTGGCTTCAACTTTTTTCAGTAAGGAGGGAGCAGCCTGGACAGAGCCAACGGATTTGCATTTTAACAGCACAGGACCCCTGGCTGGGCCGTTCTACACAGGGCCAGTCTTCACACCATCAAATCAACACCAGCATCACCATCATCAGCAACTGCTAAGCATCCCTTCTCACAACCCCCCAGCACAATCCTCCACTGAAACCAGCACACCACCTTCACTAACTGTGACAAGGTGAGAAGACAGCTGAATAAACTAAACCAAAACAAGGTTGCAGGCCCTGATGGTATTAGCCCGAGGATTCCAAGGTCTTGTGCTGCTTAGCAGTCTGGTAACTTGCAATGCATCTTCAACCTAATTCTGATGCAGGAAAGAATACCGGTGCTATGGAAAACATCCTGTGTAGAACCGATACCTAAGAAGGCCATCCCTTCTGACCTCAATAATTTCAGACCAGTTGTAAATCATGACGTCACAAGTCATGAAGGTGTTTGAGCACCTAATTTTGGCACACCTAGGACCACTGGTAAAACATAAAATGATGATTGTTCTTTCTCCATTCCTGTTCACTCAGTATACTTCAGATTTCCACCTGTACAAGTTCCCTGATGACTCTGCAGTGGTGTGGTGGACAAGAGTCAGAGTGTAGAGGACTTCTAGACAGCATTGTGGAGTGGTGCACCAGAAACCACCTGCTCCTAAATATCATAAAAACCAAGGAGACAGTTGTGAACTTTAGGAAGGGTAAAACTATTATTAAACCTGTTACCATGGATGAGGAGGTTGGGTTGTGGACAACGTCAAATACTTGGGTCTTGACTTGAACAGCAGATTGGACTGGCAAGATAAATATCCACAAGGCTGAACACATAATTGGACACAAATTTGACGGGTTGGAGACAGTGAGGGACAACAGATCACTGACAAACTCTTGTCAATCATGGATAGTCAGATATTATTCTCTAACAGACCAGCTTCGATCCAGATCCAGCTTCGCTATCACAAAGAATGGTTCAGGAAATTATCTCTACCATTCGCCATTGCACTGTACAACGACTCACCTCTATGTAACAGATGACAATAATGACAATATTCACTGTCACTTTACACACACATACAGTTATGTATGCTATACAGTTAGCAAATTTCAGTTCTCTTTCCGTCACGTTTACGCGCACATACATACACTGACATACATACAATTTGCACATTTCATCATTTTCTTATTTTAAATTGTCAGTTTGCCCTTGTTTTTTTTTCTATATAACATCTGCAATACTGTATTAATTTATATAAGGTACATACCCCCCCCCCCCCTCATTATTGCTGTTTGTGTAACCTGCTGCTGCTGTAACGCAATAATTTCCCTCACGGGATCATAAAGTATATATATATATATATATATCTACTTATCTTTCTATCTATCTATCTATTACAACTATAACATTCATGCTCTCTCCTTATCTCTCTGTCTCTCACACACACAATTTTGATTATGGTTCTTACCTGTGAACAACACAAATTGAAACAGAAAATTCATTACTGATGTGCTTCAGTGTCAGTAGCTTATCCTGTGTATTCTATCAGCTTTTTCCAGTCTTGCTTGTTTATCTTTTTGTTTGTTAAAGCAGTCATGCAAAAAAGGTGCTCTTCTTACACACAAAATAGTCACAGGTGTTTTCTGGAGATTTAACTCTGATTGGCCAACACTGATTTCCATCTCAAATTGAGTTTTGAAACCAGTTAAGGTAGTGAATCTAACTGGGGCAATAACTAATCATTTCTAAGCATTCTGTACATACATAGCTGTGTGCTAAAACAATGTGATTATGTCTGTGGAATGGTAAAATGTATTGTGTAAAAATACACAATGTTTTTAGTACAAAATTTTTCACTGAAACATGTCTAAACCTAGCAGTGCCAGACCACGGTGCCAGGTTTTTTACAGTTCACTGCATGGAAACGCAATGATCATCTCAGAGCATGACGTGGGGAGAACCTTTAAGGACCAGGAAAGCTGCAGGACCACGCGGCATCTCAGAGGCAGTCCTAGCCACCTGACTAGCTAGCGCCTGTGTTCACGGTAATATTCCCAATCATTAATCCCCACATGCTACAAAGATTCCAGTATTTTTCCTATCCCAAATGAACCCCATCCTGCCAGTCTCAATATCTATTGCCCTGTAATTATTACCTCGGTTGTGATGACGAAGGGAACTGCCCTCTTGTGGCTCAGATCCTATTTGACTGATCATTATCAGTATGTAGATTTAAATGGTGATTATTCTGCATGATCAGTGGAGTTTGGTGTCTCACAGGGTTCGGTTTTAGGCCCACTGCTTTTTTCCCTTTACATGCTTCCTTTGGGCAACATAATCTGTAAGCATGATATTAATTTTCACTGTTATGCTGACGACACACAATTATACGTCTCAGTAAAACCAGATGAGAGAAAACAGTTTGCTAAAGTTGAGCAATGTGTAAAGGATATAAAAGACTGGAAGTTCTAGTCATAAGACCATATGCAGCTAGAAGCAAGATTTTACGAGCACATCACCCCTATCTTATCTACACTGCATTGGCTCCCTGTGAAATTTCACATTGATTTTAAGATACTACTTTTGACGTATAAAGCATTAAATGGTCTGGCGCCACAGTATCTGAGTGAACTGTTAGTGTCTTACGATCCTCCACGCCTACTTCCATCAAAGAATGCAGGCTGCCTGTCAGTACCACGTATTATTAAAACTACAGCAGGGGGCGGAGCTTTTTCTTACAAAGCCCCGAAGTTATGGAATAGTCTTCCTATTAATGTTCGGGACTCAGACACAGTCTCAGTGTTTAAGTCTAGGCTAAAAACCTATTTATTTAGCGCAGCATGTTTGTAAATAGATTAGCCTTAGGTAAAGGAGCAGATCTGGGGGACTCATGGACGTAGCGTATTCTGGTGAACAGCTACACATGTCGTTCCTAAGCTGCCAGTGATCCAGACTCCCTCTGCCCTCTGGACCAGCCTGAGTCATCCTGGTGCCCCGCTTCTGGTTGGAGATCTCGTTACATAGATGTCCCGTGTGGTCTGCCTGGGATGCGTGTGGTGACTGGGGACGGTTCCACTTTACCATGAAGACGGTCCTGTCCTCGGCTGATGCAGACAGCTGTTCTCTGCGGACTCGTGACTTCAGTCACTCGATAGTTCAGGACTGGAGTTTCCTACAGTATGCCTGAGCCTCCAATAACAAACTGGACTCAATTTTAACTTGATCACATCTCCTGTTATACTGAACTTCCAATCTCACACAGCATGAGTGCAGATCAATCCCTGCTATCTGTTTTACCCAGATGAGGATGGGTTCCCTGCTGAGTCTGGTTCCTCTCAAGGTTTACTTTGCTGGAAGTGGGCATAAAAATCTCCAGTCCTGCAACTCACTGGAGCACAAAGAGTTTGAAAAGAAATGTAAACAATTATTATTATGACTCTTATAGAGAACAACATAATATTACTATGATGCAATAATTACACATTCAATTTTATCAACAAATCCTTGCTATTACATAGGCTAGTAATCTGCACAAAAACTGCACAATACAGCTAGTCCTCGATTTACAAACAGTCAAGTTATGAATTTCCACAGATCTAACATTCGTAGAATTCGTAAAATAGACACTGCAGTGCGTATTAATATATTTATATTTACAATTATATATAAATGCAAATACAGAGGGGTACAATCCAGTGTCTTCTTGTGCAGAGGGTTGTGGCAGGAAGAGCATCCAACGTAAAACATTTGCCAAATCAATCATGCAAATCATTAACAGGATTTCTATACTGGATTGGATATTTCTTGAGACGACGCCGTGTTTACGGAATTTTTTTTTAGAACGAGGGAAAAAAATGATCGGATAGGGAACGCACTGGCTTCGTGTGGACAAAGCATTAAAAACATGTTTAAACATGTTTAATTTTTTGGCAGACCTTGCAGAACTTTGCAGAACGTCGGCTCACCGCGTGCCTAACACCGCGTCTCACTGCGAGTCAAACTGCATAGGGGGGATAGGGGTATAAGCTATTCCGTGTATTGTGAATAATGATAATGTTTATTTTTGATAAAATTCTGTATGCATTTAAAAAAAATTCTAAAAAGAAAACCAATTAATCTTTGTTTCTCTTATATATTTTACATTGCTGTTTGATTAAACAAAAGTGCATTTTATGCGATTACTCGATTAAATTTTTAGTAGAATACTCGATTACTAAAATATTCGATAGCTACAGCCCTAGTCCAGTTCCAAATTCACAAAACTGAGCCAGTTTGCATAATTCAGCAATGTAGTCAGAGATACTGTGAAGTTTCTAAAGTTTCGTAGTAGAAGAAGCGAGTTGCTCGGTCTGTCCGCTGTGCTTCGGTAAGCTTTTCTGGCGCCAGGAGAGACTCAGTCAAACACACACACACACACACACACACACACACACACACACACGTTGTCTGTCAGAAAGGTCTCTGTTTATTAACAGCAAAAGATGGGGTTTACAGTATATATATTTGACCAAACGCCTGTGCCACTGACATATGTTATTACAAAGAACATAAACCATTGTAACCATTTATTTGTGATAGGTGTGTGTTAGTTAGCACCCTGACGGAGAAGATATCAGAATTAGAGGAGCGCATCCAGACTTTAGAGAGGGTTAGAGAGCGCGAGAGCAGCGTTAATCCCGTAGCGGAAAGTCTGGGTGCCGCAGGCGGAGATAATCAGCCCCCGACTCCGGCAGTAGAGCCTCACAGCGGGGCGAGTGGGTGACGACTCGGCGGCATACTCGTTCAGCCAAAGCTAACGCTAAGGCTAGCCCACCGGAGCACACCTCTTCTGCGCTTCACGTGTCCAACAGGTTCGCTCTCCTCAGTGATGCACCTGCTGAGAAACCTGAAAGAGCTCTGGTTATAGGAGACTCTATACTGAGACATGTGAAATTAGCGAGGCCTTTAGGGGCGCCAGCGGCAGTGGTCAGGTGTATCCCGGGAGCCAGAGCACCGGACATAGCAGGTAATCTTACGGCTCTAGGACAGCATAGGTTCTCTAAGATAGTGGTACATGCTGGAGCTAACGATATACACCTTCGTCAGTCAGAGGTTAGTAAGAGTAACTTTACAGAGGTGTTTAAAATAGCGAAGGCGATGTCCGAAGAAGTAGTTTGCTCTGGTCCCATCCCAATGAGACGTGGCGACATAGCTTACAGCAGGTTATGGTCGCTGAACCGCTGGATGTCCAGGTGGTGCTCCGAAAACAACGTGGGCTTCATAGACAATTGGAAGACCTTTGAGGGTAAAACTGGCCTGTTAGGGCGGGACGGTGTCCATCCCACTCGGGAAGGTGCTGCTCTCATTTCTTGCAGTATAGCACATAGTCTCAGAAGAGGCCTAGTTAATCGGTGACAATCCAGAGCCCAGGCCAGGGAGCAGACAGACAGGCTAAACCAACCGTCTGCTAGCTGCAGAGAGTCGTCACTCAGGGTCCATCATATTGAGACTGTGTCTGTTCCCCGAGCTAAACATAAATTTAGAAAGACTCAGAAAGTCTGTTTTAGTAATTTAATTAACATAGATACCACAAACTCAGATCACACTGAATGCGCAGCCGGCACCTCTGATCTGAAGCTAGGACTGTTAAATATTAGATCTCTCGCATCTAAAGCAGTTATTGTTAATGAAATTATCACAGATCAGGAGTTTGATATCTTATGTTTAACAGAAACCTGGATTAAACAGGACGAGTATGTAGCTCTAAATGCAGCTAGTCCTCCTGGATACAGCTACATACACCAGCCTCGGCTAACTGGTAGAGGAGGAGGAGTCGCAGTTATTTATAACCATAATCTGTCTCTCGTACAAAAACACAGTTTTAAATCTAATGCATTTGAAGTTCTCTATAGTAACATAAAGTCAGCTCAGTCGATCCCGCTACTCATCATTTACAGACCCCCAGGGCCGTACTCGGAGTTTCTCTGCGAATTTGCAGATTTCCTCTCAAACCTTGTTGTTTCTGTAGACAAAGCGTTAATTGCTGGAGACTTTAATATTCATTTTGAGAATCCAGAAGACCCTCTGAGAACAGCATTCTTGTCCATACTGGACTCAGTAGGAGTAAATCAGTGTGTAGTAGGACCCACTCATAAAGCAGGTCACACTTTAGATTTAATATTATCCTTCGGATTAAGTATAGGAAATATAACCACAATTCCACAGTCTGAAGTTATCTCAGATCACTACCTTGTCTCGATTAAAGCGTGTTATAGTAATAATGTATGCAGCACAGCACCGCGCTTCCACCTTAAACGTACATTTACATCAAATACCGCACAGAGCTTTATCAATAATCTTCCAGAATTATCAACTTTGATTGGATCGCCATCTGACTTCACAGAACTCGAACAGGCGAATGAATATCTAGAGTCAGCACTTCGTTATAGCTTAGATAATGTAGCTCCAGTTAAAAGGAAAATGATTAGAGATAAGAAACTCGCTCCTTGGTATAATGACCACACACGTGCTTTAAAACAAACCGCTCGAAAATTTGAACGTAAATGGCGCCAAACTAAATTGATAGTATTCAAAATAGCTTGGAAGGAGAGCATCCTGAACTATAAAAAAGCTCTCAGTGATGCTAGATCAACGTATCTCTCCACTCTTATAGAAAATAACAAAAACAACCCAAGATTTTTATTTAATACCGTAGCTAAATTAAGTAAAAACAAGGCCACTGCAGAAATCTCCACAACAACATCATGCAGTAGTGAGGATTTCATGAACTTTTTCAATAATAAAATCATAAATATTAGGCAAAAAATTCAGGCTTTGAAAACAGACAATTTAAATAATTCAGATGATCTAACCACATCACATCAGAACTTAGAACACTTTACTCCCCTTGAAGCGAGGGAACTAATTTCACTCATCTCTTCTTCAAAATCGTCAACCTGTATATTAGATCCTATACCGACACATTTTCTCAAACAGATAGTACCAGCAATAATAGAACCCCTGTTGAAAGTAATTAACTGTTCACTCAGTAGTGGGTATGTCCCCAAATCCTTTAAATTAGCCGTTATTAAACCGCTAATCAAGAAACCTGACCTTGACCCCTGTCTGCTTTCTAATTACAGGCCGATATCAAACCTTCCCTTTATCTCCAAGATTTTGGAAAAGGTAGTATCACAGCAGCTATGTTCACATCTACACAGAAATAGCATAAATGAACTGTATCAGTCAGGATTTAGGCCTCATCACAGCACAGAGACAGCACTTGTTAAAGTAGTAAACGACCTCCTATGGGCCTCTGATCAGGGTTGCGTCACTATACTTGTGTTACTGGACCTCAGTGCAGCTTTTGACACCATTGATCATAGTATTCTCCTTCACAGATTAGAAAAGGTAGTAGGAATTAAGGGAACTGCCCTCTTGTGGCTCAGATCCTATTTGACTGATCGTTATCAGTTTGTAAATTTAGATGGTGACCATTCCTCATGTTCTCAAGTGCACATTTGAAGCACATGTAGATAATATCACCAGGATAGCTTTCTTTCACCTTAGAAATATTGCCAAGATAAGAGATTGGATGTTAATTAATTTTCTTCTGTTTAATCCTGATAAGACAGAAGTTCTGGTCATAGGACCACAAGTAGCTAGAAGTAAGCTTTCTGATCACACTGTAACTTTAGATGGCCTTTCTGTTCCATCAAGTGCAACAGTAAAAGACCTCGGTGTGATTATAGATTCCAGCCTTTCGTTTGAAGCACATGTAGATAATATTACCAGGATAGCTTTCTTTCCTTCTTTTCTTCCTTAGAAATATTGCCAAGATAAGAAACATATTGTTACTAAATGATGCAGAAAAACTAGTTCATGCTTTTATCACCTCTAGGTTGGACTATTGTAACGCCTTACTGTCTGGTTGTTCAACTAGGTGTATAAACAAGCTTCAGTTAGTACAGAATGCAGCAGCGAGAGTCCTCACTAAAACCAGAAGATACGAGCACATCACCCCTATCTTATCTACACTGCATTGGCTCCCTGTGAAATTTCGCATCGATTTTAAGATACTACTTTTGACATTTAAAGCACTAAATGGTCTCGCGCCACAGTATTTGAGTGAACTGCTAGTGTCTTACGATCCGCCACGCCTACTTCGATCAAAGAATGCAGGCTGCCTGTCAGTACCACGTATTATTAAAACTACAGCAGGGGGCGGAGCTTTTTCTTACAAAGCCCCAAAGTTATGGAATAGTCTTCCTATTAATGTTCGGGACTCAGACACAGTCTCAGTGTTTAAGTCTAGGCTAAAAACCTATTTATTTAGCCACGCATTTTTGTAAATAGATGAACCTTAGGTAAAGGAGCAGATCTGGGGGACTCATGGACGTAGAGTATTCTGGTGAACTGGTATGTTTAGATGCTGTCCTCCCCACTCTCATTGTTCACTCAGGTTTGTTGACGGTGAGGTGATTGGTTGCTTTACATCTCAGTTCCCCCTCATGTTTGTGTTTCCTTCTGGCTCCTCCCTTTTAGTGATGCTGTTATAGTTAGTCCTGCCGGAGTCCCTGCTTGCACTCTGCACTAAATATACATTCACCTTATACATGTTGACTGTGACCAGACCTAACTGCCATCTCTCCTTATTTTCTGTTCTCTCCTTTTCTGCTCTCTCCTCTCTCTCTCTCTCTCTCTCTCCTTTCCCTCTCTCTGTCTCTCTGTCGAGCTATACATGTCACTCCTGAGTTGCCAGTGATCCAGACCCCTCTGCCCTCTGGAGCCGTCTAACCCGTCCTGGAGTCCTGCTTCTGGTTGGAGATCTCGTCGCATGGATGCCCCGTGTGGTCTGCCTGGATTCGTGTGGTGGCTGGGGATGGTTTCCATGAAGACTGTCCTGTCATCGATTGATGCTCTGGGGACCTGTGACTTCAGTTGTTCGATAACTCAGGACTGGAATCTCCTACAGTCTACCTGAACCTCCGGGAACAAACTGGACTCCTTTTAATTTTAATTTTAAACACATCTCCTGTTATACTGAACTTCCAGTCTTACACATTATTATGCTGATCAATCCCTGCTCTCCGTTATCACCCAGATGAGGATGGGTTCCCTGTTGAGTCTGGTTCCTCTCAAGGTTTCTTCCTATTACCATCTCAGGGAGTTTTTCCTTGCCACCGTCACCCTCGGCTCGTTTATCAGGGACAATCTTATCATTTTGATTCATACACATTGCATACAAACTTACTTCTTTTTATTGTGTAAAGCTGCTTTGCGACAATGTCAATTGTTAAATGCGCTATATAAATAAAATTGACTTGACTTGACTTAAATGTCCTGGTGAGATCCTGAAGAATCAAAGGAGAGGAAGACAGAGAGGTGTCCATCCAGAGAAGGAGCACAGGATGTTGGCTCGAGTTAGAGGGAGAGGGGGAAGGAGACAGAGAGAGATAGAGAGAGAGAATGGGAAGGTGCGCGTGGGAGCGTTCACACCTTTAGGAACAGATGCAAGAGGAGACAGGAAGATAGCAGCAGGAAAGATTTAACACGTTAATATCACATCTATGAGGAAGAGAGCAAGAGAGTAGAAATAACTCCTTTATATATATAAAATAATTCTAACAGATACTTTCATCCTTAGACTGGTTTCTGTTATTAAAAAGAAACATGAATTATTGGCGCATCCACTGCTGCGGAGACGACGAGATGACGTGATCACCGTCACAGCCCCTTCAGTTCACTTTCTTAGCCCCGCCCCCGTTAAAACGGCTCGTCCGTGAGAGGTTGCACGCAAAAATATGTCAGTATATTATGACTGAAACAAAGCGGCTCACATCGGTGTGCGTTTCACACGGCGCTTATTTATCGAGTATAAACTTGATTTGTGTTTGTTGTATTTCTGGGGATGAATGGCGCGCGCGATCATCTGCCTTTTGATCAAAACTCAAAACATGTGAAAGAGCAGGATCACGCAAACATTTTACATTCGCTAAAAGACTTATTCACAACCACATTTCAGCCATTCACACACATGCATTGTGCTGTTGTTTGTAATCAGAGTATTTTATGAATGAAATAAAGTTCACTGTTCACTTTTCATCTCCTGTTTGTTCAAAATGCTGCTGGTACGAGCAGCTCTGTTTCAGTTATAATATTCATCTATCATAAAGAGGGGCGACTTTTGGAAAGCAGACAAAATGTAAAGCTTCATTTCAGCCATTCATGCTCAAATAATTATTAAATGCTGGACACAAAAGCAAAAAATAAAGCAAATTATTTGAAACTGAAGCGCTTTATGTGGATTCAAGCCACGAGTCATTTCATCATACAAGGATTATTACACTGTGCGCGGACCACTGAGCTTCTGCGGATTCCAACATTGACATTGTTCGCGTTTTTTAATCGCTGGATGGAAGAGATGGAAAGTTTCCTCATCATAACATCCCCTGTATTGTTTTTAATCATTCGATACACAACCCGTGATTTTTATGATATTTTACAAATGAAAAATACAAATGGAATATTAAAAAAAAAAAAAAAAATTATGAAATCTAAAATTAAAACATTCTGTAAAAATACCAAAGAAAATTGTGTATAGAGTGATTAAAACAATACAATTCATGTTATGATAAGGAAAGTCTCAATGTCTTCCATTCCAGGGATTAAAAACGGTAACAAAGTCGATTTTAGAATCTGGAATCCAGAAGATGAAATTTAAAAAGAGGTCTGAAACACTGCAGGTCTTCAGAAGAGCCTCAGATCTAAGAGGGTCTTAAAGTGGGGAGGGGTGCATTTTATTTTCTCTGAATGTATAGATGAGAACCGCTGATTCACACCTGGGGAGGGTAAATTATTTGCATTTGAATGTTGTCTGACATTGTAAAGCAGACACAGTAACACCAGTATAAATAGTAATGAGAGGCCCTGATTATACTGCATTAATACTATTTAGTACAACAAAATTCCTCCGCGCTCTGGAAAAGCACTGATTACACTACGTAGGAAATTAAAGAGGAAATTAACTAAAAAAGAACAAAAAAAATTGCCCGTAGTGTGTGAATGAGTTGCTGTCATGGCCGTAGATTTGGAATTCAAATCGGACAAAAGGCAGAATTACACACAAATCTTTTTTTTTACGCATGATTATTTTTTACAGTGATTTTATTCCATACTGCTGCATGAATGAACGTACATGTGGGTGTGTATGTGTCTTACAAAAGGTTTGCTATTAAAAGAGCCGTAGACGTGTGGAGTTCATGAAAAGGTCTTCCAAAATATCCAAGTGTCCAATATCTCTCTGTACAGATCCACCTCTCCCTCCTTACTCTTTAACCTAGCGTCCAGGTCCTCATATGCTCTTTGTTTGGCCTTTGCCACCTCAACCTTCACCTTATGCTGCGTCTCCCTGGACCCTTTCTGCTCTCTTCAGTCCTCTCAGTGTCCCACTTTTTCTTAGCGAGCCTCTTTCTTTGTATACTCACTTCAGAATTTCTCCTTCTCTTCTAACTCACATCCTCTCTGTGGGGCATAACCACTACCAACATTGCACATCACATCAAGTTCCAGCTTCAGACTCATCAACCTATCTGATACTCCTTTCACCTCCAGAACACTAGATGTCAAACTGTCTTCCAGGAGAACTCCTCTGGCCTTTTCTCTTACAGTATCTCTCTCCATATGGACACGCCTTCCTCCTCTCCTTTTCCGACCAACAGTAGCCGGATGAATTGAACAGGAATGCATTATGGGAAACACAGCTGCTAAAGGTGACCGAAGGGACTTAACCAAGTGGACAAGTGTTAGACGAAAGACAGTACTGGAAGACATAGTATGATTTTAAAATATTGTCTCGGGCTATTAAATCAGCCTTGCTATTCTACTATATATATTATGTTCATGTCTAATATACATAATATTTCACAAGGTTATAAAATTCTGAAGAGTGTGAAAAGAAATGCATGAGAGAGAGAGAGAGAGAGAGAGAGAGAGAGCTGAGTGCCACCTGTCATGTAAAGTGTTTTTATTTAACTGATTTAAATTATAAACATAATTCATCTTTGAAACAAGTTTCCAGGAAGGTCAGATCCTCTCAGACTGAAGTGACACTTTAATGGAAGCTAACAAACTCAGAACTCAGCCGGTTTAAGGACACTCTTAATATGAGGACATATAAATGAAGTCTTGAGTCTAACAGGGGTCTTGTATGAGTTATTATTATTATTATATTAATCACTGGTTTCATTTTTACAAATGCTTACAGCCTTCATTATTCTGCAGCGACGAGTCGTCTCTCTTCCTTCCTGCTGGGACACATAATCATAAAGTTTATTCTTTCTCATTTTACATTTTCCTTTTTATCGTTTTTACTTTTCCCTATAATATGTACCTGTCTTTCTTTAATTATTTCCTTCAGTTTTTTTTTACTTTTCTTTTTATTTATATACCTCCTTTGTCACTCTATTTTTGTATCTCTTTTCTCCCATCATTCCACTCTTGCCCTTTTCCCTTTATTCCTTATTTGTTTAAATTCAGGTTAAAAATGGAACAACTCCCCCTGCTGGACATGTCAGGAAACTAGAAGAAAAGGAATTATATCACTAACACACTCTGACACACTAAATTGCATTCATAAAAAAAAATAATTGATCATACACAGTTTATAATTAAATTCAATTTAAACCTTTGTGTGCCACACTGATTAGTACCACTTCTACCAACACTCCAGCTCCAGCACACTTCATTAGGAACACCTATACACCTGCCTATTCATTAAACCTAATCTAATGTGGCCGAGCCAATCCTGTGGCAGCAGGTTCACATCAACCATCTGAACAGAGAACAATGTGTGATCTGAGTGATTTTTGACTGTTGGTGGGATTGTTAGAGGCAGATGCCCTGGTTTGAGTAACAGGAACACTGCTGATCTCATACAGAACCAGATCCAGAGAGGGCAGTTCTGTGAACAAAATCACCATGAGAGCGATCAGAGAGAGTTCCCAGACTGGTGTCATCTGACAGAAAGGCTTTTACGTTGTAGATACCTTTAATTTGCTGTTTTGTGTTTTCTTGGTACTTTGGGGTTTTTTTTTCTCTCCCTTGTTTTGTCTTCACACCTGTAAATATACTGCACCCGTGGACTGTACGTTTTCCGGTGTACTGTAAATAAATTTCACTTTGCACCGAAGTTCTATTGCGGGTGGAGCCATCATTTACCACCTTTTAAAGAACATTTACCACATCTGTAAGCGAGTGGTGGTTAGCATAGGTTCTCTAAGATAGTGGTACATGCTGGAGCTAACGATATACGCCTTCGTCAGTCAGAGGTTAGCAAGAGTATCTTTACAGAGGTGTTTAAAATAGCGAAGGCGATGTCCGAAGAAGTAGTTTGCTCTGGTCCCATCCCAATGAGACGTGGCGACATAGCTTACAGCAGGTTATGGTCGCTGAACCGCTGGATGTCCAGGTGGTGCTCCGAAAACAACGTGGGCTTCATAGATAACTGGAAGACCTTTGAGGGCAAAACTGGCCTGTTAGGGCGGGACGGTGTCCATCCCACTCGGGAAGGTGCTGCTCTCATTTCTTGCAGTATAGCACATAGTCTCAGAAGAGGCCTAGTTAATCTGTGACAATCCAGAGCCCAGGCCAGGGAGCAGACAGACAGGCTAAACCAACCGTCTGCTAGCTGCAGAGAGTCGTTACTCAGGGTTCATCATATTGAGACTGTGTCTGTTCCCCGAGCTCAACATAAATTTAGAAAGACTCAGAAAGTCTGTTTTAGTAATTTAATTAACATAGATACCACAAACTCAGATCACACTGAATGCGCAGCCGGCAACTCTGATCTGAAGCTAGGACTGTTAAATATTAGATCTCTCGCATCTAAAGCAGTTATTGTTAATGAAACTATCACAGATCAGGAGTTTGATATCTTATGTTTAACAGAAACCTGGATTAAACAGGACGAGTATGTAGCTCTAAATGAAGCGAGTCCTCCTGGATACAGCTACATACACCAGCCTCGGCTAACTGGTAGAGGAGGAGGAGTCGCAGTTATTTATAACCATAATCTGTCTCTCGTACAAAAAGCACAGTTTTAAATCTAATGCATTTGAAGTTCTCTATAGTAACATAAAGTCAGCTCAGTCGATCCCGCTAATCATCATTTACAGACCCCCAGGGCCGTACTCGGAGTTTCTCTGCGAATTTGCAGATTTCCTCTCAAACCTTGTTGTTTCTGTAGACAAAGCGTTAATTGCTGGAGACTTTAATATTCATTTTGAGAATCCAGAAGACCCTCTGAGAACAGCATTCTTGTCCATACTGGACTCAGTAGGAGTAAATCAGTGTGTAGTAGGACCCACTCATAAAGCAGGTCACACTTTAGATTTAATATTATCCTTCGGATTAATTATAGGAAATATAACCACAATTCCACAGTCTGAAGTTATCTCAGATCACTATCTTGTCTCGATTAAAGCGTGTTATAGTAATAATGTATGCAGCACAGCACCGCGCTTCCACCTTAAACGTACATTTACATCAAATACCGCACAGAGCTTTATCAATAATCTTCCAGAATTATCAACTTTGATTGGATCGCCATCTGACTTCACAGAACTCGAACAGGCGAATGAATATCTAGAGTCAGCACTTCGTTATAGCTTAGATAATGTAGCTCCAGTTAAAAGGAAAATGATTAGAGATAAGAAACTCGCTCCTTGGTATAATGACCACACACGTGCTTTAAAACAAACCGCTCGAAAATTCGAACGTAAATGGCGCCAAACTAAATTGTTAGTATTCAAAATAGCTTGGAAGGAGAGCATCCTGAACTATAAAAAAGCTCTCAGTGATGCTAGATCAACGTATCTCTCCACTCTTATAGAAAATAACAAAAACACCCCGAGATTTTTATTTAATACCGTAGCTAAATTAAGTAAAAACAAGGCCACTGCAGAAATCTCCACAACAACATCATGCAGTAGTGAGGATTTCATGAACTTTTTCAATAACAAAATCATAAATATTAGGCAAAAAATTCAGGCTTTGAAACCAGACAATTTAAATAATTCAGATGATCTAACCACATCACATCAGAACTTAGAACACTTTACTCCCCTTGAAGCGAGGGAACTAATTTCACTCATCTCTTCTTCAAAATCGTCAACCTGTATATTAGATCCTATACCGACACATTTTCTCAAACAGATAGTACCAGCAATAACAGAACCCCTGTTGAAAGTAATTAACTGTTCACTCAGTAGTGGGTATGTCCCCAAATCCTTTAAATTAGCCGTTATTAAACCGCTAATCAAGAAACCTGACCTTGACCTCTGTCTGCTTTCTAATTACAGGTTGATATCAAACCTTCCCTTTATCTCCAAGATTCTGGAAAAGGTAGTATCACAGCAGCTATGTTCACATCTACACAGAAATAGCATAAATTAACTGTATCAGTCAGGATTTAGGCCTCATCACAGCACAGAGACAGCACTTGTTAAAGTAGTAAACGACCTCCTATGGGCCTCTGATCAGGGTTGCGTCACTATACTTGTGTTACTGGACCTCAGTGCAGCTTTTGACACCATTGATCATAGTATTCTCCTTCACAGATTAGAAAAGGTTGTAGGAATTAAGGGAACTGCCCTCTTGTGGCTCAGATCCTATTTGACTGATCGTTATCAGTTTGTAGATTTAGATGGTGACCTATTCCTCATGTTCTCAAGTGGAGTTTGGTGTTCCACAGGGTTCAGTTTTAGGCCCACTGCTTTTTTCCCTTTACATGCTTCCTCTGGGCAACATAATTCGTAAACATGGTATTAGTTTTCATTGTTATGCTGATGACACACAATTATATGTCTCAGCAAAACCAGATGAGAAAAACCAGTTTGCTAAAATTGAACAGTGTGTGCAGGACATAAGAGATTGGATGTTAATTAATTTTCTTCTGCTTAATCCTGATAAGACAGAAGTTCTGGTCATAGGACCACAAGTAGCTAGAAGTAAGCTTTCTGATCACACTGTAACTTTAGATGGCCTTTCTGTTCCATCAAGTGCAACAGTAAAAGACCTCGGTGTGATTATAGATTCCAGCCTTTCGTTTGAAGCACATGTAGATAATATTACCAGGATAGCATTCTTTCACCTTAGAAATATTGCCAAGATAAGAAACATATTGTCACTAAATGATGCAGAAAAACTAGTTCATGCTTTTATCACCTCTAGGTTGGACTATTGTAACGCCTTACTGTCTGGTTGTTCAACTAGGTGTATAAACAAGCTTCAGTTAGTACAGAATGCAGCAGCGAGAGTCCTCACTAAAACCAGAAGATACGAGCACATCACCCCTATCTTATCTACACTGCATTGGCTCCCTGTGAAATTTCGCATCGATTTTAAGATACTACTTTTGACATTTAAAGCACTAAATGGTCTCGCGCCACAGTATTTGAGTGAACTGTTAGTGTCTTACGATCCGCCACGCCTACTTCGATCAAAGGATGCAGGCTGCCTGTCAGTACCACGTATTATTAAAACTACAGCAGGGGGCAGAGCTTTTTCTTACAAAGCCCCAAAGTTATGGAATAGTCTTCCTATTAATGTTCGGGACTCAGACACAGTCTCAGTGTTTAAGTCTAGACTAAAAACCTATTTATTTAGCCAAGCATTTTTGTAAATAGATTAACCTTAGGTAAAGGAGCAGATCTGGGGGACTCATGGACGTAGAGTATTCTGGTGAACTGGTATGTTTAGATGCTGTCCTCCCCACTCTCATTGTTCACTCAGGTTTGTTGACGGTGAGGTGATTGGTTGCTTTACATCTCAGGGAGCCCTCATGTTTGTGTTTCCTTCTGGCTCCTCCCTCATAGTTATGCTGTTATAGTTAGTCCTGCTGGAGTCTCTGCTTGCACTTTGCACTAAATATACATTCACCTTATACATGTTGACTGTGACCATACCTAACTGCCATCTCTCCTTATTTTCTGTTCTCTCCTTTTCTGCTCTCTCCTCTCTCTCTCTCTCTCTCTCCTTTCCCTCTCTCTGTCTCTCTGTCGAGCTATACATGTCACTCCTGAGTTGCCAGTGATCCAGATCCCTCTGCCCTCTGGAGCCGTCTAACCCGTCCTGGAGTCCTGCTTCTGGTTGGAGATCTCGTCGCATGGATGCCCCGTGTGGTCTGCCTGGATTCGTGTGGTGGCTGGGGATGGTTTCCATGAAGACTGTCCTGTCATCAATTGATGCTCTGGGGACCTGTGACTTCAGTTGTTCGATAACTCAGGACTGGAATCTCCTACAGTCTACCTGAGCCTCCAGGAACAAACTGGACTCCTTTTAATTTTAATTTTAACACATCTCCTGTTACACTGAACTTCCAGTACACATTATTATGCTGATCAATCCCTGCTCTCCGTTATCACCCAGATGAGGATGAGTTCCCTGTTGAGTCTGGTTCCTCTCAAGGTTTCTTCCTATTACCATCTCAGGGAGTTTTTCCTTGCCATTGTCGCCCTCGGCTCGTTCATCAGGGACAATCTTATCATTTTGATTCATACACATTGCATACAAACTTACTTCTTTTATTGTGTAAAGCTGCTTTGCGACAATGTCAATTGTTAAAAGCGCTATATAAATAAAATTGACTTGACTTGACTTGACTTGGTGGTTCTCACTTTACCCCAACCGCTGTGTTAAGCAGAAAAGCAGAATGTTAAACATTTGGTTGGATGGGCTACAGCATCAGAAGATCACATCAGGTTCCTCTCCTGTGGGCCAAGAACAGGAATCTGAGGCTGTAGCAGGCAGAGGATCACCAACATCGCACAGTTAAAGGCTGGAGGAACACAGCACTGTTCGATCAGTGTGTATTCTGGCAGTAATTCACAAAGGGTCAGAATTTGGCATCAACAGCGTGAATCCATGGACCCATCCTGCCTTGTGTGAATGGTCCAAGCTGGTGCAGGTGGTGTGTTGTTTTGGGGAATGCCCTCTAGGTGCATGTTGGGCTATTAATACCTACACTAAGGCTGTCTGGTGAGTTCAGGGTTATTCAGGGTCTTTCCCAGGCACCTCATCTAAATCCAGTCAAAGACTTTTGTGATGTGGTAGAGGAGCAGATTTGCTTCATGAAGGTTCTCCTGAAACATCTACAGGTGTTGCTTGATGTGATCGATTCTAAATGGAGCAGAATCTCAAACATCATGTAGAATCCATGCCATGAAGAACCAGAACTGTTTTGAGAGCAGAATCGAGCACTTCTCAGGACCATATCAGTGGTGTTCGTAATAAAGTGTCCGGTAAGTGTACTTCCCAGGTAGGAGGTGTGATGCCGGCGCTCTGCTCACTCAATCTGCAGGAGATTTAATGTAACACGCTGCTATACCTTATTATTTTTTTGTTCTTTTCTTTCGATAAGCGCGCACCCCGTGTGTATACCCCCCCCCCCCCCCCCACACACACACACACACACAGATAGTGTTAGATTAGAGGTAAAAGCTGAGCTAGAGATGGAGGGATGAGATTAGTGGTGAGAGCGAGACAGCACTGATTGGTTACTTTCCTCTCATCCCTGGCTTTATTACCCGAGCACTTCACTCTCTCTGTTCTCTCGTTCTGTCCTGATTGCAGGAGTGAGGGTTTCATCAGACGGGTAATTCTTTACACCACACACTCAGGAGCGCAGGCACAGGAGAGCTGAGGAGAGATGATGATGATGATGATGATGATGAGCGGAGAGGAGACGAGCCCTTTTGTAACTCTTCTAATTCACAATGTTTATTTATTTGTTTCTGTTAATTACATGGGAGTTGTGCGTGTTGTGAGTCTGCCACCTACAGGCAGTTATTAGAACAGTGCAGTGTGTTCCTGTCATTTAACATTTCCTTTTTTTTTCTTGTTTTGTTTGTTTGTTTGACTGCTTTTAATTTATTCATTCTTTCTATCTTTCTTACATTTAGTTTCTCTTTTCTTCCTTATGCATGCAGAATATATTTTATTGCACCCTTTGTTTCACTCATTTTTCCCCCCATTTTTTTAAACATTTGTTTCTTTCTTCCTAAAATTGAGCTTTACAATGAGTTCTGCATTCACTGATCTTTTTTATTCTTCCTTTCTTTGCTGCATATTAAGATGTTCTGTCTTTTCAGGAAAAGGTTTAAGGTGATATGTGAAGCAATGGAGTTCATGAGCACACCTCACACACACACACACACACACACACACACACACACACACACACACACACACACACACACACACACACACACACACACACCACAGGACCATAAGTGTACATGACATCTGAGACCTTGCACAGATTGATTTTCTGTTAGAATTACATCTCTGAGAGGATGACCTTTGACCCCAGACTCAGCGAGACCAAAGTGTTTTAGTTTTTTCTTCTGTTTAAATCAACGTCCTGCGCATGCTGTAACCATAGCAACAGCCTGAATTTATAGAGGTCTTACTGATGAACTTATTCTCTCTCTCAAACACACACACACACACACACACACACACACACACACACACACACACACACACACACACACACACACACACACTGTTTCCTCTGTACTCTGTAGATAATAATACATTATATATGTTTGCTGGAGCAGGAGATTTCCACAGCTAGTGCTGCTGTACAGGACGGGAATATATGAAATTTAAAAAAGGGAACATAATTCACCTAAATACAGACCTACATATACACACCAATATCTGTGTGTGTAATAAAGATATTTCTTACGGCTCTGTGTTGCTGGTGGAGCTGGATACTGAGTGATGATGCAGAGACACTGGAGTGACGCTGAAGCTGATGTTCCTCACAGCGTTCCTGGGCCGGGCGTTTCTTCCCATAGACATCTCTCTGGCGTTCATTTTGGTTTATTCATTTAAGAATCGAGCGCAGTCTTTACAGGTGAAACACAGGGCTCAGACCAAAAGCAGACATTCAGAGATATTGAATAAGGGCACAAGCAACACCTGGCAGTCACATGTTCTGCTGTTTTTAATCACCTGGAAACTTGGCAGGTTTAAATATCAGGTGCAACGTTTTAAAAAGAGTAACACATCTAGATGTAAATGAAAACAGAAATTTTGATTCATCTCAGGTTCTCAGGTTCTCAGGTTCGGGTCCAACGTCTTTCCAGAAACATCACCCTGCTAAACTTTACTCTACACCGTTACACCATGTACACTTCATTATCTCTAATCATTTCACACCTCTATTATTCTGTTTCTCTATTATTCATTTTCTCTCATCCATATAGATCATTGTAGATGTTTCTACTTCAACCTTACAAATGACTGTTGAGAAACATGGTAGTGATTTCATTAAACCACCATGTGTGTGTGTGTGTGTGTGTGTGTGTGTGTGTGTTCATTAATGGAAAGTCAGAGGCTAAACCTTCTATTCAATTTCAATTTTCAATTTTATTTGTATAGCAGCTTTACACAATCAAAGGAATTATTTAAGTGTGTATGAAATGTGAATGTGTATGAATCAAAAAGGTCAAACAGTCAGATAGTCCCTGATGAACGAGCCGAGGGCGACGGTGCTGAGGGAAAAACTCCCTGAGATGGTGACAGGAAGAAACCTTGAGAGGAACCAGACTCAACAGGGAACCCATCCTCATCTGGGTGATAACGGAGAGCAGGGATTTGATCTGCACTCATACTGTGTGTTAGGAGGCTGGAAGTTCAGTATAACAGTTGTTAACAGATGTTAATTGATGTTAATATGGAGTCCAGGTAGTTATTGGAGGCTCAGGTAGACTTGTAGGAAATTCCAGTCCTGAACTATCGAGCGACTGCAGCCAAGTCCTCAGAGAAACAGCTGTCAGCTCTAGTCATGCTGCAGTTTATATTAAGTATTTTATAGCTGTGAGATTGAAGCGCAGGATTTTATATCTTTATTAAAAGGAAATCAGTCAGTTATACAGAGCTAGGAAACCTATAATCATGAGTTCGAATCCCTTTACCATTGAGCTGCCCCCTGCTGGTGACCTTCATATCTGTGACCTATTTATTAATCACAAAACATCTTAAGATGGACTACAGGAACCCCTGTAGTCCAACTGCAGTCTGTAGTCGATGACCGTTGTATTTATTCCTATTTTACAACCGTGGTAGGACCTCCAGTCAACAATCACACACTCATTCACACACTACGGGCATATTCTGGAACGCCAGTTGGCCTAATCTGCAGGTCTTTGGACTCTGAGAGGAAACTCACCAAGCATAGGGAGAACATACAAACATCATGTCCACAGAGATCCCGAGGTGGGAATTATTGAAAACGCGTTTATTATTGAAAACAATGAATCAGTTGTCTTGTAAAAGTTCACCATGAAATGAACACTTCAAATGTAATATTCCCAATGCTAATCTGTGCACGTTCAGAGGTCCAGTACCGAAAGTACTCGTGAGAATGTCAGCGATTAACTGCCTCTCATTTTAAAGAGTTATTGTTTACCCTTAGTCCCTCGTCTTCAAAGACATGTTAATACAGTTTACAGTTTAATCAGAAAATAATGTTTAAACAACACAATTATTTAATATAAGCACTGAGGAGATAACGATGAAACCGCAGGTGAACTGACTGACAGATCCCATTAGTCGCGTGTGTGCATGGACACTGATGTTGTTTTTGCCTGCGTGTCACAGCTGACAACTCCTGGTGTAATTAATCATCTCCACTCTGCTCTAAATAATCTCTGATAATCACAGACTTTTACTGTAGCGCTGGGGCTGAAATGAAATTACCGGATTGTTTTTACCGGCGATGTTTATTGTGCGTCTTCGGTTTTGTGCATTCAGAGCCGCAGAGAAAAGCAGCAGATAATGTGTTTGTGCCGGTAAAGTGCATTAAGGCTAAAGCAGCTTCGGTAAACTCATCCGTCTGCCTGCACTAAGTGCATTTCGGAATCATAAGCTGAATATTGTGTGTCCCAGGAGAGATCGCCAGAGCCGCTCCATCTTCATTTAGCTGAGCGTTATTAGCATAGTTTTGGATTTTCAGGAAGAGGCAGCACAGGGACAAGAGATAAAACACACTGCAGGAGAAGGTCAGCTCCTCTCCTCACTCTGATTACTTCAGGTCCTTCACCTGGTCCATTCCACAGTTCTGTTGGATTCTATTTGCTCTGATATTTCTCATTAAAAGATCATTATATAACAAAATAAGATCATTAAAACGCATTCCTACAACTTTACAACTTAGAAGTTTTTATTCTATTGGTTGATATGTTATAGAAATAAACACACAACGCAAAATTATTATTATTTTTATATTTAGTTTTTATTACGACAATTTATAGCTTTGATATGAAATCCAAACCACCTATTTACCCTAATATGGCACAAATTTACCTTTTTTAGGCTCTCTGATGTTTTGCAAAATTTACACTTGCCATACCGTCTGAAACATCGTGCATACTCAGGTTCTTGCACTACACACTAGCCAAGATGGACGAAAGTGAAATATGCTTGATGCTAGCTCTGCGATATATGCAAAGTTCGCGAAACGGAGAAGGAGGAAAAGGGACATGATTGCAGCCTGCGCATGTGCTTCATTTATTGTGTCCTCAAGCATTCAGAGGAATGTCTGGGTGCGAGACGTGTCGGGTCGCTCTCTGGTGGATTGCAACAGGTGCGGGCTACCACACACTGGCGCATCTGTTTGGGATGAGCAGCACGTCGGTGTGCCTGATTACGTCATTAAACCGCGAAGAAGTCGCAGTTTTAATGACGTACAGAACGCAATGCCTCAGAAAATCCGATCTGTCTGTTTACACGACAATCAAATTAGCACATTTCCAAATATGAAGGAGGCCTGAAACCGATCTCGAAATATCGGAATGCATGCGTTTTTTTCCTGTTTACACTGACATAGAAAATATCCGATATGTGTCATATAGGAGCAAAAAATCGGAACTGGGTCACATTTAACTGACAGTGTAAACGTAGCTTATGTGATCCCTATGTGGATAGGAGCCTGATACATGATGGTCAAGTGACTCAAATGAAACTGGGCAGAGGAGAATTTATGTGACTTTGTGCATCTGCGCATGTGTAGGGTGTGACGTCAGTCAGAGCCGGCAGTCAGAGCCAGCAGCGTGGGAATTTCATACATTCTCCAGCAATGCTCGGCTGGTCCAGCATTTCTCAGAGATTGAGGAAGACATACATGAGGAAGACAAGACTCTTTTCTGTTCCAGCACCTAGGTGGTGGAATCAACTTTCTCGAGTTTCTGCCAATCTTTAAACAACGACTTGAGACATATCTGTTTCTTCAGTACGAGTTAATCTCTCCCTCATAAACCAAACCCCTTGGAAACAGTGTTTAACTGATGGTATGTAGTTAGTAATATAGTAACCCAGTGTAAAGATCTATTCAGTAATGTAAACTTAAGCACTTTTGTAAGTCGGTCTGGATAAGAGCGTCAGCCAAATACCTGAATGTAAATGTAAGCGAGGCATCTGACTTTCTTGATGTATCGATGTGCAGTTTTGCGTCTACATTAGAGTCAGATACGAGTCACATGTAATTATGAATGTGGACCGTCATGACTTGATCTGACTAAAAAAGTGGCTGCTAATGTAAATGGAGCCTTAGAAATGAGTTCAATAAGCTTTAGTGTGTTTAAAAACAATTTCATAAAGAGAAATATTAGCTACTGTACATTTGCTTCTGTCTGTATTGGTCAGAACTCGCTCATTACATTTCTGTATATCTTTGACTCCATAACTTGTTACTCCATGACCATCATGCTCAATAAAAACACAGAGATACACATAACACTACACATAACTAAGAATTAATTTTATTTTAAAAAAAAACATAAACTACATAAAGTGCATGAGTGCTACCATGTGTAAATGGTGCAAGTCAGAACACAAGGCAATGTGAAAGACAATGGACATAGTAATGGACAGTGCAGCACCAGCCAGCACAGAGTAATAACATGAGTACACAGAGTGCAAAACAAAAGATATTGCAATATATTAATAATAAATGTGGCAGCACAGTGGTATAGGCACATATTCAGGGTTGAGTGTCTGCCTCAGGACTGTGTGTGGAGTTTGCATGTTCACCACATGCTTGGTGGGTTTCCTTGGGGTGTTCGGGTGTTCTTCCACAGTCTAAAGACATGCAGATTAGGTTAACTGGCATTTAGTGATTATCCACTAGTGTGTGTTTGTGCACTTGTGTCCTGCAATGGCCTGGCCCCCTGTCCTAACTCAACTCGTGTCCTCGAGTCCCATGGGAAAGGCTCCAGGCCTTCCACGCTGTACAGCGCTATAGGGAACGAATGAATGAGGGAATGAGTGAGTGAGTAGAATAATAAATGTGCTGAGGGTAAACATGACATAATGCTTGGCAGCCATAATACAGATCAATAGAGTACAATCAATTCAATATTTTTTTTCTGTTTTAGCAGCCAGTGGATGTGAAAAATTACAAAGCGACTGAGAGGGAGTTGTGTATTATTTAGTGTGTGTGTCTGTGTGTGTGTCAGTCCAGTCCCAGAATAGTTTTATCCTCATAAATGTTGGAATTTCTTGCACAACATCTCATCAGTGCTTTGTATCCTAATTGGAAGGTCAGTCAGATGAAGTGACATAGAGGGGATCCACATGTCCTCCACACAGATTATACACTGGAGTCCCACAAGGCTCAGTACTTAGTCCTCTTCTATTCTTTCTTTATAATATGTCTCTTTATGAGGTCATAGCCTCACATGGGTTTTAATATCACTACACTACATGTTTCTGTTCAGATCTCTGTATGTCTGACAGGGAGCCCTCATGTCTGTGTTTCCTTCTGGCTCCTCCCTTTTAGTTATGCTGTTATACAGGGTGGGCCATTTATATGGATACACCTTAATAAAATGGGAATGGTTGGTGATATTAACGTCCTGTTTGTGGCACATTAGTATATGTGAGGGGGCAAACTTTTCAAGATGGGTGGTGACCATGGTGGCCATTTGGAAGTCGGCCATCTTGGATCCAACTTGGATCCAGGCTCTGGAAGCGAAGGTTGGGGCCTCCCCGAGAGGCTCTGGAAGACGAGGGTTGGAGCCTCCCCGTGAGGCTCTGGAAGACGAGGGTTGGAGCCTCCCCGTGAGGCTCTGGAAGACGAGGGTTGGAGCCTCCCCGTGAGGCTCTGGAAGACGAGGGTTGGGGCCTCCCCGTGAGGCTCTGGAAGACGAGGGTTGGGGCCTCCCCGTGAGGCTCTGGAAGACGAGGGTTGGGGCCTCCCCGTGAGGCTCTGGAAGACGAGGGTTGGAGCCTCCCCGTGAGGCTCTGGCACGGGATGGGACCTTCAGTGTTCAGCTGTAGGGCAAGCCGACTACCCTCAGCCTGCTTGCCCCAGCGTTACGGTCCCAGCCCCCCCCCAAAAAAATTTCTCCCGGGGGGCCCCCTCTGCTATGCCCTTGTGTGGTCGAGCATTCTATCATGGGTCTAGCTGGTGGTACTCGGGCTGGCTAGACCGGCTGATGTAGTTTCCGTGGGCATATGCACGCAGAGGGGTGTATGAACAGAAAGTTTTTTATTTACAAACTCAAACAGACAAAACAAAGAAACTAAAACAACAAACTCAAACTATAATTAGGGCTCAGGGCAAACACAGGAAAGGATCTGAACACAGGGAACCAGGAGCTGACACAGGGAACCAGGAGCTGACACAGGGAACCAGGAGCTGACACAGGGAACTGACAGAAGGAAACATAGGGAACTGAATAGGGGACTGGGGATGAGGAAACATGGAGCTGAAGCTAACTAAAGATACATAGGGGAACTAGAGACAGGAGAGACAGGGCAGGAGACTGGAGAGACAGGAGAGACAGGACAGGAGACTGGAGAGACAGGAGAGACAGGACAGGAGACAGGGCTAGACAGGAGACAGGACCAGGGGCAACAGAGACTAGAAACCAGATGGGTTAGTGGTTAGTGAGGTTAGTAGCTACATGGAATATGGAGACACTGGATGCTGACCTAACCAGGTTAGTATCTAAGGGAGTTAGTGGCTAGCTGGGTTAGTACTGACCTAATATGGAAACAGAACACAAGAAGCAAAGCTCACATGAGGCTATTCCAAACTAGCGGCTAACCTACTAGCAACCAGAACCACTAGCAGTCAATCCCACTAGAGGCTAGCCTACTGGAGGCTAACCCTACTAGCAGCCAAGGCCTACTAGCGGCTAACCCTGCTAGCGGCTAGGCCCTCATGTGGCTACACAAAACTAAACAGACAAAGAACTACACAAGAGGGCTGACACTGGGGAGACACAGAACAGTACTTACACAGGAGGAGACACAGCCTAACTAAACACTGAACAAGGCAGCTCCATGAATCCACTAACACAAGGAACATCAAGAAAACAAACAATAGAGCCCTCTAGAAAAACAAAGGTAAAACAATATAACTAAAATATAAACTCAAAGAAACAAACAAAAAGGAATGCCCACATGACAGTAATACAAATATAATGCTCGACCCAGTTTCCCAGAACAAACTGCTATTTATAAGATGTTTAATGAGCCACCTCGGTTCAGGTGAGCCCTATCACCTGACCGAGGTGCCTTCTGGGAAACTGAGTCGACCAACAAAAACTACAAACAGACATGAACAGTGACCTCTGGTGGAGGTTCCTAACAAAACTACAGTACTATTAAATTAAATTATTTAATTGCTAATATTCATGTAGATTTTTATTCTACTCTTATAATCCTCACCAGATGAAAGTCATGGAGAGGATCAAATGATAGTTTTGACAATTGCATGTTTAAGTGCATGTGTTTTGTTTTAATGGCTCCAAGTTGATTCAATTAAGCTTATATTTTGTTAATAAAACTGTTCTTAAAAATGTGACATATTTCACAATCATTTTGTATGGTTAGTTATAGACCCCCCCCCCACCCCCCGCACCCACCCCAAAAAATTCTTGACCACTCCAACCCCCCCCCCCCCCCCCTGAATTATTTTTACAATTCGGACACTGTGTACAGTATATATGTGTTGTATGTAGATGTGTGCATGTGGAGTTTATTTCTGAAAGTGCAAAATTTGCTGCCACCAACAAGCCACAGACAGCATGCACACTGAACACAGGGTTCACACATGTGGATCAGCTGTGTGAAAGCATTTAGCCATGATGTTAGCTTAGCCAGTCTGTAAGGTTGATTTAGTAAAATGGATGCGACTCAGTTTACAGAAAGGCCAGTGTGATTATGAGCAGAACACAGCTTCTCCTGAAGAGGGTGCAGATGGGAATTGACTGTACTGTATGTGTGATAAAAAAATTTATTTGCCCCATACAGTCATACACAGTATGATATGCAGTAATATGCTTGTACAACCGCTAATGACCTAAATAAATGATAATAAATAAAGACCTTTCATAAAAAAAAGTATGAAATAAGAGAAAAATGTGTGTTAATATGTAATTTGCATCGTGATGAGTAGTGAGATTGTTATTATAGTGTTATAGTCGCAGTGTTTAGTCCTGTGTGGTGTTGTGACTGAGAGTCCACATTGCCTGCAGTAAGAAGCTCCTCCTCAGTCTCTCTGTGTTGGCTGAGGTCCTTCACCATCTTCATGGCCTTGGTCCAGCACCGCTTGCTGTAGATTGAGTGCAGGTCAGGGAGCTCGGTGTGGATGAAGCGTTCACAACCCTCTGTGAATACAGCACCGTGATAGGTCGGCGATTTGAGACCCAGCACCACCAGGTTGCCACTGTTGGGTCCTTGAGCAAGGCCCTTAACCCTATCTGCTCTGTATCATGCCTAACCCTGTGGTCTGACTCCAGTTACGCTGAGATATACGAAGAAGGAATTTCAAGTGACAAGTAAAGGCTTAACTTAACTTAACTTAGATAAACTTAGATGAAGTTCGACCTGCTCAAAGCACTTCATCACTACCAACGTGAGGGCTACAGGGTAATAGTCGTTGAGGGAAGCAGGGTGAAGTTTCTTTGGGACAGAAACAATGATGGACTCTTTGAAGCATGTGGGGATTACCCATTTGGTTAAGGACAGGTTACTGTGAACACAGGCATTAGTTAAAATAGTTAGCTGCTGGCATTGTGAGCATGTTACGCGACGCAAGTCCCACATTATAGGCGCCAGTGCGAGATCTCAGAGCATTGTGGATTGTTTTATCCACCCACTGCTTCTGATTGGAAATCGTTCTGATGGTGGTTGTTTTGCACAGGTATCATCCGCTAGTTTCCAGATGAATCATTCAACCACTTTAAACATTCAACAGAGTTGTGCCCGAAACATCCCAGTCTGCGTCGTGGAGTGCGTCCTGTAGAGCAGCCCCCGACTGGTCCGTCCAACAGCCGACCTCCCTCTGAGCCGGAGCTTCCTGTTTCAGCTTATGTTTACATTTTGGCATGAGGGAGATGTCGGCGGGGTGGGATTTCCCAAGCGGTGGGCGTGATTGTGCCTTGTAGCCGTCTTTGGTTGTAGTGTAACAATGGTCCATAGTCCTTTCACCCCTGGTGAGGCAGGTGATAAAAGATCCAGTTGTTGTGTCTGTTGTTGTGTGAATGCTTCATGCATCTCGCAGTAAGGCAGTGTCCGCATAAATCAGCTTGTGGTGGAATATAAACGACACTGATTATGACCGATGTAAACTCCCAAGGAAGGTAAACGGGATAACATTTGATGGTCAATAGTTCCAGGTTTGGTGTACAGGAATGTGTGAGAGGAACAATGCTTGCACTATAGCACCAACTGTTGCTCACCATTAACCACACGCCGCCTCCCCTTGACTTCCCCGATCACAGTATTCTGTCCATGCAGTGAACTGAGAAAAACTCGACTGGCTGGATGGCATGGTCCAGTAACGCTGGGTTCAGCCATGTCTCGGTGAAGCAGAGGAGATTGCAGTCCTGAATGTCTCTCTGGAACTTTAACTTGGTCCATTGAGCTTGTTTACTGGACTTTGGTGGGCAGGATGCTAGGCAGAGGTGTGTGGTGTGCACGGGCTCTCAGCCTGTTCCTGACTTCGACTCGTTTCTACCGGGACCGCGTCCTTTGCTCTCCCTCAGGATCTCACTCAGCCAGCTTGGATCCGGGATTAAAAACGAATGTGAGCGATTTACAAAAAGTGCTTTGAAGGTTCTGTCATTGGAAAGATATTTACACTGGGTTACTGGGTTACTATATAAGTGCCATCAGTTAAACACAGTCGGGAATTAGATTTTGTATGTATTTATTTTTTAATGAAGGGGGGGGGGGGGGGGGTTGGTTGGTGAAAGACTCGGCAGCTAGAGGACGGTCATTCCACCACCTCGGTGCCAGAACAGAAAACAGTCTCGATGCACGTCTTCCTTGATCCCTGAGAGATTGTTGGACCAGGTGAGCAGCGCTGGAGGATCGCCGGGAGCATGGTGCGGTCTGTGGTGTGTATGTTGTGTAACATCCATGAAATGAGGTAGTTCCTGTTGTCACTTACATTATAGCAGCAGTACACATACCTCCCCTCACCAGCCTCTCAGTATTCTCTCTCTCTCTCTCTCTCTCTCTCTCTCCATCTTCATAAGTTCATAAGATAAAACCAACAGCTTGTCATGTGACTGAGGAACTGCAAAGCACCGTAATCTTCTCTGTCCTGCTGAAGGTTTGGGAAACCGTACAGTTCCAGCGTTTCCTCTGACTGTTACAAAGAAGAGAGTTTTCATCAGGGACAATCTGATCATTTTGATTCATACACATGTTCTCACATTTCATACACATTTCCTTCATTTCTTTTGATTGTGTAAAGCCGTAAATAAAATACGTTATTGAATTACACATCGCTGACACTGGAGACTCCTTACACGGATGTTACACACTGATTCCTCCACACACACCACTTTAATGTTTAATGTGCTTTAATATACAGTTGTGATGTGACTGTCAGAGCTGCTGTGAGAGAAACTAATCAACACGTCCGGAGTCGCACAGGATCATGGGATAGAGCTTGTTTTTAGTCATTTACTATTTTTTTCT
>CM059220.1:260000-267500 GCA_030347435.1 Clarias fuscus | reverse complement strand
CTGAGAGTAACACTCCGTTATAAAAATGACATATCTGTGCACACACACACACACACACACACACACACACACAACATCCCTCCTCTCACTCTCATTCTCTCTCTCTTTGGGTGTCTCTCTTTTTTTTCTGTCTCTCTTGCTCTAGAAATCTTCATCTGTCCAACGATCTGTCTCTCTGTCCTCTCAGCCTTTTCCTCCATTTGTCTTTTTTCAATCATCTGTTCCCTCTCTCTCTCTCTCTGTCCCTCTGTCTCTCTCTGTCCCTCTGTCTCTCTCTCTGTCCCTCTGTCTCTCTCTCTGTCTCTGTCTCTCTCTCTGTCTCTCTGCGCATGCGCGGTGCGGCAGGGACGCGAGTGTGGCGTGTAGAGTGCGTGAGAGCGATTGGCGTTTTGCCAATTTTCTTTTTGCCTTTTTTCGCCATTTATAATATATTTTTGGCTAAATTTATCTTTTTTGTGTGAGTGCCTGTGTGTGTGTGTGCGTGTGTGTGTGTGTGTGTGTGTGTGTGTGTGTGTGTGTGTGTGTGTGTTGCTGGAGTATGGCGGCTCAGAACACACAGCGGTATGAAAGTTGAACTCGCCGGCGCGGTGTCACGTGGTGTGCGCGTGGTGCACGCGGCGAGTTTAGAGGAGTGTGTGTTAGCGGTTGGTGATGTGGTGGGACATGAGAACATCGTCTCTGCTTCCCGCATGAACAGCGCTGTGGTGACGTTTGTTAATAGTGTTGATAAAGCGGCTAAACTTGTACAGAATGGTATCAGTGTAAATAACGAGCACATCCTGGTTTCTCCCCTGAGCTCCCCAGCCAAGAAAATAGTTTTGTCCAACGTCCCTCCCTTCATACCCGACAGTGTCATCGCTGCAGAACTGTCCAGATATGGAAGACTGGTCTCCCCTATAAAGAAAATCCCCCTGGGCTGTAAATCCCCTCTGATTAAACACCTGGTGTCTTTTAGGAGAAGTGTTTGTTGTTTTTATGATCTTTAAAGAGGGTGTAGAAGAGCTAAATGCTGTTTTTAAATTCAGAATTGAAAACTTTGACTACAGTATATTCGCCTCCTCAGACACTGACATTAAATGTTTTAAATGTGGTGCAATGGGACATCTGGTCCGTGCTTGTGCCGAAAGACAGAGCGATCCTAGTGCTTCTGAGCGACCGGGTCACGACGCGACCGTGCCTGGCGAGGCCGCTCCCCCTGCGACTACAGCTCGGCCGTCTGCCGAGGGACCCGGCAATGCTGCCGACCCAGAGCCTATAGAGACCGAACCCCAAGCCCAGCCTGCAGTCCAAGAGTCTACTGGAGCTACATCGACACCAGAAACAACGAGCTCGGCCAAACCGGACCGAGGGGAGCCCATCGTGACCCGGCCGGCGCCGGAGAGGCCGAACACGGCCTCAGAGGGTTCGGGTGCAGCGCTGGAGCTACCTGTGCTCTCGGCGATGGGTACAAGGGCGAGGAGCCGTCAACTGGAAGCATCAGCCTCCGCACTGTCACAAGGGGACGAGGCGGACATAGAGATGGAAGAAGAGCCCTCCTTCAAGGCACCAAAAAGGAAAAAAGACCGAAAAGGAGGAGGAAAAAAACTCCCCAAAAAAGACCCCGAACCGGAGTCAGACAGCGACGGGTCAAGTCAAGTCAATTTTATTTATATAGCGCTTTTAACAATTGACATTGTCGCAAAGCAGCTTTACACAATAAAAAGAAGTAAGTTTTTATGCAATTTATATGAATCAAAATGATAAGATTGTCCCTGATGAACGAGCCGAGGGCGACGGTGGCAAGGAAAAACTCCCTGAGATGGTAATAGGAAGAAACCTTGAGAGGAACCAGACTCAACAGGGAACCCATCCTCATCTGGGTGATAACGGATAGCAGGGATTGATCAGCATAATAATGTGTAAGACTGGAAGTTCAGTATAACAGGAGATGTTTTAAAATTAAAAGGAGTCCAGTTTGTTCCTGGAGGCTCAGGTAGACTGTAGGGGATTCCGGTCCTGAGTTATCGAACAACTGAAGTCACAGGTCCCCAGAGCATCACTCGATGACAGGACAGTCTTCATGGAAACCATCCCCAGCCACCACACGAATCCAGGCAGACCACACGGGGCATCCATGCGACGAGATCTCCAACCAGAAGCAGGACTCCAGGACGGGTTAGACGGGTCCAGAGGGCAGAGGGGTCTGGATCACTGGCAACTCAGGAGCGAAACATGTATAGCTCGACAGAGAGACAGAGAGAGGGAAAGGAGAGAGAGAGAGAGGAGAGAGAGCAGAAGAGGAGAGAACAGAAAATAAGGAGAGATGGCAGTTAGGTCTGGTCACAGTCAGCATGTATAAGGTGAATGTATATTTAGTGCAAAGTGCAAGCAGAGACTCCGGCAGGACTAACTATAACAGCATAACTAAAAGGGAGAGCCAGAAGGAAACACAGACATGAGGGGGAACTGAGATGTAAAGCAACCAATCACCTCACCGTCAACAAACCTGAGTGAACAATGAGAGTGGGGAGGACAGCATCTAAACATACCAGTTCACCAGAATACTCTACGTCTATGAGTCCCCCAGATCTGCTCCTTTACCTAAGGTTCATCTATTTACAAAAATGCTTGGCTAAATAAATAGGTTTTTAGCCTAGACTTAAACACTGAGACTGTGTCTGAGTCCCGAACATTAATAGGAAGACTATTCCATAACTTTGGGGCTTTGTAAGAAAAAGCTCCGCCCCCTGCTATAGTTTTAATAATACGTGGTACTGACAGGCAGCCTGCATTCTTTGATGGAAGTAGGCGTGGCGGATCGTAAGACACTAACAGTTCACTCAAATACTGTGGCGCGAGAACATTTAGTGCTTTAAATGTCAAAAGTAGTATCTTAAAATCGATGCGAAATTTCACAGGGAGCCAATGCAGTGTAGATAAGATAGGGGTGATGTGCTCGTATCTTCTGGTTTTAGTGAGGACTCTCGCTGCTGCTTTCTGTACTAACTGAAGCTTGTTTATACACCTAATTGAACAACCAGACAGTAAGGCGTTACAATAGTCCAACCTAGAGGTGATAAAAGCATGAACTAGTTTTTCTGCATCATTTAGTGACAATATGTTTCTTATCTTGGCAATATTTCTAAGGTGAAAGAAAGCTATCCTGGTAATATTATCTACATGAGCTTCAAACGAAAGGCTGGAATCTATAATCACACCGAGGTCTTTTACTGTTGCACTTGATGGAACAGAAAGGCCATCTAAAGTTACAGTGTGATCAGAAAGCTTACTTCTAGCTACTTGTGGTCCTATGACCAGAACTTCTGTCTTATCAGGATTAAGCAGAAGAAAATTAATTAACATCCAATCTCGTATGTCCTGCACACACTGCTCGATTTTAGCAAACTGTTTTTTCTCATCTGGTTTAGCTGAGACATATAATTGTGTGTCATCAGCATAACAATGAAAACTAATACCATGTTTATGAATTATGTTGCCCAGAGGAAGCATGTAAAGGGAAAAAAGCAGTGGGCCTAAAACTGAGCCCTGTGGAACACCAAACTCCACTTGAGAACATGAGGAATGGTCACCATCTAAATCTACAAACTGATAACGATCAGTCAAATAGGATCTGAGCCACAAGAGGGCAGTTCCCTTAATTCCTACTACCTTTTCTAATCTGTGAAGGAGAATACTATGATCAATGGTGTCAAAAGCTGCACTGAGGTCCAGTAACACAAGTATAGTGACGCAACCCTGATCAGAGGCCCATAGGAGGTCGTTTACTACTTTAACAAGTGCTGTCTCTGTGCTGTGATGAGGCCTAAATCCTGACTGATACAGTTCATTTATGCTATTTCTGTGTAGATGTGAACATAGCTGCTGTGATACTACCTTTTCCAGAATCTTAGAGATAAAGGGAAGGTTTGATATCGGCGGGTACATCTCAGACTCTGTGCTGCTTCTCACCGCAGAGGAAGAAAGAATGCCAGTCGTACACAGCGAGGAATCTATACATGTTTTTCTAGAGAAGACAAAAAGGGGCTCAAAAATTAAAATAGAAGACCACTTCTCAAGCAAGAGACAGTTCATCCATGACGTTAAATACTACAGAAGACAAAAAGTTTTCGCTGAATTTGTAATCTTTAGATTAAAGAAATGGATCACTAAAATAAACAAGGAACTCGCTGAAGAGACATTCCAGAATGATTTTTACTCCGTGCTGGACACTAGTATGTTTTCTTTTATATAAGACTGTCTTTTTATCCATATACTTTTTAATGAGTGAAGTAAATATTAAATATAAATGGGGCAAAAACATGTGAAAAAAGAGCCAAACTGTATGAACTACTAAAACAGAAACATGTTGATGTGGCTCTACTTCAAGAAACGCACAGCGACTCCAAGAACGCAGCGGACTGGTCCAAAGAGTGGGATGGGCTCGCGATCCTGAGCCACAATACACCACTGAGTGGTGGAGTCGCACTGCTCGCTGCTCGCAGTTTTATACCAAACTCTTACACAGTAGAAGAATTTTTAAACGGGAGGCTTTTAAAAGTGAGAGATTTTTATGAAAATGAAGTTTTAGTTTTTATTTGTGTATACACTCCCACCAAGGCAGTAGAGAGGATGATGTTTTTAGACAAACTAAACAGCGTAATTAATGACTGTAACTCTGCTGACATTTTAATTCTGGGTGGAGATTTTAACTGCACAACTGACAACCTGGACAGAAACCATAGAGAACCTCACATGGCCTCCCGTAAACGCATGTGGGAGATGATGGAGGCCCAGGACATGAGTGACATATGGAGAGACTTAAATAAGAAACAAAGACAGTACACCTGGGCCCATTCCATAGAGAACACGCTCTCACTGGCAAGACTCGATCGATTTTATTGTTTTAAACATCAACTGTCTTATTTTACTAAATGTTTTATTGTCCCAGTAGGCATCTCCGACCATAGCATGGTGCAGTGCACTGTCAGTAGGAAAAACCTCAAGCCTAAGAGCGCCTACTGGCATTTTAATACTCTACTTTTAGAAGATGCCAATTTTATTGAGTCTTTTACCTTTTTATGGACCAGTCTTAAATCACAAAAAGCAGATTTTAGCTCTCTACAGCAATGGTGGGATCTAGCTAAAGCACAAATAAAAGTCTTTTGTCAACAGTACACACTCAATGTCACAAAAGACATCATTAGATCAATGAGAGCGCTAGAGACCGAAATAGCAGAACTCCAGTGTTTAGAGACCAAAGAAAACAGAGGAAATATTGAATCCCTGAAAAACAAAAAATCCCTAATGAACGACCTACTGGGCACTGCAGCACAGGGGGCGCTGGTCCGCTCACGGTTTAAACACGCAACGGAAATGGATGCTCCTTCTAAGTTCTTTTTTGGTCTGGAACAAAAAAATGGACAGAAAAGAATCATACATGCTGTGCGATCAGAGTCAGGGGATCTCGTATCAGAGCCCACTGAGATACGCAAGCAGACACACGGCTTCTACTCAAAGCTGTACAGTAGTGAGTGGTCAGAAGCACATGCAATGGAGGAAACCTTCTTGAAAAATCTGCCCAAGCTGTCAGAACAAGCTGCCACTGACATGGCGGCAGAACTGACACTGGCAGAGATTCAGAAGGCTCTCCAAGGCCTGAAGAACGGGCGGGCGCCGGGTATAGACGGTCTCCCTGTAGAGTTCTACAAGGCGTTTTGGTCAGTAATAGGACAGGATGTACTAGAGGTGTTGCAGGACAGCGTGAAAGGAGGAAAGCTCCCGGTGAGCTGCAGGAGGGCTGTCCTGACCTTACTGCCAAAAAAGGGAGACCTGACGCACCTGGGGAACTGGCGCCCGGTATCACTGCTGTGCACTGACTACAAACTACTCTCAAAAGCATTAGCCTCAAGACTGACAAAGGTACTGGAGCAGATCATTCATCACGACCAGACGTACTGCGTGCCTGGTAGGTCTATCTTTGATAATATACACTTAATACGTGATATTATGGATGTCTCTAGACTGCTAGATCTAAAGACCGGTCTCATTTTGTTGGACCAGGAAAAAGCCTTCGACCGGGTTGAACACAAATACCTGTGGAAGGTGCTGGAAAGCTTCGGGTTCAACCCAGGATTCACCACGATCAAGACATTGTACAGTGACATTGAGAGTGTAGTGAAGGTTAATGGTGGTTTATGTGTCCCTTTTAAAGTACACAGAGGTATTAGACAAGGCTGCTCTCTGTCAGGCATGCTATATTCTTTAGCAATCGAACCTCTTTTATGCAAACTAAGAGAGCAGCTTTCTGGTTTTAATATACCTCATTTTAATATTTTAACCTGTCTTTCAGCTTATGCCGATGATCTAGCTGTAATGGTGAACACACAGGCAGATGTGAATCTTTTAACTGATGTTTTAGAAGATTTTAAGGTTTTATCATCTGCTAAAATCAACTGGACTAAAAGTGAAGCCATTTTAGCAGGAGAATGGGGAGGCGACCAGCCCACACTACCAGGGGGGTTAATGTGGAAAAAGACTGGTTTTAAATACTTGGGTGTCTACCTGGGCAGTGCTGAGTTTTTAAACAAAAACTGGGATGGAATTGTTGAAAGCATAAAAGGCAGACTAAGCAGATGGAAGTGGTTCGTCCCAAAAATGTCTTACAGAGGACGAGTGCTGGTCATCAACAACCTAGCAGCATCGTCCCTGTGGCATAAACTGGCATGTATGGACCCACCACCAAACCTGCTAGCAAGCATACAGGCCCTACTGGTAGACTTTTTCTGGGACAAACTGCACTGGCTACCACAAAGTCTTCTTCACCTGCCCAAAGAGGAAGGAGGACAGGGCCTGGTGCAGCTAGCCAGCAGAACTGCAGCCTTCCGTCTGCAATTCATCCAGAGGCTTCTCACCGGAGCGAGTGATGAAGGATGGAGAGCGGCAGCCTACACACTCCTACGCACGGTGGGAGGACTCGGGCTGGACAGAACTCTGTTTTTAATGGACCCCACAGCACTGGACACTACTGGATTACCAGTATTTTATCAAAGACTTTTTAAAATCTGGACCTTTTTTAAAAAACAAAACAACGGAAGCAGAACGTTACACTGGCTGCTGGAGGAGCCCCTAGTCTGTGGAGGGCAGCTGGACATTTCTAGTCCAACCACCCCAGCACTATCCAAGACCCTGATCTCCGCAGGGATCGTGACACTCCGGCAGCTGGTGAACATCACCGGACCAGACCTGTCTCGAGCAGAGAACTTGGCAGCACAGCTGGGACTTCGGTCTCAACGGGTCGCCAACCAGCTCCTACATCGCTGGAGAACCACCTTAACGTCGGAGGAACGCGTTCAGCTGATGGAACACACAAGCAGCGAGACCAGTCCTACAGAAGAGGAACCTTTTCCACAGCTGACGATAACTCCGGACCTAGATGGTTATGGCGGCCCCCTCCTGGAGCTCGAGGGTGAGGAAGACATGAACTTTGAGACAGTGTCTGGTAAGGTTTTATACAAAGCTTGT
>CM059220.1:237500-255000 GCA_030347435.1 Clarias fuscus | reverse complement strand
TCTTCTCACTCTTTATTTATTTCTTTAGAAACTTTGTGAAAAGACACACACACACACACACACACACACACACACACACACACACACACTCTGAACAGTGTGCTGCTACGTTCTGAATAAATGAGACGCTTTGATGCTCGTCTGTGTGAAAGATGTTTATTTTTGGTGTCGTTTCTCCGTAGTGCCTTCAGAAGGCGACAGAAAACCCTAAAGTGATGATTATAGAGCTCAGTTTGTGTGCCGCGTGTGTTTATTGTCCTCACTTGCCTTGTGTGTCACGTTCACGTCGAGACAGGATGAGCAGGAGTGGAGAAGTGTGTTTGTTAAAACCAGGTTTGAAGCACATGGTGTGTCTCGGTTCTCGTGTGTGTGTGTCGATGTTTCCTCATCCATCTCGGAGTGTCGGTGTCCCGTGTTAATTACACCGCCGTCGTGTCAGCAGGCCGTTATTGATCGGCTTCCTACTCGTTAAGTGATTAATTAGCATAGTAATGAGCTCGCGGCACTTCAGACGAGCAGCAGACGAACGACCTTGTTGTGTTTTTCTGAATGAGGAAGGTTTTAGCTCGGACGCTCCGTCTCACGACGTCCTCACGGCTCTCCTCTCTATCAGCTCGGGTTCTTTAAATAATTAACATGCCTCTTCTCTTTGTCTCCTTGGTGGGCGGAGCCAGCTGTAGTCAGGGGTGGAGACGAGCGCTCCTAAACTCAGACAGTTCCTCAGATGGACCCATGGCTCTGCCGGATGAAGCTCCAGGATCATCCAGGACGATGTCAGTGTCTTTACTTAAGAGACATTAAATCAGTTTTTTCCCGTCTGGCTGAAACAGCCCCAGGTCCTAAAGTCCGCACATGTTCAAGTCCCGTCCATGTTTGATGCAGTAACGATCCATGACTCGTGTTAGCATGGAGCTGCGCTGAAGTGACACTCGGACCTGATCAGCCTGAGATTAGACGTCCTTTTAGCTCTCGTCTGATCCAGGAGCAGTGCGCATGCAGCACACATCATATTGAATAAACCAGCTCGCTAACGTTAACTAGCTGACCTGAAAGCGCTGCGGTGATCAGCAAGAGTCAGCTCAAGACTCTGACCATCGGCTCCAGCACACAGAGGACACGTGAAGGTCACTGACTTCAGGTAGGAACAAGACACGTCTCATGAGCGTTACATACACACAGCGCCCCCTGGAGGGGACAGGGCCGAGGAGCTCGCTCAGGGGCGGCGTGCTGGAGCTGGAGCCTGACCTTCTCACCGAGTAACCCAAAGGCTTGTCCTCTGAGCTGCCCGACTGAAGCGCTTCCACCGCGGCGCAACAAGCAGCGCAAAACAGAGTGGAAAGAAAAGACGTCTCCCTCCTTCCCAAAGTGTCCTCTGTCCTCTTCTGATCTTCCGTCTGCCGGTGGCACAAACGGCACCGAGCCACAGCGACGAGAAATCAGCTGGTTATCATCTCACACACGCGCGCACACACACACACACACTTTGTTCCTGTGAGCTGGTGTTTGCACCCGACCATGTCTCAGCTGCCAATAACTCTCATTGATTAGTTCTTAAAGGAAAAGAAAAGGACAGAAAGGAGAGAGGAAGTGAAAGTGTGAGACATAAGAGGGAGAAACACATGAGATTGAGAGACACATGAGAGAGACAAGGGACAGAGACGGAGGAGGCAGATGTGGAGGGACGGAGACAGAGAGTGTGAGATGGATAGAGAGACTTACACACCAGATGGCTGAAGGACAGTTGGTGTGTGTGTGTGTGTGTGTGTGTGTGTGTGTGTGTGTGTGTAATTAAGTATACTTTAGGGACTGCTGTTAGTCTGAACATGCGTCCTGCTCTTGTCAGTAATGACACACCACAGTAACACACACACGCACACACACACACACACACACACACACACACACACACACACACACACACACACAGTCAGACTTAAGTGCTGCGTGGGTTTGGTCAGTGTTAATTATGAGCTGATAAGTGGTTATCTGACACAAAGTGATGTTTCAGCTCGCCCCTCACTCTGTGTCCATCAGAGAGACAGCTGACACACACACACACACACACACACACACACACACACACACACACACACAGATCTAGACACGGCCACTTTCTAGGGTAATAATGATATGAGCATGTACATTACTCTGAGTGTCTTGTGTAACATTCTCCCAGTTCACTGAGTGTGTGTGTGTGTGTGTGTGTGTGTGTGTGTGTGTGTGTGTGTGTGTGTGTGAGGCTGAGGAGTTGATATATTGGGACAGGCAAGTCGTCTTCAGGGGCCAATAAAACCCAGCTTACTTGCATTAGCATCTTAATGGAGATGCAACACAGTGCATTAGCACAGAGCTAACACTCCTGCCCCTGATGTAGGGTCCCTAGGTAGGCAGCCTATACAGTACAGACACCGTGGAGAGAGATTGTGTGTGTGTGTGTGTGTGCGTGCATGTGTGTGTGTGTGTGTGTGAAATCTCAATGATATGAATCTCGATTGCTCTCAGAAAAGTCAAGGAGGAAATCGAGCTGTGGAGGAAGATGAGAAAAAGAACTGTGTGTGTGTGAGTGTGAGTGAGCGAGCGTGTGTGTGAGCGCACGTGTGTGTGTGTGTGTGTGCGTGTGTGTGTGTGTGTGTGTGTGTGTGAGCGTATGTGTGTTTTCTCCATCACCAGAGTAGATCAAACAGAAAGACAGACAGACACACACACACGAATACACACACACACACACACACACACACACACACACACACCATCAGAAGCTTGAGCCTGAGCACAAAATAGAAGAAAGGGAGAAAGAGACAGACAGAGAGTGAGAGACAAAGAGAAAGACACACGTCTCCTCTCACTCTCTGCCTGTCTCTGTACCCCCCCCCCCCTCCCCCTCCCCCTCTCAGGCATTAAACAGATTTCATTCTTCACATGTGATTGAATCTGTCAGCAGATTGTGTGTGCGCGCGCGTGTGTGTGTGTGTGTGTGTGTGTGTGTGTGTGTGTGTGTGTGTGTGTGTGTGTAACAGAGACCCTGGGAGAAATGGGGCCGAGTTAAATCCCATTGATGTGTTTGGGTCCAGGCTGATTTCCCATGATGCTCTGCAGCATGTCTCTGCAGGCAGCTGTGCCGTGAGTGAGTGAGTGAGTGAGTGAGTGAGTGAGTGAGAAGGTCCTCCTCCACACAGAACATCTCATCCATCTTTAGGACCAGAACCAGAAACTCTGTGTGTTCCAAATGTCTACACCGTTGGGGGGGAGATTAAGACTTTTAGCTTTAATTATAAATCCTCGTCCTGTACGTTTCAGTGTGAACAAACACACGCTTGGTCGTCTCTCCCGTCCTGCACCATCACGTCACTCTAAATGTTCTCCACACACGTTCATGTCCTCGAATAAACCTGACCCCAGCTTGTTGTTGAACGCTTCCTCAGAGCTCTGCTGAGATCCAACATGTTCCAGGAGGCTCGAAGTTCCAGGCTCTGAACAGAAGGTTGTGGGGTCAGCTCCCAAACTCACACGCTCTCCTGCAGGGCAGTTATCAGGACGATTCTTCAGAAAGGTTCTTCATCTCTTCAGGTCCATCCGTGTCTCCCGTGTCCTGCGCACTCGGTGTGTCGATGCTGCTCTAAAGCCCTGGGGCAGTTTAGTGGTGAGGAGATTCAGTTACAGATCAGAAGCTTCTCGGCAGCACCAAGCTGTTGATGTTGTGTTCGTTATTTCTGGTTGAACAGAAACAGTTTAACTGCAGAAGACAAACAAACATCAAACTGAAACATTGAAGCTCTGCATTACATATCACAATGTACTGTAGCCATAAGGAGCCAATCACTACAGCGCAGCAAAACAGGGCATTTGTAAAGGGATTAGTAAAAAATGTTGAACTCCAGACCCACAAGGTTCAGTCAATTATTGCCACTGCAGTTTCCCCGGCAGTCATGGACTTCTGTATGAAAGCTCCCTCACACACTCCTGAAGTGAAGCTGAAACTGGACGAGGCTGATGATGCAGGAAACTTTTTTTTACTTGTTTGTAATGTTTCTCATGATCTTCAGTAAGCTTTGTAATTTGTGTAAAACAAAAATCAACTTGTCAATTGTCTTGAAGCTAATTTGCTGCCACTACTTTCTGTCTGATTCACAATACAATCACAATCAAAGCATCTGTTTGCTGTATTTTTTTAATTAAAACTAACCCAATTACTGATACTAAATTGCAAACGTAAATAACCAGAAACACTGCTGCAGGCTGATTTATCCATTGTGACAAAACTCTAGGAGGTGGAGTTATAGCGTTTTGCAAAATAACACAAATTTCACACTTACATAACCCTAACAATTAAACTTTATATTTTAGCATATGTGCTTTTTAACAGTCTTGTGATTTAAATAAAACATGCACAACATATCTATCAGTTTACAATATTTTCTGCTTTTGAAATGAATGAATTTTACTCAAAACTGGACATAAGTATACTTAAAGTGGAACCTCGGATTGCGAGTAACGCAGTTTGCGAGTGTTCCGCAAAACGAGCAAAGATTTTTAATAAATTTTGACTTGAAAAACGAGCAAGTCTTTGTTTACGAGTACTGAGTATCACACATGCGCTTCTTGTTTTGATGCCGAGTGTCACGTGATCACAACTGAGCCAACAGTTTTTCTCTCTTGCGCGCTGCAGAATTGTGGGTAATCGTCTCCCCTGCTGGGTCTTAGTCCTTGTCTCTCACTGGTATAATTACTTATTATACTTTAGCTGCGCACACAAACACATACACAGCGCCTGCGCGCACAAACGGAAACACTTATCTGTCGGGATTTATTTTTTAAAGGTAAAGTGCAGGTTAATTTGTTTTATTTTTACTTTATATTTTGTATCAGTTATTTTTATGTATTTATTTTTTTGGGCTCTGGAACGATTAATCTGAGTTTCCATTATTTGTTATGGGGAAATTTGCTTTAATTTACGAGTGTTGTATACAAGCCTGCTTCCGGAAGAAATTATGCTCACAATCCAAGGTTCCACTGTATCTCATTTTACAGTCAAGCTGTATATATATAAACTTGTGTATATTGCAATATATATATATATATATATATATATATATGAAAATAAAGTGAATGTAAATATAATTGAATGAGGATGAATATTAGTGGACAGATAAATTGAGGTGCTGGTATTGGTGTGCCCCTAATAACACATCAGGTGTTCCGATACTTCTGCACACTTTATGTTTGAGCCTTACGCTCGCTAAACATGTTGCGCAGCCCGCGCAGCCCCTCCCCTGTGTCAATGTTAATGATTTCCACGAGGTGATGAAGCGGCGGTGTTCTTCTGGGATCGAGGAAAACGTCCTGTGAGAGACATCTGAGAACAGCGCACAGGTCAGTGTGTGTCCTCTCGTCTCTCTCTGAGTCTGAGGGAGTAAATAACAGTCAGGTTTAGCTGATGCGCTAACTCAGCACTGCAGCTCTCCATCTGTCGGTTCCTGAGCCGTTTCTCAGACAGAACACACTGCGCTTCCATTCAGGTTATTTCTCACAGATTGTCTCAGTGATATATTCTTGGTCTCCCTGTCATGTGACAGCAACAAAACAATGACAGTTGTTAAAAGCGCTATACAAATCAAATTGAATTGAATAGTTTTGCTCTCACACACCTCTCAGGTGGGGCGTCGCTGGGATTCGACCTTCTTGATGCTGGCCCATTGACTCGAGGCTTATTGAGGTGTAACATAAACCCATTTACACACAGTCACACACCCGTCACACAGGACATGATAGAATTGGTTTCTGGTTTCCACAGCGCATTTGGGCCCCCATTCTGTACTTGACATGTTCCTGGAGAACCCAGAACCCCTCTGAGACTTTAATAAGTCGCTCTGGATAAGAGTTACAGAGATCTACCTGGCCTTAGGTTTCTCCATTAATGCTCCATACTTCGTCCAACAATACGTGTGTGTTATAATGCAGGTCGTAGTTCAGTACAATGAAATCGAAGCGGTTTAATTAGAGCGGATAAGATAACGATCACGAGGACGAAAGTGTGTTTATCTGGAGTCTACAGGTAGGTGAGTTCATTACAGAGGATTTCAGAGGAATTCTAAACACTGTGTGTGTGTGTGTGTGTGTGTGTGTGTTTTCCCTTTACACCACTACACCTCATAACCTCACCACATGATTTAATAACCGTTGCCTGTGGGCTGATTTCTTTCAGTGCTATAATTAAGAGCAGTCGTTAGAGGCACTTCTGCTGTTGTGTGTGTGTGTGTGTGTGTGTGTGTGTGTGTGTGAGACACACACACACAACACATGAGAGAGAGAAACCCAACCATACACTTTGCAATAATCCAGCATTATAATGCAACGTGAGTTTAAAATGATCTTTTGTCCCAAATCCTATATTCTGATTGGTTATGATTTCATCCAGGGGGCGGAGTTTAGAGTTAGAGAGTCTGCATCATTGTGTAATTTCTGTCCTAGGCCTTTCTGTAATTTCTGTCTTTGTTATTGATTTATGTCATTTCCCAATCAGTTGCACCTGGAGATGTGGAGGTTGAAATAAAACTAACGCTGCTGCAAACGTTAGCAAAAATCCATGTCCTCTGTCTCACACACACACACACGCCACATGGCAAAAATGCAGCTCCATATGGAGAACACAGCTGTGGAGGATGGCTGTGTCTCATTCTCTCTCTGTCCAGAAACACGGACGCTGACGGTGACGCTGCCAGACAGCCGGGCCTCGTCCCAATCCCATAAAACTCTCCATCTGTGTTAAAGGACGTGGAACTGAAGCAGTGCAGGGTCCAGCATAGTGCCTCTAATCATCACAGGGTTATTAGGGCACAGTCGAGGACTTGCACTACCAGTGACTCTATACATGTGGTACAAGTGCAAAAGTTTGTGCACTCTGAGGATATGATGTAATTTATACAAAGTTATTCCTTTCGTACTGATAGTAATAAAGCAGTCTCTCTCTCTCTCTCTCACACACACACACACACACACACACACACACACACACTTCATCCCTGACCCTTTTGGAATGAGATATTAAACATATATTTAGTTTTTCAGATTTCTCATCTACGTTTAAGCTTTATAAATCATGTACATTCCAACACCCGGACCATGTCCCAATCCTGTAATGTCTCTCTCTCTCTCTCTCTCTCTCTCTCTCTCTCTGTGTGTGTGTGTGTGTGTGTACTGGAGCAGATCTTGCCTTTTCACTATGAAACTCTTTGTCTAGAACGGAGAAATATTTTTATCCTCTACCTGCTCGTTAATTCTTTATTTCCATTTTCCTCCTTAAATCTTTCCCTAGACGCTTCTGAGACAGTAAACAAGCTCGACCCCTTATTTCTCTTCATTCCGCTCTGGGCTGCACTAACGAGGGCTTGTTTACGAGCAGAGCCGAGCCTCAGGAAGTCACAATAAAAAGTAAAGGGCACAATGACTTCACTGTCTGGCAGAGGCTCCGCCCACTAATGCTACAGCAGTCCTGATTGGACAGCGGCCGGTTTAAACCTCTTTAACACTAGAACCTTTCACTAGTTAGGGACCCTATTAGTGCACTATGGTTCTGTAACGAAGCATGTGTGTATGTCTAACTCTGAATATCTTTGGCTGTGTTCTAAACACAAACCTCATGATGTCTCAGCAGTTTTGTTTTGTTGTTGGTTTCTCAGTTTCCTTATATGGTCATTTCTTCCTGTATATTAAATATTGCTGTTTGATGTGAACGATGAGCTTGGCCTCTCTCTCGCTCACACTCACACACACTCTTTAAATTAACAAAACTTGTGCAATGATTTCAATTAGCATATTCGATGAGTTGGCATCAGCATGCTAATCAGATCCCTCATCAGAATAATAAAACGCTCGTTCAAACCCTTTAATCCCGGAATCACCTTTTTGCTTCTAATCCGCGTCCAAACTGTTTATTTTTCAATTACTGCCAATCATCCAGAGCATAAGCCACTAAATTAGCGGCTAATCGCAAAGCTAATCTAATAAGCAAGTTATGTAATCAGGCCAATTAGCTACGGCGTGGGAGGAAACAGGAAGTGCATACACTCAGGTCTCAGAGTGTTCTGGGAGAAATCCTGTAGACAGTTCTGAGCACAGGTTTAGGATCAGGTCCCACACCGACTGAAGCAGTTCTGCAGGGTTAGTACTGTTCCCCAAACTGCTCCTGTTTATGAATTCCAGCTCCAGGATTCCTCGACTCGATTGTGCCTCACCGAGGAGTGTGTGGTGTGTGAGATGGTGGAGTGTCTCCATGTCCTCACTAGCATCAGGTTACTAGCCTCTTTACACACCTAGCATACTTTACATCTTTCCGCTGGTTTGAGAGCTCACGCCACATGCCCATCGTTAGCTGTTATATTCTGAGGTTAGCTAGATTGTTATAGGCATGTCTATAGATGTCTACTTTAGCATGTCTAGTATGCTTTGCTAGCATCAGGTTACTAGCCTCTGTACACGTGTAGTGTGTTTTGCACGACCTTTGCGCTCTGCTTGGCTCTTCCTTCCTGGATCTTCTGTTCTTTGCTGCATGTTTTCAGCACTTTTACTGACGTTCCTCGGTGCTGCGCGTCTCAGTGCATTGGGGTTGGCATGCTTCACATCTCTCAGAGCTTTACGAAAATATCTTTCCATATTCTTTGTTGGGCTCTAACGGTTGCTAATGGTTACTAAGCTAACTCAAAGCTTTTCGGTGTGAGCGTGTTTTCTGTGTCCTTGATGATTAATTAGCTTTAATTGTTAAATTGTGTCAGTGCGTTTGCTCTGTGCTTTTCAGATACATGCTGCATGAGTGTGCATGTGTGTGTTGGTTTCAAACCCTCGTGTTTTTTTGTTCTTTGCGAAGAACAACTTGCTATCTTGACTGTAGTGCCTTGCTAACCTTTTCTGGTGTCAGTGTGTATGCATACAGAAAAATATTTGTGCAAGTTAGCTAGCCTCACGGATTTGTTTACATGTTTTGTGAGTGTGTGTGTGTGTGTGTGTGTGTGTGTGTGTGTGTGTGTGTGTGTGTGTGTGTGAATTTTAGCACAACAGAACTTGTGTACTGAATAATTCCAGTGTCTCACTACAAAAACTAGTGTATTGATGAAGTTGCAACTATGTTTAGCCAGACAGACAGACAGACAGACAGACAGACAATTATATAGAAGTGTTGATTTCCCCAAAGTTATTTAGCTTTTGATGTTACTTGTTTGATATTTAAATTGTTATAATAATTGAAGCACTTGCTGTGTAACACACACCTGATGTCAGATGAATAAAAAGCCTTGTGCTTTAGCTGATATTCACACACACACACACACACACACACACACACACACACACACTGAAATTTCTTTACTTATGAAATAAATGTGCTTCTCCTGCCAGTAAAATTAAGAACTTCATTTAGGCTTATTATTATTATTTTAGTAATAATTGTCATTACTACACTGAAAATCTATAGCAGATGTTTTTTTTTAGCTGTTCCTGCAATTAATTGAAAAAAAAAAATGTATTCAACTTCCCGTGATGTTATTTTAGCTAATGTTATTCCCACGAGAATCCCAGAGTCACAGTGTGTAACGCTAACGCTAGCTCTCAGCTGCAGACCGCTGCATTAGTATCACAGACACTTCCTGAAACGAAAATGAGATTTTATTTTTAGTAAATTGTTTCTAAATATCTGCGTTTCCAATAACCTTGTACTGTATGTTCTCTCAAACCCTGTTCCAATGCAATGACTGAAACTTCCATTAGCTTTATCGTGTGTGCATATGGAGAACTAGCGAACCAGAGAACTAGCGAACCAGAGAGCCCGGTTTATCTTTATTAATGCACACGGACTTCACATGAATCTATAACACGAGTTAGACACAGAATCATTTTTGTTTTTTAAGACCTGACCTCTGCCTGGTTTGGTATTTAATCCCAATGTTAAAATAATGCTAGCTCTGCTCAGCTAGCTTGGCTATAATTAGTTTGCTGAGCAACCAGTGTGTCAAATGTTTGAAACCCAGAATTGACTCAAAACAGTGAATATGTCAAATGTAACATGCGGTTCATCTTCAGAATTATTCCCGATGATGCTTCACATGTTCTCCACCGCGTCTCTTTTTTTGCACGAACATCCTGCAGTCTTAAAATATTTAATTAACTGGCATTTCTTATTGCTTATTCTCATGAATATTTTAGCAAAACTTAAAAAACACTAAATATTAGGCCTGTGCTTGTTCTTTAAGTTTAAGACACAAGGTTTTAGGTAAAACCACTTTAAAATCACTTTAATGATCAAACTTCCCCTTAATAAACATGTTACATTTTCAGGTGAAAGCGCTAACGCTAACCTTGTGTCTCTGTTGATCATAAACCACATCTGTGATGTTTAAAGGTCTGAAGTGTTTTTTGAGTCTGATGCTATGAGTTCTCAGTGTTCCACACACTGAAGCTAACAAGCCGCGGCTAGCTCACCGTTTCTTTAAAACCGCCTCAGTTCCCCCTTTTTTGAGGAGGTGTTTGTGTATAAGTAAGTGTACTCTGTTCTAAAACGGGGTTTGTTCCACTCTACAATCTGTCTAAGCACTCTGTGTATTTTAGGTTTCTTATTATAGTTATTCCTTCTCGGTATTTTAGATTTCGATCAGAACATGCAGTGAGAGTTACACTGCAAACTCAAAGTTTATTCAATACAATCAGATTGTCTCGTATCGAGGAAAAGTGGGAGAGGAAAGTAAAGGCCAGTGAAAGAGTGTGAGAGTCTGAGAGCTGGACGAAAACAACCAAATATAATGAAGCTGTTCATCAGACGCGGTGAATTAAAATTTACATTAGTATTTGTGTCTTTTCACTGAGTCTCTAAAAACTTTAAGTACCCATGCCTTAATCTAAGATTAATCAGTGTTAAAAAAAAGAGGAAAGATATTTACAAAATAAAAATGATTGCATTTATAGCAAAATAAAAGTGTGACTTTGTTTTAAATGAATCATCGCCGGTCTCTCCTTACCCTCTCCTCATCACCGCTCTCTTTTTATCGCCGGTCTCTCCTCATCGCCGGTCTCTCCTCATCGCTGCTCTCTCCTTATCACCGGTCCCTCCTCACGCTGGTCTCTCCTCATCGCTGGTCTCTCCTCATCGCCGGTCTCTCCTTAACCTCTCCTCATCGCTGGTCTCTCCTCATCGCCGGTCTCTCCTCATCGCTGCTCTCTCCTTATCACCGGTCCCTCCTCATCGCCGGTCTCTCCTCACGCTGGTCTCTCCTTATCACCGGTCCCTCCTCATCGCTGGTCTCTCCTTAACCTCTCCTCATCGCTGGTCTCTCCTCATTGCATGTCCTTCCTCATCGCCGCTCTCTCCTCATCGCCGCTCTCTCCTCATCGCTGGTCTTTCCTCATTGCCGGTCTCTCCTCATCGCTGCTCTCTCCTTATCACCGGTCTCTCCTCATCGCCGGTCTCTCCTCATCGCCGGTCTCTCCTCATCGCTGGTCTCTCCTTACCCTCTCCTCATCACCGCTCTCTTTTTATCGCCGCTCTCTCCTCATCGCCGGTCTCTCCTCATCGCCGCTCTCTCCTCATCGCCGGTCTCTCCTTACCCTCTCCTCATCACCGCTCTCTTTTTATCGCCGCTCTCTCCTCATCGCTGGTCTCTCCTTACCCTCTCCTCATCGCCGGCCTCTCCTCATCACCAGTCTCTCCTCATTGCATGTCCTTCCTCATCGCCGCGCTCTCCTTATCACCGGTCTCTCTTTATCGCCCGCCTCTTCTTACCCCCTCCTCGGTGCTGTTCTAGTCATGTATACTTTGCCAGCATGAGCTCCATATCCTCCTGTGAAGCCTTTAGGGGAAGTTTCTTTTTTTTTAACTCTATATATAGTGCACAGAGGCAATCAATGAGCTCAGAATTGCATTCTGGGAAATCGATCGCATTTCATTTCCCTGCAGTTGAAGAGAAAGAGTGCTAGTTTTACGCAGAAAGCTTCTTAACACACCTCGAACTCAATCAGAGGCTCTGAGCTCTCGATCGATTCGGCGGGCCGAGGGAACGATAACCCCGGCTCGCGAGTTACACTCCTCACGTGCACGCCATTTTATTTCTGTAATTTTAAAGACGGAGAAGTCAGTGTGTGTCAGTCAGTCTGTGCTATTCTGGGAGAAAATGTGATCAGCCATTACTGCATAGATCAGAGCCACTGATAACACACTGCTCTCTCTCGCTCTCTCTCTCGCTCTCTGCTGATTGAATTCGCTCTCACAGTACTGCAGCTACAAATCACACATTTATATTAATGAGCTAGTTATTGTTTCTATAGTAACAGCTCTCACTCACGGGGACATGTACAGGTTTAAAGACCTGTGTATAGATCAGTGTTTATTGAAGTTGAAGACAACTTTGGAAGGAGTCTCCAGTATCAGCGCTGTGTAACAGTCAGAGATGAACACGCTAAATATTCTTGAATTTCGTCTCAAAGTAATGTCTGCTTTTATTGTCATTTCAACCATATGCAGTTCAGTAAACAGTGGAATGAAACAGTGTTCCTCCAGGACCGAAGTGCTACACACAATATAAATGAACAAAAAATAACTAGCTAACTAAGAAACCTAATTAGCTGAGATTAGCAGATTAACATTATCAATTAACAAAAAAACTATCCAAGTCCTATACAAAAAGACAACATGACAGCAGGACATTTCAATACTCTGTGGTAATGAGGTAGTGAGGTAATGAGGTAGTGAGGTAGTGAGGTTGTGAGGTGTGGAGGAGAAACAGTCAACATTTCTTATGAATAGCAGTGAAGATAGAAAAGAGTCAAATTCATCTACACTTTTCAAACAAACTAATATAAGATTATTAAGATTATTTCTGGTCAACTTTTATTTAAAGAAATGTGACAATGTACTTTTAAAAATTATTTTGCTTCTTTCAAAACATAAATTCCTAAATATTAAAAAACTAATATTGGTCGAAAACATCTGCAAATAGAAACAGAAAGCTTTGCTTAAATGATTAGAATTTGTCTAGAAATAAGCTTAATAATCTTATCTTTGTTTATATTTATTTAAACAGTGTTTTTTTGACAGAATCGTCAGGACAGAGGAGTTTGCACTTTTTTAGAAAGCGGTGGTATTGATTATTTATGGATTGATTTTATTAACTCATTGTTTGTTTGTGTGTTGCCAAAGTGGTCTAAATGATCATTAAATGTAAGTTGGCGACTCTGGTCCATAAAAAGATGCTTTTACTCCTCATGGATATTTATTGCATTTAATGTTAAATTGATGTTCAATATCCATTAAACATGCGAGCAGATGTTCCTGTGTACACTCGGCCAGTGGAACGCCTGATCCTCGAAAATGAGCAGATAACTTGTTGCCGACTTGTGGAAGAGACTGTGTGTGTGTGTGTGTGTGAACTGTACACACACTCATTCACCAACACCACTCGCACGTTACAGGAACTCGGCTGGGAGTTATCGCCGCGCCGCGTACAGTCCTGACCTCCTCCAAGACATTTCCACGTGTTTGGAAAAGCCATTAAAGGAGTTCCTGGGAGGCCGGCGTTTCAGGCAGTGCGATCACGGCCTGACGTACTGGGAGAATCTTTTTACCTTGATGGTGTCCAGACACTAGTGAGACACTGGGAGAAGTGCATCAGTGTATCAGGGGATTATATAGAGACATGAAGGGAGTGTTTACTCTCAGGACTGTCTTCTGTTATTCTACACTTTGACTCGAACACCCCTTGTAGTTTAATGTTAACCTTTACTCTTTTTCTGATGATAGACTCAGAGATTTTTACGCACTACAGATATTGTGAGATTGTTCATTAGCCAACCTGTACACACCATCATGTCACTCACAGCCGTGTGCAAAACCCTATTTTTTGCTGTTGAACTGATAATAAGTAAGTGTGTGCTGATGTGGAGTGAGACAGACGATCTGTATTTTTTTGGTATTAACACAGAGCTCCGTGTCACAGTCGGATGTGTGTTACCTTTCTACTCCTGCAGCTACACATCTGAGCACTACGTGCAAAAGTTATTAAAGAGAAAGAAGATGAACGCTAAAAATGAAGACTTTATTGGAGAGATAAAAGCATCTCTCAGGCTTACGAACTCGTACTGCTGTCTGTTCATCACCTTTCTCTGGAGCGTCTGTGAAGCGCAGAGCAGAAAACTGCTGGGAAGAAAAAAGGAACAAAAGGAGATTCCAGTGATCAGTCACACGGATCTGGAGCGAGCGCCATACTGCGCTGGAACGCAGATTAGAGGAGCTGGCAGCCAGAGGAGCTGTTGGCGGGAATGTGACGGCACGCTGAAGTACAGCAGCAGCGCTGAACAACAGATTTGGCTAAATTAGTCGGATCCTCCATCCAGGACGGCTGGAAACATGCCTGGGCTTTTTTATCGTTCATTAGAGGAGCTTCAGACTGGAGCTTCAGCATCAGCATCACACTGTCGCTGGTTCTAAACGCAAACTCTATAGGAGGAACACTCGCAAATGTAAAAACATCAAGTAATGCATCCTTGTGTAGAGTTTTAATCAGGAAGATTTTATTCTGACAAAAGAAGTGAACATTGCTTTCATTAACTGGGTAGTGTGTGTGTGTGTGTGTGTGTGTGTGTGTGTGTGTGTGTGTGTGTGTGTGTGTGTGTGTGAGTTGTTGCTCATCTCCAGTACAGGTAGATATCAGGTACGAACGTAGAAGAATTTTGTAGTTAAAAGATTTTTAATCAGCACGGGAGTGTGTGGCGCCCACTAGCTGCGACTTTTTGACACACAACATCAGGTTGGAGTGGAGGAAGTGAAAAGCTAATTAACACAGTAGTTAACGTATATCAGTATAACGGTATAAAATATGTTGTATTGGATTGATTTTACAACAGAACCAAACGATGTGCTTGTTATTGTTGCAGTACACCAACATCAGACGCAACTTCACAACGATAAACATTAAGCCAGCGTTGGGATCCCCGTGTGCCACCAGGAGCGGCTCTGGCCCCCTAAGGGCGTGGCTCTTCTGGGCCTCTGGAGGGCGCTGTGGTATCCTACACCAGAACGTTGGCAGCAGATCCTTTGGGTGCTGTGGGTTGAGAGGCGGGGCCTCTGTGGATCGGACTGGTTTTTGCGCCCCGTGAGGGTCGATCGGCGTGGGATCTGCAGAGTTTGGAGTCGGGGTCGGGGGCTTTGAGCTCTTTACCTGTTGGGCCCGTGTGCGGTGGGCTGTGGTGGTCCGGGTGGTCCGGGTGCAGAGGCGGATCTACCGGGGTGGCACGGGCCCACCCAGTTGCCACCCTAAGAAAAAGCCTTGCCACCCCATTTGCCACCCCAGCACTAGTGTCCTAGTGTTCTAAAAATAAAAGAGTTTTTTAATTTATCTGACGTTCCAATCCAGATATCAGGTTCAAGTCAATCACACATCAGCCTTTATTTCCTTTTTTTTAGGACAATGTAAAAATGTGCACCCTGTATACACTGGATAAGAATAGCGTTCCTTGAATCCACAAAAACCATGCAAAGATGCTTGCTTCAGTGTTGCCACCCCTCATAATTTTAATGCCACCCCCTTGCCACCCCATGAATAATTTTCTAGATCCGCCCCTGTCCAGGTGTTCTGGTGCCTTTCTGTCGCAGTCAGAATTGACTTTTCTGTGGGATCGGACCAGGCGGACTAGCCTTCGTTCCCCTCGGACACTGTACAATTACTCGCTCTTCTTCATCTCTACATTACATCCTCTTTCTCCAGCCTTCCCAGATTTCCTCATCATTCCTCCACTTGCGTCTGAGAGAGAAAGTCTTTACTGCTCCCCCCTACACCCCATTTAGTCCTCAGTCGGAGCTCCCGTTTAGCTCGCGGTGATTGATTTGAGCAACTGTAAACACTCAGCCCACAGGCATTTAGAGAGTTTTTAATAGTGCTTCCTGTGTGGAAAATCACTTCCTGATCTACAGCTGCAGTTCATGCCACACCACAGCACACAGCGGGCGTGGCATCACGGGCGGACACCCTGTGGCATGTAAGCCAGGGCTCTGCTTTGTAAGGATGTGAGAATGGACTGACTCGGGCGACAGACATGTTTCCGTGCAGGAGTATTACAGAGTATTACATTTTTTTTTACACAACTGAGTAGAATCTAAAGAAACCGATCTGCACCGTGAGACGAGCCACCGGACAGCAGGTGGACGAAACGAGCTTGAAGTCAAACTCAAACTGAAGTTAACAACACTACCATACAGTGACCTGGCAGTGATTCCAGGCCCGTCTGTGTGCCCGCCCGTGGGCGAGGTCCAGTGTGGACACTCATGGCGCGTGGTTGCTTTTCCAGACTTGACCAGGCTCACAGCTCTCCTCTCCTCTCCTCTGTGTTCTTTTGTACTAAATACAGAATTGCCGTTTTCTTTGGCATTTTCTCAGTTACTCTGCTTTTAACTTTTTTTACTTTCTGCCCTCTAGTTTGAAGCCGTAAATCTTCGTAACTGGTCTGGTGGTGTATGAGCTGCGTTAATGTTCATAAATAAAACTCATTCAATTACGACTTGGTTACAGAAGAACCCGAGCAGTCGAGTAACCTAATGCTACTCTGCTTTAAATGTGCTGTAAGTCAGACACTGTTTACTCTGACTGCCGAATCTCTCAAGATTCTCGTTTAGGAAAGGGATTAGTTGAAGCATGTCATTATGGATCAGCAGTAACGGCACTAGTCGGCTGAAGGAGCGCTTGTGAGCGATGTGCTGCAGCAGCGAGCGAGTCTGCATGAGCCGAGGCTCGGTGTGGCCGGGGGTCCGTGCTGGGAACAGTTTGACCTACAGGCCGACGGCGCGGGGTCGAGCTCAAGTATAAGGTGCTGCTAGTTAGGTAGTGAACTGTGTCCAGTACGGTCACCTAGACATCTAGTGTTAGCTTGCTAATTTCATTCACAATACATTAGCAGAATACGTTAGAGCTGTTTGCTAGCGAGCACGCTAAGGCTGTTAGCTTCTTAGTTAGCATGACAATATGCTAGTTAGTTACTAAGCTGTGGTAAAATGTGCACTGCATCGGGTCAAATCCCGGCACTTCCTGACGTCTTCTGTTCACTCGGAAAGTGTTCAGTTTAATGATGTGCACAATGTGAGATTTTTTTTTACTTAAACTCTACCAAAACGTCCTAACCGCGGCGTGATGTGAGTCGTTGTCTAGAACACATTTGCCTGTTGCATGCTGGGTATTGTAGTTTTGCTACACTGATGGCTGTGAACGTGGACGGAACGTTATATACAGGAGACGTTGCATAATGTAGTAAATTCTACGTTCATTCCCGGACGAGTGAGTGTGAGGACCGATGCCCAGGTCAGACCTTTCAGACCTCCAGTCTTTACCTGAAGCTGTTCTAATGGTGGTGTTGTCCCTGCTGTGCGTACAGGAGAGAACGTGAAATCAGTAAAGGTCACATGATGCATCTCAACCCTCATCAGATCTGTGTGTGCTTCAGGGGCATGATGAAGGAGTCCCGCTGTCAGCAGATGTGT
>CM059220.1:202500-232500 GCA_030347435.1 Clarias fuscus | reverse complement strand
AGATCAGACCTTCATTTCTCACTTATCAAACCCCTGACCAATCCCAGGCAGCTTGGACCAGCGGTCTCCAGCGTCTCACTCAGAGTGTCGTGTGAAATTAGTCCGAGTCTAATCCATTCTCAGCTCGGATATTCACACTAGTCTCCGGCCGGCGCCGCCTCGTCGGCTCTTCGCACTAATCCGCTGCTTGTTTGGTTCCTCTCAGGTGCAGGAAGGTGTCGTTGCTCAGGCTCGCTGGAGAAGATCTCAGTCCTGATGAGTCTGTTAGTGCATGAAGCGCGGTAGCGGTGTCCAGCGGGCGGAGCAGCGTCGCATCGGCACTCAGTGCAAAAATGTGAGAATGTGTTTCATATCACGGAGATTAGAATTTAATTAAATCAGTCCATAGAGTTAAGATGTGTAGAGTCTGTCCTGGTCACATGATCACATTCTTTCACAGAGCGTGTTCAAATCAAACCGGGATTTGTGATGTACTTTCTGTGAATGAAGGTTTAAAGGCGCGTTAAAGAAGGCGTGCGTCCATGATCCCGGCCGAGGGGCTCGGAGCCCACAGCAGTCGCTCCTGTGGACATTCTGAGTGTGGAATTCAAGTCATGTGTGTGTGTGAACTGTACACACACTCATTTACCAACACCACTCGGCTGGGAGTTATCGCCACACCCCCGTACAGTCCTGACCTCGCTCCAAGACATCTCCACGTGTTTGAAAAGATGATTAAAAGAGTTCCTGGGAGGCCGGCGTTTCAGGCATCACGGCTCCGGCGTACTGAGAGAATCTGTCTTGCTTGATGGTGTCCAAGCACTAGTGAGACGCTGGGATAAGTGTATCAGTGTATCAGGGGATTATATAGAGAAATAAGCAGAGTTTTTATTCTCAGAGCTGTGTTCTGTTATTCAGTACAATCAAAAGTCTCGCTTTGACTCGAACGCCCTTCATAAGCAAAAACATGCTGTTTTGAATTGTTTAATTCATGAATCAAAAGGAATCTTTTCAATCATAATTGTTCTTTATTATTAAGTTTTTATCGAGTTGAATCGTGTGTATCCTCACACTCCTGCCGAGGGACCATAAAGTGCACTAGAACCTTCTTGATGCTTAAACCTGACCCTGAACCTTCTTTGTCTTTAGCTGGAGTCTTCTTTCATTCACTTTCATCCTCATCCAGCAGAACATAAACAAGGAACGTCTGAAGTCCTAATTCAATTTTATTTGTATAGCGCTTTCAACAGTTGTCATCGTTGCAAAGCAGCTTTACACAATCAGAAGAAAATTATTGAAGTGTGTATGAGATGTGAGTGTGTGTGAGTCAGAATGATCAGATGGTCCCTGATGAACGAGTCGAGGGCGACGGTGCTGAGGGAAAAACTCCCTGAGATGGTAACAGGAAGAAACCTTGAGAGGAACCAGACTCAACAGGGAACCCATCCTCATCTGGGTGATAACGGAGAGCAGGGATTTGATCTGCACTCATACTGTGTGTTAGGAGGCTGGAAGTTCAGTATAACTGGAGACGTGTTTAAGTTCATATGGAGTCCAGTTGGTTATTGGAGGCTCAGGTAGACTGTAGGAAATTCCAGTCCTGAACTATCGAGCGACTGCAGCCAAGTCCTCAGAGAAACAGCTGTCAACATCAGTCGAGGCCACAACCGTCTCCATAGTAGAGTGAAACCGTCCCCAGACATCGGACGCATTCCAAAGACACACACAGGACATCCATGTGACGAGATCTCCAACCAGAAGCGGGACACCAGGATGAGTCAGACAGGTTCAGAGGGCAGAGGGAGTCTGGATCACTGGCAGCTCAGGAGAGACATGTGTAGTGAGACAGAGAGAGAGAGAGAGAGAGAAGAGGAGAAATAAAAGTTAGGTCTGGTCACATTTACATAATGTACAGTATAAGGTGAATGTATATTTAGTGCAAAGTGCAAGCAGGGACTCCGGCAGGACTAACTATAACAGCATAACTAAAAGGGAGAGCCAGAAGGAAACACAGACATGAGGGGGAACTGAGATGTAAAGCAACCAATCACCTCACCGTCAACAAACCTGAGTGAACAATGAGAGTGGGGAGGACAGCATCTAAACATACCAGTTCACCAGAATACTCTACGTCCATGAGTCCCCCAGATCTGCTCCTTTACCTAAGGTTAATCTATTTACAAACATGCTGCGCTAAATAAATAGGTTTTTAGCCTAGACTTAAACACTGAGACTGTGTCTGAGTCCCGAACATTAATAGGAAGACTATTCCATAACTTCGGGGCTTTGTAAGAAAAAGCTCTGCTAATTGAGGTCACGTAGATGATCTGTAAACCCTCACCGCGGCTCTTGCACCTTCAGTCTGCGTCTGATGTGGATTAGCGAGTGAAGAGAAACCTTCAAAATCTCCTGTAACACCGTGTACAACACGCTGACAGTCTCAATGTAAATGCAACATCTGCTCTGGTAATTCCAGTCAGTTCCCCAGAACAAAGCAGCTTGTGTCATTTCCTGGATGTTAATGAGGAACTTCTTCATCTCACCTTTCTTCAGGTCTGGACGTTTCACTTCCCGTGCTTTAAAGGTGCTCCTGATTATTCAGGCATCTGTTCCTCAGGCATGGAGCCGAAACATGAGCACCTCCACGTCTCCAGAGCTCCATGATCACGTGCAGAAAAATCAGATGAAAGTCTGGATTCTTGTGGGAGATCTTAAAATTTGGTCGCACCATGTGAACACGTCTGCACATCTGACAGCAGGATCTAATGGCTCTGTAATACAGCGGAACCCTAGAGGGCGCTACTGAGACAAGAGCCAAATTACTGCCCTTCATGGAAATAACATGATAACCTGCATTACTGTCCGAGCTGCTATTAGAGAGAAATAATCCACACCTTTTAACCAGTCCGAGCCCAGAAGTGTGCAGCACTGTAGTACCACAGACCCGCTCTGCCTCCGGACTGCTGTGGACGTGACCAGCAGAACCGCCGTGTGGTAGTTTGTTAGAACCTTTTATACACTGACTGTGTGTCTGCTCTGTTCTGCCCCATCCATCTGCATGAGAAGATCACCATAGCACTGACCAGATGGTGTGTGTGTGTGTGTGTGTGTGTGTGTGTGTGCGCGCGCGCACCAAATGCAGTTTATATCGTATCTAAATGTAGCTCATTAAAACCTCTACAGTTATTTATTTTAAACAGGAAAACGAGAATTTGGCATAAAACACCTCGCACTCATCCAGCTAATTTATTGTGCATGTGTGTGTGTGTGTGTGTGTGTGTGTGTGTGTGTGTGTGTGTGTGTGTGTGTGCTCGCACCAGATGTTTAAATAAACAACTCCTGGTTTTTACACACTGTTTTTGAGAACATTTTATTCCATTATTGTTTTGACACTTGGCAAATTCCTGTCTCTCTCAGTGTCTCTGTCTCTCTCAGTGTCTCTCTCAGTGTCTCTGTCTCTCTCAGTGTCTCTCTCAGTGTCTCTGTCTCTCTCAGTGTCTCTCTCAGTGTCTCTGTCTCTCTCAGTGTCTCTCTCAGTGTCTCTGTCTCTCTCAGTGTCTCTCTCAGTGTCTCTGTCTCTCTCAGTGTCTCTCTGAGTGTCTCTGTCTCTCTCAGTGTCTCTCTCAGTGTCTCTGTCTCTCTCAGTGTCTCTCTGAGTGTCTCTGTCTCTCTCAGTGTCTCTCTCAGTGTCTCTCTCAGTGTCTCTGTCTCTCTCAGTGTCTCTCTCAGTGTCTCTCTCAGTGTCTCTGTCTCTCTCAGTGTCTCTCTCAGTGTCTCTGTCTCTCTTTCTCTCATTCATGTTGCCAAATGTTAAAAATAAATCACAAGAAAATAATAGGAGTAAATAGTAAACACTGTATGAAAAGAGTAATAATAAATAAATGTGTATAAAATAAAAGAGTACAGACGTTTAATTAAAGTCAAAAGTAAAGTGACGCTCATGAACATTACAAAAAAAAGAAAAGCATATACACTCTCTCTCTCTCTGTCTCTCTCTGTGTTATCAGTGTATTGATCATGACAGAGAGACAGTAAATCACTCTGTTGGAGTGTGTGTGTGTGTGTGTGTGTGTGTGTGTGTGTGTGTGTGTGTGTGTGTGTGTGTGATAAACATGGGCAGGTTTCTGTGGTGCTCGTTACAAGATTATGGAATAAAAACATGGAGGCTTTGAGACAAAAATGATTCTGTGTACCCTAGTCCCTATACCCTAGTCCATATACCATAGTCCCTATACCCTAGTCCCTATACCCTAGTCCATATACCATAGTCCCTATACCCTAGTCCCTATACCCTAGTCCATATACCATAGTCCCTATACCCTAGTCCCTATACCATAGTCCATATACCATAGTCCATATACCATAGTCCCTATACCATAGTCCATATACCATAGTCCCTATACCATAGTCGCTGTACCCTAGTCCCTGTACTCTAGTCCCTATACAATAGTCCCACCATATTAGCTATACCCTTGTCCCTATACCATAATGGCTATACTCTACTCCCTATACCATCGTCGCTGTACCTTAGTCCCTATAGCATAGTCCCATACCACAGTGGCTGTACCTTAGTCCCTATACCCTATGATATAGGGACTAGGGTATTTTAGTCCCTATACCATAGTCGTTATACCCTATTCCTTATTCCCTAGTTTGTATACCCTTGTCTCTATACCATAGTCTCTATACTCTAGTCTCCTGATCTTGGTCTATATACCATAGTGGCTATACTTTAGTAGCTATACTCTAGTCCCTATACTCAAGACCCTGTACCCTTTTCTCTATACCATAGTGGCCATACCTTAGTCCCTATACCATAGTCGCAGTACCCAATCTGTATACCATGGTCACTGTACCCTAGTCCCTGTACCCTTGTCTCTAAACCATAGCTGTACCCTAGTCTCTATAACTTAGTCCCTATACCCTAGCGTCTAGACCCTAGTCTCTATACCCTAGTCCCTATACTATAGCAGCTATACCATAGAGGCTATACTTTAGTCCCAATACCATAGTCCTTATACCATAGTCCATCTACCCTATGTCCCCGTCCTAGTCTCTGTACCCTCTCCTTTTTACCTATTCACGATGTAGTAAACAATTTGCCAAAAACAGTGCACTAATTGAGAACAAACCTCACACTGCATGAAACAGTAAATGTTACAAATTCTAGAAAATTCCAGTCATTACACGCTAACAGTGCTATATATTACTCTGTGTGTGTGTGTGTGTGTGTTGGGGTGTTATTTATCCTGAGGTGTTAATTACTGAAGCAGAAGTCCAGCTGCAACATTAATATTTCATTAATAATTAATTAAATTTGAATCACTGTGGATCTGTTACTGAAGCTTTACTGACGGTAATGAGGGGCTTACATAGAAGTGCTCTCTCTCTCTCTCTCACACACACACACGTATGTACACACAGGCTGGCAGCATGAGCATGTTGCATGAGGTACATGTTTACTAAGATTTAGAACAGGAGCACCGCAGGTTTTCGGGAAGTACAGTACGTACTGAAACAGCTGAGGTGAAGTGTGGGAGTGCGCATAATGAGTTTATTTTAATTAAATCATTTCCTTCATAGACAACTGAGGAGAGAGAACATGTGTGGGACCAAAGAAAGGACACTACCTTCCCAAAACGTGGTGGGGGTGGGGTGGGTTGTGGGGGTGTTCACACTGCTGTACACTGTAGGCTGATGGAGCTGTTATAGATGAATAGATGTTCTAGACTGTTACAGTGGAGTCTCGGGTCATGAGGAGAAGTTCTGGTCGTAACCAGATTTGGTTATACACCAATTCAGCTTTTTCCAGAAGACTACATGGAAATAGAATTAATATGTTTATTTTTTATTCATTTTGTTTATAACACAAAATATAAAACAAAGTATCCAAAACCCTATATTTAGTGCAGCACTAAATATAAATATACTGTATATGGTGTAAATATATGTTTATATTATTTATAAATATAAATATATATTTGGTGGAGAGGAGGTTAATGTGTTTGGTGAGTAGAAGGTTAGTGTTTGGTGGTGAGGATGTTAGTGTTTGGTGGGGGGAGAGTTAGTTTTTGGTGTGGGGGTTAGTGTTTGGTGGGGAGGGTCTTAGTCTTTGGTGGTGGGAGGGTAGTGTTTGGTGGAGAAGGTGTCAATGTTTGGTGGGGGGGTTAGTGTATGGTGTGGGGCTTAGTGTATGGTGGCTTGGCTTAGTGTTTGGTGGGTAGAAGGTTAGTCTTTGGTGGTGGGAGGGTAGTGTTTGGTGGAGAAGGTGTCAATGTTTGGTGGGGGGGGTTAGTGTTTGGTGGGGAGGTTAGTGTTTGCTGAGGGGAGGGTTAGTGTTTGGTGGGGGTTAGTGTTTGGTGGGGAGGGTAGTGTTTGCTGAGGGGAGGGTTAGTGTTTGGTGTGGGTTAGTGTTTGGTGGGGAGGGTAGTGTTTGGTGGCGGGGTTAGTGTTTGGTAGGGAGGGTTTCAATGTTTGGTGGGGGGGTTAGTGTTTGATGTAGGGGTTAGTGTTTGGTGTGGGGGTAGTGTTTGGTGTGGGGGTGTCAGTGTTTGGTGGGGGGGTAGAGTTTGGTGGCGGGGGGGGAGGGGGGGGTAGTGTTTGGTGGGGAGGGGGTCAGGGCTGGGTGTCGCACTTACTCCTCCTGATGGCGGCAACTTGAGGTGGTGGTTTCTAGGTTGTGTTCTGAAGAGTTTTCTTGAACAGGGACAAATTTTAGGCAAATGTTTTTGTCATTAACCGATCTGTTTGTACTCGGGGGCGTTTGTGGACCGAGGTTCCACTGTAACAAACACTTAATGATGCTTCAATGATCCCAAAAACACAAGCGATGTACACTGATATTCAGCATGGAAAGATTGAAGAAGATCAGAATATAACTGAATGATGTAGTCTGGTCAAAAGCCAAATTCGATTCTCGCAAACCTCTGACATCACGCTGACACTTCACTGATTAACCTGCCTCATTTAGAAATCAGTTTTACTAATCAATCTTTCAGACATCTTCTGATCATCCGACTGTAGTCATTAGACGTTAGAATTTTTTAACAGCACGGTTCGCTGAGTCCAAGATGAGTATGGAGCAGCGTCATTCCTGCCCCAAAAGGGAATTCTATTAGTGCTCATTGCACTGCATATGTTTGACCATTAGGTACCACTGTGGAGCAAAAAGTGCTTTGAAGGTTCCATGAGTGGATAGATCCATACACTGGGTGCACCGACACCTACATTGTGAACTTAATCACTGATCACTCAAAAGATGTAACGAATGTTCCAGCAGGATTTACACTTGGGTGTGAGAATAAAGTTTTATATTTGATAAACAGCTGATAAAAGTGGATTGCTTCTCCACACTGCCCCCTATAGCGCATCAGCCAGAGAGGGAAACAGTGTGTGTGTGTGTGAGAAGAATGGTCATAAAAAGAAAAATTCGGGCCTGTTACCAGTAAACCTGAACAGGGAGAACTTCATCATCTAGTACATCCCATAATGCAAAGCGGTCATTTCATTTCCATTTGCTTAATGTCATTTTTTTCTTTCTCTCTCTCATCCTAATTGACTAAATTAAAATAATTATATCAGAGACTCAGCGGCGCATGAAGAGGTGGAAAAAGAAAACTGACAGAGTAAAAATAGCGCCTCATACAGAGGAGAGAAAAGAGGCCTGAGCAGAACTAGTGACCGAAAGGGTCTCAGCAGTGGAGTGCCCTGTGCTGGAGTGGAATATAACTTCAGTTAGATTGTAATAGAACAAAATAATCATCGGTCCTTCACATGTCTCAGAGACCTTGAGAGGAGCGTGTCCTAAAGATGGGTGGGAAAAGTGAGTAACAAGCAAATAAACAAACAAATAAATAAATAAATAAAATATAAGAGATGTTCAAGTCAAACTGGGACTTCTCGTGAATGAGGAAGTAAAAGTGATTGACACAAGTTTGCAGAAGAATTAGCACAGTACAGTGTGATGAGACTCCAGAGCCAACTGTACGGTGATAAACATCACGCTCGGTGTACAGAGAAGCAAAACATAAAACCACCAAGACCTACTGTAATGTGCTTACACACACCTCAACTGTGATTCAAGCCGGACTTGAAAAAAACCTGAACTATGCCTTTAAATCATTTTATCATTAATGTAATATACAGTGGAACCTCGGATTGCGAGTAACGTGGTTTACGAGCGTTCCGCAAACCGAGCAAAGATTTTTAATACATTTTTAATCGGAAACCGAGCAAGTATTAGTTTACGAGCGCCGAGTATCATGCATCACGCATGCGACTTTTATTTTGACACCGAGCGTCACTCTTGCGCTGCAGAATTGTGTGTAATCGTCTCCCCTGCTGGGTCTTAGTGTTCGTCTCTTACTTGCATAATCAACATCTCCCTCTCTCTTTTCAGATTATTTTCAAAGATAAGGTGCTGGTTCATTTTTTTTTTTTTTTTTTTTACTTTACCGCAGTGATTCCCGTTAGTATGCGCTCATGCCAGTCTCAGAGAGATTTACTTTTTTTCCTGTTAAAACGGTCTTTCCGTTGTGTGTGTATGTTTGTTGTGAAACTTGTGAAAAAGCGAGGTGGGGAGAGTGAGGAGGAGTGTTACTGTGTAAAACGAGACGAGGGAAGGGGCTAATTCCACACACACACACACACACACACACACACACACACACACACACACACACACACACACACACACACACACACACACGACGCCTGCGTGCACCAACGGAAACACTTATCTGTTGGGATTTATTTGTACTTTTTTTAAAGGTAAAGTGCAGATTAATTTGTTTTATTTTCATTTCATTTTTATGTACTTAATTTTTGGGGGTGTGGAACGAATAATTAGAGTTTTCATTATTTCTTATGGGAAAATGATGGTTTGGTTTACGAGTGTTTTGGAACACGAGCCCACTTCCGGAACGAATTATACTCGTAATCCAAGGTTCCACTTTACTTCATTCCATCATTATTCAAATGCTGATGTTCCTTTCTTAACTTCAGGTGTTAAGGTAGTTAACCCCAGAGCTCAGGCAGGAGGAGAGCACAGAGAACTTCACTCAACACTTTACCGTCAATTACATTTATTTTAATAACTTGAGAGATTATGTTGTTGTTTATATATCAGATGGTGTTTGTGATCTCTTCATGCCCTATTAGTCACAGCCTGCTCCTGATGAAACTCAACGCTCAGCTGCATGCCAATGTTATTACATGAACAGGCTCGTGTTTAGAGCCCAAACATTTCACAGTTTTTTCTCATAAAAATCTCTTTATTTTTTTTCTTGTTGCTGTTCCTTTAGATTCAATTTGTCTCAAGTAAGACAGGACAATGTTTCATCACTTTTCTCACCTTTTCCTTACTGCAGGCCTTTAATTTAAATGTTTATATATATATATATATGTAAACAATGCCCTCCCAAACTAATTTTTTCTCCTGAAGAATTTACATTTTTCAAGAAATTTGCATCAGCACACACAGTATTTTTGGTTTTCCAACTTAACCGAAGCCGCTCAAAACTTGTTTGCGTCAGTGAAAGCCAGGCAAATGTCACGTTCCGGGGTGTTGTGCGGCATAAACGCAGGAGGATCCAGGTTGTATAAAGGAAACGATGTTTTATTTAAACACAAAACAGGCAGGGAAACTCAACAAACAAATAGACTTTAAATGAAACCGAAACTAAAACACGAATAGAAGAAAACAAAAGACACTAGGAAACAGGCATACATGACTAATATAAATGAACAGTTGCAAGACAACACAGGAGAACTAAAACAAGCTATTTATAAAGAAACTAACGAGCAAGTCGGTTCAGGTGAGCGCCCTCATGTCACCTGACCGAAGTGCATGCCGGGAAATGAAGTGAAACGAAAAGAACTACAAACTGAAATCACAGGGCGCTTTGGCGCCCTCTGGGGTTATCCCTGACATAACCCCCCCTCAAAGGGCGCAACTCCGGGGCGCCACAGGAGGTCCAGGGCACCCCCCCCAGGGTCCAATGTCCGCCCCTCTCACCCAGAGGTTGGCACCTTTGTCCCGTGGGCCAGGTGGCCTGATGCCCCTGTTAAAGCAGGGCGGCGGAGGCAGAGGACTTTCGCCGTCCTCTATGATGCCTGGTGGCGTTGGCAGCCGAGGAAGAGGATGCTCGCTGTCCTCGGCGGCGCATGAAGGCGGCGGCGGAGGAAGAGGCAGCTTGTCGTCCTCAACGGCGCATGACGGCGGCGGCGGAGGAAGAGGATGGAGCTCGTGCTCCTCGGCGGCGCATGAAGGCGGTGGCGGAGGAAGAGGATGGAGCTCGTGCTCCTCGGCGGCGCATGAAGGCGGCGGCGGAGGAAGAGGAAGGTCGAAGTCCTCAGCGGCGCATGAAGGCGGCGGCGGAGGAAAAGGAAGCTCGAAGTCCTCCGCGGCGCATGAAGGCGGCGGCGGAGGAAAAGGAAGCTCGAAGTCCTCAGCGGCGCATGAAGGCGGCGGCGGAGGAAGAGGATAAAGCTCGTGCTCCTCGGCGGCGCATGAAGGCGGCGGCGGAGGAAAAGGAAGCTCGAAGTCCTCAGCGGCGCATGAAGGCGGCGGCGGAGGAAGAGGAAGGTCGAAGTCCTCAGCGGCGTATGAAGGCGGCGGCGGAGGAAGAGGATGGAGCTCGTGCTCCTCGGCGGCGCATGAAGGCGGCGGCGGAGGAAGAGAATTGAGCTCGTGCTCCTCGGCGGCGCATGAAGGCGGCGGCGGAGGAAAAGGAAGCTCGAAGTCCTCAGCGGCGCATGAAGGCGGCGGCGGAGGAAGAGGATAAAGCTCGTGCTCCTCGGCGGCGCATGAAGGCGGCGGCGGAGGAAAAGGAAGCTCGAAGTCCTCAGCGGCGCATGAAGGCGGCGGCGGAGGAAGAGGAAGGTCGAAGTCCTCAGCGGCGTATGAAGGCGGCGGCGGAGGAAAAGGAAGCTCGAAGTCCTCAGCGGCGCATGAAGGCGGCGGCGGAGGAAGAGGAAGGTCGAAGTCCTCAGCGGCGTATGAAGGCGGCGGCGGAGGAAGAGGATGGAGCTCGTGCTCCTCGGCGGCGCATGAAGGCGGCGGCGGAGGAAAAGGAAGCTCGAAGTCCTCAGCGGCGCATGAAGGCGGCGGCGGAGGAAGAGGATAAAGCTCGTGCTCCTCGGCGGCGCATGAAGGCGGCGGCGGAGGAAAAGGATGGAGCTCGTGATCCTCGGCGGCGCATGAAGGCGGCGGCGGAGGAAGAGGAAGCTCGCTGTCCTCAACGGCGCATGACGGCGGCGGTGGAGGAAGAGGCGGCTCGTCGTCCTCGGCAGCACTGTGCAGCGACGGTCGCTCGCCCTCCTCTTCGCTGCAGTGCAGCGGCGGCAGCTCGCTGTCCTCGGCGGCGCGGTGCAGCAGTGCTACCTGCCCTTGGAGCTTGGCCACCTGCTCCCGCAGGTCACGAATGCGCTCTTCATTTATTTTAGCGCACCGCCGAAAGCTGCTCCAATCAAGCTGGGAGGTTGCTCCCTGCTGCACGTCCCGCTCACACTCCGCTCTATTGCCGCTACGCCGTTTGGTTCTCCGGCTACCTTCCACGCCGGCTCCCCAAACTCCAAACATCGTTGCCCCCCCCAAAAATAATCTCCCCGGGGGCGGGCTCCTCTGCTATGCCTCTTTTTAGGTCTTGCAATCTGTCACGTTCTGGGGTGTTGTTCGGCATAAACGCAGAGGATCCAGGTTTTTTAAAGGAAACGATGCTTTATTTAAACAAAAAACAGGCAGGGAAACTCAACAAACAAATAGACTTTAAATGAAACCGAAACTAAAACACGAATAGAAGAAAACAAAAGACACTAGGAAACAGGCATACATGACTAATATAAATGAACAGTTGCAAGACAACACAGGAGAACTAAAACAAGCTATTTATAAAGAAACTAACGAGCAAGTCGGTTCAGGTGAGCGCCCTCATGTCACCTGACCGAAGTGCATGCCGGGAAATGAAGTGAAACGAAAAGAACTACAAACTGAAATCACAGGGCGCTTTGGCGCCCTCTGGGGTTATCCCTGACAGCAAAGTATGTTTACAATTTTTTATTGTGGGTTTTTTTTTACACTTTGTGTAAGATTTAGTGAAGATACAGCACCATGGGTCCCAAAAATGTTATCAAGAAGAAAAGGGAGTCGCTTTCAGTTTGGGTTTTAAAGCAGCTGGTGCCAAGAAGAATCGTAAATTATAGGTTAATTGAGGTTTAATTTATTTCATATTTTACTTAATTTACATGTCTTTTCTAAACGGGTAACCGCACTGCAATTATGGGAAGCCATTCCCAAATACATGCGTTAACGCATTAATACTAACAGTCCTAATATATAAATATTCAATTTAGTTCTTGGGGGCGCTGTGGTGTCTGGCAATACGATGTTGGTAGCTGATCCTTAGGGGTCTGAGTGTTGTGGGGATCAGGCCGTGGACTTGTTTTCCGTGTGTTTCCCATGAGGCTCGATCTGATTGAGATCTGGGAGTTTGGAGTCCAGGTTGGGGGATTTGGGCTCTTTGCCTGGGACATTTATGCACATAACAATTGTATAGTGCACCACCCCCCCCCCCCCCCCTTTCCGCCTTCAGTGATCTGTTCGATGAAGATGCTTCATTTCAAGTATCAATTATGGGACATTCTTACCTTGTTACACCTGCTCGCCATTGATTCAGTTAATACCTGTAAGCACATTGCCCCAGTCTCAAGAGTTCTCTCACCATGTTAGATCTCTCTGGTCTTCATCATCTCTACATCATCTTTTCATCATCTCTACATCATCTCTTCATTATCTCTACATCATCTTTTCATTATCTCTACATTATCTGTAACCTCTATTTTCCTCATCATTACGCCGCTTGTCTGTAAGAGAGGAAATGTCTTTACTACACACTACTGGTTCATATTTAGCAAGTTTCATGAAGATCCCCACCCCTAGAATTTTTATTTTGAGATGTCTCCATGGAAAAAGTGCAGTTTCAGAAATAACACGGCGAGCCGAAGTGTAATTATCACCCCACTCATACAACATTCTGTACAAAACTACTAAACTTGTAACAGAACTCTGTCTCGCGCTTAACAATGGAGCAGAGAGTGGTGCTAATTACAGCTACGTGACTGAGACTGGGATAATATGAGAGAGAGATAAAAATGGACAACCACAGACCAATGAAAAAATAAAGAAATGTAAGACAAATGTGTCATTAGCATTAACAAATAAATACTCTAGATTATGAATATAAATAATTTAACACTGTGTATAAACTGTAAACAAACAGCAGCAAAGTCTAATTATACAGCACTCTAATTTTCTTTATGTTTTTAACAATGTCCCAAAACTCGTTTTTTTCAGAAGCATAAGTAAAAGCTGTAAATATACATACGTGCAAAAACCTGATTATGGTTAATTTCCAAGCCAAAGTGAATGAAAGAGGATGTAATCAGCACTGTTCAGTTCTCTGTTCAGACAGATTAATAATAAAATGTCTCCATAATTTTTTTTGGTATTTAAACAAACGTTACAAGCAAACTTAGGTGTATCCTGGGAGCCAGAGCACCGGACATAGCAGGTAATCTTAGGGCTCTAGGACAGCATAGGTTCTCTAAGATAGTGGTACATGCTGGAGCTAACGATATACGCCTTCGTCAGTCAGAGGTTAGTAAGAGTAACTTTACAGAGGTGTTTAAAATAGCGAAGGCGATGTCCGAAGAAGTAGTTTGCTCTGGTCCCATCCCAATGAGAACTGCTGGATGTCCAGGTGGTGCTCTGAAAACAACGTGGGCTTCATAGACAAGTGGAAGACCTTTGAGGGCAAAACTGGCCTGTTAGGACGGGACGGTGTCCATCCCACTCGGGAAGGTGCTGCTCTCATTTCTTGCAGTATAGCACATAGTCTCAGAAGAGGCCTAGTTAATCGGTGACAATCCAGAGCCCAGGCCAGGGAGCAGACAGACAGGCTAAACCAACCGTCTGCTAGCTGCAGAGAGTCGTCACTCAGGGTCCATCATATCGAGACTGTGTCTGTTCTCCGAGCTAAACATAAATTTAGAAAGACTCAGAAAGTCTGTTTTAGTAATTTAATTAACATAGATACCACAAACTCAGATCACACTGAATGCGCAGCCGGCACCTCTGATCTGAAGCTAGGACTGTTAAATATTAGATCTCTCGCATCTAAAGCAGTTATTGTTAATGAAACTATCACAGATCAGGAGTTTGATATCTTATGTTTAACAGAAACCTGGATTAAACAGGACGAGTATGTAGCTCTAAATGAAGCTAGTCCTCCTGGATACAGCTACATACACCAGCCTCGGCTAACTGGTAGAGGAGGAGGAGTCGCAGTTATTTATAACCATAATCTGTCTATCGTACAAAAACACAGTTTTAAATCTAATGCATTTGAAGTTCTCTATAGTAACATAAAGTCAGCTCAGTCGATCCCGCTAATCATCATTTACAGACCCCCAGGGCCGTACTCGGAGTTTCTCTGTGAATTTGCAGATTTCCTCTCAAACCTTGTTGTTTCTGTAGACAAAGCGTTAATTGCTGGAGACTTTAATATTCATTTTGAGAATCCAGAAGACCCTCTGAGAACAGCATTCTTGTCCTTACTGGACTCAGTAGGAGTAAATCAGTGTGTAGTAGGACCCACTCATAAAGCAGGTCACACTTTAGATTTAATATTATCCTTCGGATTAAGTATAGGAAATATAACCACAATTCCACAGTCTGAAGTTATCTCAGATCACTACCTTGTCTCGATTAAAGCGTGTTATAGTAATAATGTATGCAGCACAGCACCGCGCTTCCACCTTAAACGTACATTTACATCAAATACCGCACAGAGCTTTATCAATAATCTTCCAGAATTATCAACTTTGATTGGATCGCCATCTGACTTCACAGAACTCGAACAGGCGAATCAGTACACACGTGGACAAAATTGTTGGTACCCTTCGGTCAATGAAAGAAAAACTCACAATGGTCACATAAATAACTTTAATCTGACAAAAGTAATAATTAAAAAAAATTCTATGAATGTTAACCAATGAAAGTCAGACATTGCTTTTCAACCATGCTTCAACAGAATTATAAAAAAAAAATGAACTCATGGAACAGGCCTGGACAAAAATGATGGTACCCCTAACTTAATAGTTTGTTGCACAACCTTTTGAGGCAATCACTGCAATCAAACGATTCCTGTAACTGTCAATGAGACTTCTGCACCTCTCTGCAGGTATTTTGGCCCACTCCTCATGAGCAAGCTGCTCCAGTTGTTTCCGGTTTGAAGGGTGCCTTTTCCAGACGGCATGTTTCAGCTCCTTCCAAAGATGCTCAATAGGATTGAGGTCAGGGCTCATAGAAGGCCACTTTAGAATAGTCCAATGTTTTCCTCTTAGCCATTCTTGGGTGTTTTTAGCTGTGTGCTTTGGGTCATTGTCCTGTTGCGAGACCCATGACCTGCGACTGAGACCCAGCTTTCTGACACTGGCCAGCACATTTCTCTCTAGAATCCCTTGATAGTCTTGAGATTTCATTGTACCCTGCACAGATTCAAGACACCCTGTGCCAGATGCAGCAAAACAGCCCCAGAACATAACAGAGCCTCCTCCATGTTTCACAGTAGGGACAGTGTTCTTTTCTTCATATGCTTCATTTTTCCGTCTGTGAACATAGAGCTGATGTGCCTTGGCAAAAAGTTTCATCTGTCCATAGGACATTCTCCCAGAAGCTTTGTGGCTTGTCAACATGTAGTTTGGCATATTCCAGTCTGGCTTTTTTATGATTTGTTTTCAACAATGGTGTCCTCCTTGGTCGTCTCCCATGTAGTCCACTTTGGCTCAAACAACGACGGATGGTGCGATCTGACACTGATGTTCCTTGAGCATGAAGTTCACCTTGGATCTCTTTAGAAGTCTTTCTGGGCTCTTTTGTTACCATTCGGATTATCCGTCTCTTTGATTTGTCATCAATTTTCCTCCTGCGGCCACGTCCAGGGAGGTCGGCTACAGTCCCATGGATCTTAAATTTCTGAATAATATGTGCAACTGTAGTCACAGGAACATCTAGCTGCTTGGAGATGGTCTTATAGCCTTTACCTTTAACATGCTTGTCTATAACTTTCTTTCGAATCTCCTGAGACAACTCTTTCCTTCGCTTCCTCTGGTCCATGTTGAGTGTGGTACATACCATGTCACCAAACAACACCGTGACTACCTGGAGCCCTATATATAGGCCCACTGACTGATTACAAGATTGTAGACACCTGTGATGCTAATTAGTGGACACACCTTGAATTAACATGTCCCTTTGGTCACATTATTTTCGGTATTTTCTAGGGGTACCATCATTTTTGTCCAGGCCTGTTCCATGAGTTTATTTTTTTTTAAATAATTCTGTTGAAGCATGGTTGAAAAGCAATGTCTGACTTTCATTGGTTAACATTCATAGAATTTTTTTTAATTATTACTTTTGTCAGATTAAAGTTATTTATGTGACCATTGTGAGTTTTTCTTTCATTGACCGAAGGGTACCAACAATTTTGTCCACGTGTGTATCTAGAGTCAGCACTTCGTTATAGTTTAGATAATGTAGCTCCAGTTAAAAGGAAAATGATTAGAGATTAGAAACTCGCTCCTTGGTATAATGACCACACACCTGCTTTAAAACGCTCGGAAATTATAACGTAAATGGCGCCAAACTAAATTGTCAGTATTTCAAATAGCTTGGAAGGAGAGCATCCTGAAGTATAAAAAAGCTCTCAGTGATCCTAGATCAACGTATCTCTCCACTCTTATAGAAAATAACAAAAACAACCCGAGATTTTTATTTAATACCGTAGCTAAATTAACTAAAAACAAGACCACTGCAGAAATCTCCACAACAACATCATGCAGTAGTGAGGATTTCATGAACTTTTTCAATAACAAAATCATAAATATTAGGCAAAAAATTCAGGCTTTTAATCCAGACAATTTAAATAATTCAGATGATCTAACCACATCACATCAGAACTTAGAACACTTTACTCTGAACTAATTCAAACTAATTTCACTCATCTCTTCTTCAAAATCGTCAACCTGTATATTAGATCCTATACCGACACATTTTCTCAAACAGATAGTACCAGCAATAATAGAACCCCTGTTGAAAGTAATTAACTGTTCACTCAGTAGTGGGTATGTCCCCAAATCCTTTAAATTAGCCGTTATTAAACCGCTAATCAAGAAACCTGACCTTGACCCCTGTCTGCTTTCCAATTACAGGCCGATATCAAACCTCCCCTTTATCTCTAAGATTCTGGAAAAGGTAGTATCACAGCAGGCTATGTTCACATCTACACAGAAATAGCATAAATGAACTGTATCAGTCAGGATTTAGGCCTCATCACAGCACAGAGACAGCACTTGTTAAAGTAGTAAACGACCTCCTATGGGCCTCTGATCAGGGTTGCGTCACTATACTTGTGTTACTGGACCTCAGTGCAGCTTTTGACACCATTGATCATAGTATTCTCCTTCACAGATTAGAAAAGGTAGTAGGAATTAAGGGAACTGCCCTCTTGTGGCTCAGATCCTATTTGACTGATCGTTATCAGTTTGTAGATTTAGATGGTGACCATTCCTCATGTTCTCAAGTGGAGTTTGGTGTTCCACAGGGCTCAGTTCTAGGCCCACTGCTTTTTTCCCTTTACATGCTTCCTCTGGGCAACATAATTCATAAACATGGTATTAGTTTTCATTGTTATGCTGATGACACACAATTATATGTCTCAGCAAAACCAGATGAGAAAAACCAGCTTACTAAGGTTGAGCAATGCGTAAAGGACATAAAAGATTGGATGTTAATTAACTTCCTTCTGCTTAATTGTGATAAGGACCACAAACAGCTAGAAGTAAGCTTTCTGATCACACTATGACTTTAGATGGCCTTTCTGTTCCACCAAATGCAACAGTAAAAGACCTTGGCATGATTATAGATTCCAGCCTTTCATTTGAAGCTCATGTAGATAATATCACCAGGATAGCTTGGAAATCTTGGAAATATTGCCAAGATAAGGAATATATTGTCACTAAATGATGCAGAAAAACTAGTTCATGCTTTTATCACCTCTAGGTTGGACTATTGTAACGCCTTACTGTCTGGTTGTTCAACTAGGTGTATAAACAAGCTTCAGTTAGTACAGAATGCAGCAGCGAGAGTCCTCACTAAAACCAGAAGATACGAGCACATCACCCCTATCTTATCTACACTGCATTGGCTCCCTCTGAAATTTCACATCCATTTTAAAATAGTGTACTGTTAGTGTCTTACGATCAGCCACGCCTACTTCCATCAAAGAATGCAGGCTGCTTGTCAGTACAGCATATTATGAAAACTACAGTAGGAGGCGGAGCTTTTTCTTACAAAGCCCCAAAGTTATGGAATAGTCTTCGTATTAATGTTCGGGACTCAGACACAGTCTCAGTGTTTAAGTCTAGGCTAAAAACCTATTTATTTAGCGCAGCATGTTTGTAAATAGATTAACCTTAGGTAAAGGAGCAGATCTGGGGGACTCATGGACGTAGAGTATTCTGGTGAACTGGTATGTTTAGATGCTGTCCTCCCCACTCTCATTGATCACTCAGGTTTGTTGACGGTGAGGTGATTGGTCGCTTTACATCTCAGTTCCCCCTCATGTCTGCGTTTCCTTCTGGCTCCTCCCTTTTAGCTATGATGTCATAGTTAGTCCTGCCGGAGTCCCTGCTTGCACTCTACACTAAATATACATTCACCTTATACTGCACATTGTAACATTGACCCATACCTAACTACCATCTCTCCTTCTCCTCTCTCTCTCTTCTTTCCTTTCTCTGTCTCTCTGTCGAGCTACACATGTCGCTCCTGAGCTGCCAGTGATCCAGACCTTTCTGCCCTCTGGACCTGTCTGACTCGTCCTGGTGTTCTGCTTCTGGCTGGAGATCTCATTGCAGGAATGCCCCATGTGGTCTGTCTGGGATGCGTGTGGTGACTGGGGACGGTTCCACTTTATTGTGAAGATGCTCCTGGCCTCGGCTGATGCTGACAGCTGTTTGCTGAAGAGTCGTGACTGCAGTCTCTCGATAGTTCAGGAGTGGAGTTTCCTACAGTCTACCTGAGCCTCCAATAACGAACTGGACTCCATATGAACTTAAATACATCTCGAACTTCCAGTTTAACACAGTATGAATGCAGATCAATTCCTGCTATCTGTTATCACCCAGATGAGGATGGGTTCCCGGTTGAGTCCGGTTCCTCCCAAGGTTTCTTCCTATTACCATCTCAGGGAGTTTTTCCTTGCCACTGTCGCCATCGTCCTCAGCTTGCTCATTAGGGAATCTTATCATTCTGATTCATACACATTCACATTTCATACAAATTTAATGAATTCTTTTTATTGTGTAAAGCTGCTTTGCATCAATGTCAATTGTTAAAAGTGCAATACAAATAAAATTGAATTGAATTGAACCATTGAATACATTCATAGTTCATCTGTGAGTAATGTTCAGCAAAGGTTACAGTACAAACTAGACAGTGGGTCATTTTTATTCATTGTATAAAAAAACTTGAAGAAATGCTACTGTAACTCATTGAATGCCCTTTGACCACAAATGAGGAAAACTGAAACATCCAGGCCAGACATTTAGGACAGTGTATGATTAGACAATCACAGTTTCATTTACAGCATTTGGCAGATGCCCTTATTCAGAGCGACTTACATTTCTCTCATTCTGACTGCTTCTGAGCAGTTGAGGGTTAAGGGCCTTGCTCAAGGGCGACTTGGTGGTGCTGGGATTTAAACCTGGAAGCTTCTGATCCATAGGCCAAAACCTTAACCATTGATCTACCCTTGACCCTTACAATTAGATGATCAAGAGGTAGAAAGCTTGGCAATTAATTGTACAAGGAAGCTAGATGAGCAGGAAACCAGGTCATGTCCGAATCAGCTGACTCTTAGTTCTCTGGAGCTGCTCTGTGACAATGACTATTGGTAAAAAGTCTTCTGATTTTAATTCCGTCAATATTCTGACTCCAGAAAATACAGTACATGGAGAAATACTTGGTATCCAAATAAACCATTGCAGTTAAAGTTTAATGCATCTAATGATTGGAAGGAGAGCTGTGTCATTTCACCTACCTGTTGGTGTGAAGTAGGACCAGGCACAGACTCTAACGGCGGTTTCACATTAGGCACGATTGATGTGTACTATGCCCAAGAATGATTACTCCTCATGCACGCCTTCCTACTGTATCAGCTACGGCTGTGGAGGTCAGAGGCTGAGATTGGACAGAGATTTCAGAAGAGACTGATGGCACCGATGTCCGCTTCTAAAGAGTGATTTACTTTCCGAATACAGCTTGGGGTGTATATCAGATAAGCATATTGGGTATGCTAGTTAAATATCTCTGAGGTGTTCCCTGGTGATGTGTATATTATTAGTTCCCCCCTGACATGCTGTTCATAAACAAGACCTTAGCTTAGAGTTTAGTCAGCATGGTGGCCTCGACACCATCTCCCCTTGGTTCCACCACTGTGCTTCGTGGCCTGAATTTTTATAGTAGATTCAACACTTGTCTGGGGCCAAACTTGGCAGGAGATTTGGTATCTGAACTCTGCAGTAACTGGAGAACACACATAGAATGTTTAAAAGATGTGTACTAGTCCCTGCATTACCCGGGAAGTGTGCACCCATGTCAACAAAAGCTGATACAGGTAGTACCTGACTTACGAACATTCGAGTTACAATTTTTCGCAGATACAAACAGAGGACAAATCAGGGAAATAGCTCACTTGTACAAAAGATAGACACTGCAGTGCACCAGATACCAATATATTTACAAATGTATATCTTTTTTTCAGTGTGTACAGTACACAAGGTGATGGTGTAGATGAAACTGGGGAAGATTCAGCTCCAAAGGTCCAAAGCCACTGACTCCGACTGGAAACTAATGTGAAGAGGTCCAGTTATCTGGCACTTGGATTGTACATTGCTGCAGGAAGTTGCACAGAGTGTCAGTTTTATAGCGCTTTTAACAATTGACATTGTCACAATGCAGCTTTACACAATCAAAAGAATTATTGAACTTTGAGCAAGCTGAGGGTGATGGCAACAGTGGCAAGGAAAAACTCCCTGAGATGACAGTAGAAAGAAACCTTGAGAGGAACCAGACTCACCAGGGAACCCATCCTCATCTGGGTGATAATGGAGAGCAGGGATTGATCTGCACTCATACTGTGTGTTAGGAGGCTGGAAGTTGGAGATGAGTTTAACTTAATATGGAGTCCAGTTTCTTATTGGAGGCTCAGGTAAACTTTAGGAAACTCCAGTCTTGAACTATTGAGCGACTGCAGTCATGAGAACTCTGAAAACAGCTGTCTGTATCAGCCGAGGCCAGGAGCGTCTTCATAGTAAAGTGGAGCCGTCCCCAGTCACCACACGCATCCCAGACAGACCACACGGGGCTCCATGTGACCAGATCTCCAACCAGAAGAGGGACACCAGGACGAGTCAGACCGGTCCAGAGGGCAGTGGGGGTCTGGATCACTGGCAGCTCAGGAGAAACATGTATAGCTCGACAGATTTGGTCATGCCAAAAGTCTCTTCATATGTCCCTTGTATGAATCTACAATATAGAATAGAATCTACAAGCTACTTATATAACTTCAAACGGCCCATGTTCTTGTTCTTACATTTTCGTTCCCAATCCAGGAAGCCACACCTATGCTACTGGACATTTGACTGCAAACTATAACCATTAGACCACCCAAGTAGATTGGGTGGAGTGGATGGAGCAGCAAAGGTCACACCACAAGCAGGGCTCATGGCGAAGGTGAGTCACGAAGAGCGGAGATCTAGAAAGTGTGAGAAAAGTAGAAGTATGAATGCACGCTAGAAATGAGAATGTCACAAGGATACGGCACTGAAATGGAGGAAGGTAATCAGTTTTAATCAGGGAATAGAGTCGCCCTCTGGTGGCTGTAACAGGAATCTACTTGAAGTGTTCGATATGATGGCCAAATCTGTAGTATTTTTAATCCTGACACCAAAGCATCACTTTACACAGGACAATAAGCGATTTTTAAGAGCGATCTTTGCTAAAGATAGAGAGAAAAAAAGGATGAAAAATAGAGTGAAGGAAAAGAATACGTGATCATCAACAAATCAAATGTTCCAGTGATGAAAAGATCTCTTTTTTTTTTCTTCAGATTTTGTATTTGAGTCAGAAAATTGTACAATCTCTGGTTCAAAACTGTTTTTTCCTCTACAGACCAGACTGAATAAAAATACTAGGGATTATCATTCGATCGATATCCTATTGCAATGCACTGTGGGATTTTTAATGTTCACTGGATATTTTCAGTTTTTCTCAGAACATTCAATTCCTTACACAAAGTCCAACAAAAAAGGAACATTACTGAGTGTTTGTCGTATTGATCATACACCTCACTTCCTGTATAACCTGACACATCAAACACCCTGAAATCAATTCCACTGGAAAACATTCTGCTAACATTAAACGCCCAAAACGTTGCACCACGTAGTGAACTGGGAATTTGGCCCATATGCAACTCCTCCAGAGAGAGTTATGAAAAAACAGAGCGAAGAAGAAAGAACGAGACACACACCATCCATCTTTCTTTCTGAGCTTGATAACACTGCTGCACTCCTGCAGAGAAAAATAACCCAGACCACTGAGAGCTTAATTAACGGTAATTAAAGAGAGAAAAAGAAATGTGGAGAATAAAGAGGAAGATAGAGGGAGGTGGAAGAAAATAAAAGAACCTCCCACGCCAGGTGGGGAGAAAGGGGGATGTTTCTCAGTCCTAGTGAGAGAGAGAGAGAGAGAGAGAGAACATGCAAAGAAAGACAGACAGAGACAAGAGGAAAATGAAAAATGGTTTGTATGTAATTAATCTGTGTATAAAGATGGAACAGGTGCTGTATGAATTAGCCAGATGAACAGTTGCAACTGAGAGAGCGAGAGAGAGTCTCTGATGATACTGTCTGCTGCTTTTCTTTTGGCAAAGTCATCAAAGTAAGTGTGTGTGTGTGTGTGTGTGTGTGTGTGTGTGTGTGTGTGTGTGTGTGTGTGTGTGTGTGTGTGCGAGAGAGAGAGATGGACAGACAGATGGCCAGATTTTGCTCTGGTGCCCTGTCAGTGTGGGTTTCAGTTTGGTGCTGCTCTGTCTTTAGTCAGTGAGACAGGTTTGTAGTGAGACAGGTTTAGAGATGTGTCAGACAGAAGAGAGGAATTGCGGGGTGGATAACAGAGGATCTTCACTGTGAGAATCGCGAGATGATGGTAATTTATCTGAGCTCCAGCTGCTACCACAGACCCGCCTGGTGATGGATGAAGTCCAGCTGAACTCAGGAGCTCAGGAACGCAGGAGATCCGTAACATAAGAGCCTTGGAATTTTATAACTTTGGATAAAGATATATTTAATTCACAACAACAACATACATAAAGTGTGTGTGAGTATGTGTGGTAGTGAGAACAACAAGTCAAGTCAAGTCAATTTTATTTATATAGCGCTTTTAACAATTGACATTGTCGCAAAGCAGCTTTACACAATAAAAGAAGTAAGTTTGTATGCAATGTGTATGAATCAAAATGATAAGATTGTCCCTGATGAGCAAGCCGAGGGCGACAGTGGCAAGGAAAAACTCCCTGAGATGGTAATAGGAAGAAACCTTGAGAGGAACCAGACTCAACAGGGAACCCATCCTCATCTGGGTGATAACGGAGAGCAGGGATTGATCTGCACTCATACTGTGTACTGGAAGTTCAGTATAACAGGAGATGTGTTTAAAATTAAAATTAAAAGGAGTCCAGTTTGTTCCCGGAGGCTCAGGTAGACTGTAGGGGATTCCGGTCCTGAGCTATCGAACAACTGAAGTCACAGGTCCCCAGAGCATCACTCGATGACAGGACAGTCTTCATGGAAACCATCCCCAGCCACCACACGAATCCAGGCAGACCACACGGGGCATCCATGCGACGAGATCTTCAACCAGAAGCAGGACTCCAGGACGGGTTAGACGGGTCCAGAGGGCAGAGGGGTCTGGATCACTGGCAACTCAGGAGTGACATGTATAGCTCGACAGAGAGACAGAAACAGTAATGTGCATCATGGAACTGTAGTTGTGATGTATGAGTACAGTATTTGTAGATGTGAAGCAGGGTCTAATATCTGTTTGAAGAACATTGATGGTACTCCAGCAGATAATCCTGATCAGCTGTTTATGAGGTGACTGCATGAAGAAAGAACCTGTTCCTGTTCCTGGTAGTGCTGGTGTACAGGGTTCTGTGGCACCTGCCTGCTGAAAAAGTTTGTGTCCAGGTGTGAGGGGTCTGTAGTCATTTCCGCTGCCTGTTCAGTCATGGAGAGCCGGCAGAGAAGCAACGGTGATCTTCTGACTGTTTGATGCATTTATGTCCTGTTTCAGCGCTCCTCCAGACCAGACGGTGATGGATGTGCACAGGACAGGTTCGATGACTGTATTGAAGAACTGGATCTACAGCTCCTGTGGCAGAGAGTACCTCAGTTGGTTCAGGAATTCCTTCTTCTACTGTGCCTGTATGAGGATCGAACTGATGTTCGTCTTCCATTTCAGGTCTTTGGAAAATTGGTGGTCCAGAGAAAATTGATGGGTCTTCAGAGATGACATATGAGGGGAACACCATTGTCATCTCCACAGTTGTTTAGTTTCAAGTTGTTCTGACTGCAGCAGAGAGACAGTTGCTCAGTCTCCTGCTGACACGCAGACTCGTCTGATACAAGTCCGATGACTGTAGTGTCATTTGCAAGTTTCAGGAGTTTACCTTGGAGCTGCAGTTATTAGTGTAACATGAGAGGGAGAGGACACACCCCTGAGGAGCACCAGTGCTGACGGTACATGTACTAGAACTGACTTTGCCCAGACTCACCTGCTGTTTCCAGTCAGTCAATCAGTGTTATACATAAACACATACACACTTTTATGACGTCACCATATTTATACTGCGCTGTAATAGCAAAAAGATCTCCTGTAACCTGGGACCATTTTCCAGGTACAAATTACCCCAGTTTCCCGCAACACCACAACAAAATTTATTCTTCCCTATCATCACACTGACTAGAAAAAATGCTTTAAGTATAGCCTTTTTAATTTAGATTTCTGTTGCTTTTCTTTCTGCATTGTACACACACCTTTGACTTTTAAAACACTAAGCGTGCAGAGCGATATAAATAGCCACGTCCTGCAGTGGAACTGTCCGCCTGCTTTTGTCAGGAAACTGTGCGGTAACTGGCGCTGGCGTTATTACGCTGCCAAAAGCTGAGAGCGCAGTAATTTAATGCTAGTGTATGATTCACTCTGCTCTCTACTCTGCTTTTACTCTGATGGGCTCATCTGACGTTTAATGCAGGAGCAGGAGCGCGCTCACATTCATCCTTACTTCACTTCACTTCACTTCATTTCACTCCAACGTTCTAACCTGCCACAGCACCCTTTTGTGCTCTCATGCCCGTAGTATCAATAAGAGCAAAATGCCAGTCATTAAGGGTTATGGGGGTAAAGGGGTGGCAGTGGTGGACCCCAAATAACATCTGGTGGAAAAGTGGACAACAGCATTATGAGCTCAGATGGCTTTTTATCGTAATGTAAAGTGTTTTGCCACCGCCGGTCTGGGCAGAATTGACGTGTTTTATACAGTTTACCACAATTGAAATCTGTCCGGAAAAAGTTTTCAATAAGATGAGAACAGTTTGCACGACATCAGTGTCACCTGGCAGCCAAGTAGAGTGGAGTCAAGTAGAGTGGACTGTAACGTGTATGTGTGAATAATGATGACTTCACTGTACTAATCAGTAGAGCGCTAAAGGCTGTTGAGCGAGTGTGTATACAGTGTGGCCGTGGCATTAAAAATAACTGAGTGAGTACAGTAACGATCACAAACACAGCGATGTACGCGCCCATCCACCACATGCCAAAACATCCAGTCACCACAGTGACTCGGCCTGTGATTGAAATTGAAAGGGAAGAGATTTCAGACTATTGATGAGATTCAGGAAAATCCAGACTGTTTGGAACATTGGAAAGATGCTGGGAGGAGTGTGTGAGGTCCCACGGTGCCTTTGTTGAAGGGGACGTCACGGTCCTATGTTTCTTGTATCCTCTTTAATAAATGTCTGTATTTTCATGTTACATGGTTGGATACTTTCCTGACAAACCTCTGTAACCTTCTCAGTCCAGATGTGAGAGTGTGTGAGTGAATGTGTGAGAAAGTGTGAGTGTGTGTTCTGCGATGGATTGGCACTCTGTCTCCTGGGATAGGTTCCAGGCCCCTCGGACCCTGTACACAGGATGAGCTCTGCAGACGATGAGTGTTGCAAGGGAGAAACTAAACACTATAATATAAAATCTATAATGTTAAAATTTCATTGATATTTTCAGTATTTTTTTTATCAGTATCGTCATTGGCTGTAGTGATGTTGATGCTGTAGGCTTGAGTTCCTCTCTACTCTAATACACTAATGGTAAATTCTTTACTTTCTTGCTGCTTTGAAGGTTAAAACAGTTTAAGCTACACTTCTCATAAGAGACGCTGAACAACAAATTAACACGTAGCATTTAAAGAAACTCACACTTCAAACCCTCGAGTGCTGTTGAAACAGAGCTGTCCTTCTATACGTGTTGTTTCTTCTTAGGTTTCTCACCAAAAACCACGATTTATCTGGAGATTGATCTTGCTTTAACACTGTTGGTTAGTAAACTCCTTTGAGGCAATTTAAAGCTTTTGTTTTAATTAACACCTACAGAACACAGTGGAGTCGTGTGAAGAACAGGATTGTGGTTCTGACCCTGATTACTTGCTGCTAGTTTCTTTCACAGAACTACTGTAATTCTCCTGATTCCAAAAATAAGTCTCATTTTCTTGTGCTAAAGGTTCCCCAGTTACACTGAGAGATACTTACGTGAAGGGAAAACAACACACACTGGAATGCACACTAATGCTAATTCTCACAGCTTTTGCTATTTTTATTTGCTAATCCGTTTGCTGAAACTGCGGAACTCTCTGAGGCTAATCGTACTCTGCTAAATGAGCATGCTGCTAATCCTGATTTATTAGCCCCTGCTATAGAGATAATGCTAACACAGAACTAGCTCAGTCTTCTACAGTGATATCACTGACTAGGAATCTCTCCAGTGCAAAACGGTGAAGCGGCGTGAGCATTCATTTCCTGTTTCGTTCAGCCTTACAGTGCTAGCTAATGACTTGTGCACGGCTGTAATTAGTGCAGGCTTGTTTGCGTTTATCATAGCTCTGAGGCGCTAATGACTCGGAACAGCAGAGATGCTCCTAAAGATCTTTACGCGTGTGATTTAGCCATCACATGTTATAGAAGCAGATATTAGCTGTTAAAAACGAGTCTTGCTTCCTCATTACTGCACTAAAAAAGTCGGAACTCTGCTTAGCTAGCTAATTCCTCATTAGCTTGTTAGAACGATGCATTAGCATTATTGCAGCACTTCCTGTCCAAATCTCCCTCTTGAATTTTTTATTAGCTCTTATCCTTTAGTCTGTTTCCCATCAGCCCCTGGATTTATTCATTACAATATTAATTATAAAGAAGCGCTAATGGATTAAACAGCAATCATGGACTGTTTAAATAACCCGCTGAAAAAAGGAAACAATTAGAGCGTAACACCATAACACACACACACACACACACACACACACACACAGACAGAATGCTGTGGTGACCCCTGTGTGTGTAATTAATGCTGCATTTGTAAAGGATGTGCTAAAATGAATGGCTTGTGATTGATGATGGAGGACACACACACACAAACACCCGTTGGGGGTTCTGTCAGCAGCTAAACACCAGTGACATTTGAAACGGTATACAGACACTGGCCACTTCATTAGGTACACCTTGCTAGTACTGGGTTGCCTTCAGAACTGCCTTAATTCTTCATGCCAGAGACTCAGCACGGTGCTGAAACACTCCTTAGAGATTTTGCTCCATACTGCCATGATGTCATCACGTAGTCGCTGCAGATTTGTCGACTACACGTCCATGTTGTGAGTCTCCTGTTCCACCGCATCTCAAAGACGCTCTATCGGACTGAGATCGGGTAACTGTAGAGGCCGTGTGAGTACACACCTCACTGACCTCACTGTCATGTTCAAGAAACCAGTTTTGAGATGATTTTAGCTTTGTGACATGGTGCCGTATCCCGTGCTCATAATGTCAAGGACACGTTCAGCAACAATACTTAGGTAGGCTGTGGTGTTTAAACCATGCTCAAGTGGTACTAAGAGGCCCAAACTGTACCAAGCAACAGTATCTCTCCACACCATCAGACCACCACCAGCCTGAACCGCTGATACACGGCAGGATGGATCCATGCTTTCATGTTGTTTATAACAAATTCTGACGCGAGTTTTACGAACTTTTGTAAAAGAATGTGTCGCTTTCAGGAGCTCAGTGACTTCCTGCGTGGTTCAGTGTTAGGACGCCACCTGTGTAATAAATCCAGTCGTGAAATTTCCTCTCTACTAAATATACCTCAGTCAACTGATAGTGGTATCATAACAAAGTGGAAGTGATCGGGAACGACAGCAACTCAGGCACGAAGTGTTGGGCCACGTAAAATCACAGAGCAATAGCTACGGACCTCCAAGCTTCATGTGGCCTTTAGATTAGCTCAAGAGCAGGGTGTAGAGAGCTTCATGGAATGGGTTTCCATGGCTGACCAACTGCATCCAAGCCTTACATCACCAAGTGCAATGCAAAGCCTCGATACAGTGGTGTAAAGCACGACACCACTGGACTCTAGAGCAGCGGAGACGTGTTCTCTGGAGTGATGAATCACGCTTCTCTATCTGGCAATTTGTTGGACGAGTCTGGGTTTGGTGGTTCCCAGGAGAACGGTATTTATCTGACTACATTGTGCCAAATGTAAAGTTTGGTGAGGGGAGGGATTATGATGTGGGGTTGTCTTTCTGGAGTTGGGCTCGGCCCCTTAGTTCCAGTGAAAGGAACTCCTAATGCTTCAGCAGACCAAGAGATGGGGAGGCCCCTTCCTGTTCCAACATGACTGCGCTCCAGTGCACAAAGCAACGTCCATAAAGACATGGATAAGCGAGTTTAGTGTGGAAGAACTTGACTGGCCTCCACAGAGTCCTGACCTCAACCCGATAGAACATCTTTGGGATGAATTAGGGGCGGAGACTGCGAGCCAGACTTTTTCATCCAACATCAGTGTCCAACATCACCCAACAACATCAACCTCACAAATTGCTTCTGAAGGAATGGTCAAAAATCCCCATAAACACACTCCTGCAAAGGGGGCGGAGCCAACATCTTATTAAACCCTATGGATTAAGAATTGGATGTTACTCAAGTTCATATGCATGTGAAGACAGGCGAGCCAACACTGTTGGCAATACAGTACATGTCTTGTTGTTAATTGGTGATTTCTGAGGCTGGTGACTTTAAATGAACTTCTCCTCTGCAGCAGTAAGTTTTGGTTTCGCTTTCCTGGGAAGGTCTTCATGAGAGACAGTTTCATCATGGAGCTCGATGGGGTTTACAAACACACTCGACACACAACACTGTTCTTGTAGGAACTGATCCAGAACAGCCGACCTTCATGTCTTATAATAATAACTGACTGTTAGTGTTGTTGTTGTTACATAAATACATAATTATGTAACAACAGTATTGTTGTAGAATGTAGAAAATTAATCACTAAATTAACACAAAGAAATTAGCAAGTGATCCCAAATTATTGATCAGTAGTGTATATATACAGTGTGTGTGTGTGTGTGTGTGTGTGTGTGTGTGTGTGTGTGTGTGTGTGTTTGTATGTGTGTGCATGCGTGTGTTTGTGTGTGTGTGTGTGTGTGTGTGTGTGGCTTGCTTTTTTCCCGTAATAACTTTCTGTAGGCTGATTTATACTTGGAGCACATTTGTGCATCTGCATTTCTCTCACACACACACACA
>CM059220.1:87500-200000 GCA_030347435.1 Clarias fuscus | reverse complement strand
ATGATATAAGAAAGAACATTAGTGATGAGGTAGCAGCTTGTAGGTACAGTGTGTAAATTTGACTCCTCCCACCTCCAGGATCCCGGGTTCAGTTCTATTTCAGCGCTCACTACAGGTGGGCGGAGCAAATCCGCCGACGCGCTCAATGCACATTAAACTACTGTACATGTGCTGTAACAGACACGACACTGCGCACGGTGAGGTTTAGTGCAGACTAGCGCAGCCGGTCCAGGGCTTCAGTAGTCACAGGGTGCAGGTGAGCGCTAACAGGTGAGCGCTAGCAGGTGAGCGCTAGCAGGTGAGACGCCGCGCAGGTCCTCAGGGCTCACGGAGAAACAGGCAGTTATAAAACACGCTAACGTGCCCCTCTGTCCTGGGGTTGAATTAACACCGTGTGTTCTGGTAATCTCTTCCTCTTCACTCATGTTTTTTTTAGTTTTTTTTTAGTAATTTTCAACATGTTGGTCACAGTTCTGTCCTTTAGCCTCAGATAGTCACACCATAACGTTTAGCAGTTCGCTACTCACTGGTGTTTTCCATTTCTCTACATCTTTATGAACAAGTTGAAAGAAATAAAGTATGTTGACGTTTTAGAGGAATATAGTTCGTCTCACGGCCTTGAGTGTGTTCAGGACTGAAGTGTTTCTTTATTTTCTCGACCCTCAGGCACTGCAGTCTGTTGTAGCTCTTCAGATTTTATTTATTTTATTTTTTTTATTTTAATTAAACCCCAAACACAGAGGCACCGCTGGAGAGGAATTTAAAATGAAATAATAAAATTCTCTAATTTGTTGCCATTCGCTTATCCAGTTATTTCATCTCACGCCAGCGGGCCGCGCCCTAGGGGAGGTTACACTGCTGAGGACCTCTGGCAACACACACACACACACACACACTGTAACAATTTGGAAACACAAATCAGCCTACTCTACATGTCTCCAAGCATGGGGAGAAAACACACACACACACACACACACACAGAGAGACTCGAACCGCCGATCCTGGAGCCGTGAGGTGACCGCGTTAAACCAGTAGTTAATATTTAAGCTCTTTAGCGAGACTGCTTGGATGCGGGCGTGTCTGTCTCTCATAGGCACCTTTACACCTGGAGTAACTAACTGAAACTTTACACACTGCACCCTCCTGAGCATGAGAGCAGTGTGTGTGTCCTGTCTGTTGTGTGTTGTGTGGTTTGTGTGTTGTGTCATGTGTCGTGTCGTGTTGTGTGTCGTGTTGTGTTGTGTGTGTTATGTGTTTGTGTTATGTGATGTGTGGTGTGTGTTGTGTACCATGTTGTGTTGTGTGTGTGTTATGTGTTTATGTGTTGTGTTGTGTGTGCGTGTGTGTGTTGTGTGTGTGTTGTGGAATGATGTAACTGTACGTGTGTGTTCACGCTCACTCGGAGTGTGTTAAATAATCTTTACATAACAGAAATCTGCAGTGTGAAGTGTGTCAGCTCTGTAACTGTAATAAAGTGCATCACCTCGTTTCACCCCTCGCGCTGTGGGCTGGGTTTATCCTGTGTGTGTGTGTGTGTGTGTGTAATTAAAGTGAAGCAGCACCTCAGGGGAGCGGCCCTGCTTTAATTAACCCCTGCAAGATGGCTGCTGCTTCTGTGACCTTCATAAAGTCACATCCAATTTTCTGTTTTGTACACTCACACACACACACACTCACACACACACACGCACACACACACACACACACACACATACACAGTGTTTAAAACCTTACTAAGCTTATCTCATCCTATTTTAGATAATAATGGTTTATTTCTAGTTGTCAGATTCGTCACATTCGGGACAAACGCTGCTTAAATTTTTTTCAACAAATAAACAATTAGTCTGTAGACATAGTAAAGGACATCTATTACGTAAAATAGTCACATGTAGATATTTAGTGAGCTCTTCAGTGTGTGTGTGTGTGTGTGTGTGTGTGTGTGTGTGTACAAACTTGTACTTTACAGGTGAAGTTTTAACAAAACAATTAGATTTTCCCCCTATTCTGACCTCATATAAGAAAACCCCAACCCGCAGTCCAGCTGCTCTCTGTTGGCTGTGGGTCTATTTGTTACGGTTGTATTTTTACGGGTGTATTTGCTACGGTTGTACACACGTGGACAAAATTGTTGGTTCCCTTCGGTCAATGAAAGAAAAACTCACAATGGTCACAGAAATAACTTTAATCTGACAAAAGTAATAATAAATAAGAATTCTATGAATGTTAACCAATGAAAGTCAGACATTGCTTTTCAACCATGCTTCAACAGAATTATTTTAAAACATAAACTCATGGAACAGGCCTGGACAAAAATGATGGTACCCCTAGAAAATACTGAAAATAATGTGACCAAAGGGACATGTTAATTCAAGGTGTGTCCACTAATTAGCATCACAGGTGTCTACAATCTTGTAATCAGTCAGTGGGCCTATATATAGGGCTCCAGGTAGTCACTGTGTTGTTTGGTGACATGGTATGTACCACACTCAACATGGACCAGAGGAAGCGAAGGAAAGAGTTGTCTCAGGAGATTCGAAAGAAAATTATAGACAAGCATGTTAAAGGTAAAGGCTATAAGACCATTTCCAAGCAGCTAGATGTTCCTGTGACTACAGTTGCACATATTATTCAGAAATTTAAGATCCATGGGACTGTAGCCGACCTCCCTGGACGTGGCAGCAGGAGGAAAATTGATGACAAATCAAAGAGACGGATAATCCGAATGGTAACAAAAGAGCCCAGAAAGACTTCTAAAGAGATCCAAGGTGAACTTCATGCTCAAGGAACATCAGTGTCAGATCGCACCATCCGTCGTTGTTTGAGCCAAAGTGGACTACATGGGAGACGACCAAGGAGGACACCATTGTTGAAAACAAATCATAAAAAAGCCAGACTGGAATATGCCAAACTACATGTTGACAAGCCACAAAGCTTCTGGGAGAATGTCCTATGGACAGATGAGACAAAAATGGAACTTTTTGCCAAGGCACATCAGCTCTATGTTCACAGATGGAAAAATGAAGCATATCAAGAAAAGAACACTGTCCCTACTGTGAAACATGGAGGAGGCTCTGTTATGTTCTGGGGCTGCTTTGCTGCATCTGGCACAGGGTGTCTTGAATCTGTGCAGGGTACAATGAAATCTCAAGACTATCAAGGGATTCTAGAGAGAAATGTGCTGGCCAGTGTCAGAAAGCTGGGTCTCAGTCGCAGGTCATGGGTCTTGCAACAGGACAATGACCCAAAACACACAGCTAAAAACACCCAAGAATGGCTAAGAGGAAAACATTGGACTATTCTAAAGTGGCCTTCTATGAGCCCTGACCTCAATCCTATTGAGCATCTTTGGAAGGAGCTGAAACATGCCGTCTGGAAAAGGCGCCCTTCAAACCGGAAACAACTGGAGCAGCTTGCTCATGAGGAGTGGGCCAAAATACCTGCAGAGACGTGCAGAAGTCTCATTGACAGTTACAGGAATCGTTTGATTGCAGTGATTGCCTCAAAAGGTTGTGCAACAAACTATTAAGTTAGGGGTACCATCATTTTTGTCCAGGCCTGTTCCATGAGTTCATTTTTTTAAATAATTCTGTTGAAGCATGGTTGAAAAGCAATGTCTGACTTTCATTGGTTAACATTCATAGAATTCTTATTTATTATTACTTTTGTCAGATTAAAGTTATTTCTGTGACCATTGTGAGTTTTTCTTTCATTGACCGAAGGGTACCAACAATTTTGTCCACGTGTGTATTTGTTACGGGTGTATTTGCTACGGATGTATTTGTTACAGGTGTGTTTGCTACGGGTGTATTTCCTATGGATGCATTTGTTACGGTTGTATTTGTTTACGGGTGTATTTGCTATGGTTGTATTTGCTATGGTTGTATTTGCCACGGGTGTATTTGTTACGGGTGTATTTGCCACAGGTGTATTTGTTACGGTTGTATTTGCTACGGTTGTATTTGCTGCGGTTGTATTTGCCACGGGTGTATTTGTTACGGTTGTATTTGCTACGGTTGTATTTGCTGCGGTTGTATTTGCTACGGTTGTATTTGCTGCGGTTGTATTTGTTACGGTTGTATTTGCTACGGTTGTATTTGTTGCGGTTGTATTTGCTGCGGTTGTATTTGCTACGGGTGTATTTGTTGCGGTTGTATTTGCTACGGGTGTATTTGTTGCGGTTGTATTTGCTACGGGTGTATTTGTTGCGGTTGTATTTGCTACGGGTGTATTTGTTACGGTTGTATTTTTACGGGTGTATTTGCTACGGTTGTATTTGTTACAGGTGTGTTTGCTACGGGTGTATTTCCTATGGATGTATTTGTTACGGGTGTATTTGTTACGGGTGTATTTGTTACGGGTGTATCTGGCAGAGCTTGAGGTACAGGCTTTGTTTCATCACAGTCGGCCCGCGGGCAGAGAGGAATGCTAATTAGAAATTTAAATCGAAAACAGCCTCTTATCATCAAAAAAATCAAATTTGATCATTAGTTCATCTCAAAATTCAACAGATGTCGCTGTACATTTTTGAAAACGCGCTTATGAGTATGCAGTTAAATTTCACATTAACGAAGTTGCAAGCACGTCTACAGCTAGTAAATAAAAAGTCAAATTTATGCAAATCAGATAATCATGAATATTAACTTTTTTTTTAACCTTTACACTGATTATTAGGAAAATACAGCAGCTAAGACGTCTACTCTCTAAATGCCTGCTGAGAGTACAGTTTAGGCTTATTATGCTCCTAATTGTTGTTTAATTGCTTCTAGTGCATTAACATTTTAATTTAAATATTCCTTTAATTACAGAAGAGGAGTAAAAGCTCCGGTGCAGGACCGAGCCGCCAACTAAATATTTACTTTTGATTAGACTGAGTTTTTGCAATCGGCTTTACAGGAACGGTGTGTGTGTGTGTGTGTGTGTGTGTGTGTGTGTGTGCGCGCTTTCAATCTTCAGAATTTCATCATCCAAAAAAATAAAAAAAAAAGAAAGAATTTCAGCATTTTCTTCACGTAAACTCGAGACTCGTTCCTGCTGCTTTCAGGATTCAAATATGATGATGAAATTTTTTAAAAACCTAAAAGGTGCCAAAATTAAGCAAAGCATTAAGCAGATTGTTAGCATTAAGAGCGTAAATGATGCTAATGGTTAGCTATTAGCTGTTAGCATTTGATCCAGTCATGTTAAATATTATATTCAGAACAGTTTTATAAGCCTTATATGGTTATAATCACACGTGAGGACACGTGACCTCACCGGGGGGGTAAAGAGACACAGCGCGCTCACGGGCCGCTCACACACAGCATGCTTCACTACACTCACCATTCTCTGTGTGTGTTTGTCAGAGTGTTGACAGATACAGCGAACTCGTCAGTGTGACATGTTATAGTTTAATCAAACAGTCAGAAGGTGGCGCTGGACTGAACACTGCTCGAGCTGATACCACACAGGAAACTTAACTGAGACACACCCCTACACGGAGTTAGATAAACTCCGCCCCCATGTGTAACTCTGAGGTCTGATGTATGTCTTATTATTATAGTTATGATATATAAACAAAAGTATGTGCACCCCTGACCATCACACCAATTTGTCCCCATTACAATGCGCTCCACTCTTCTGTGAAGTCTGTACACTAGATGTTGAAGTGTGTGTGGAATTGTGTTCATTCACACATTCTACAGGAGCGTTAGTGAGCTCAAGCCCTGATGTCGAGGCTCCAGTTTGTCCCAGAGCTGGTGGTTCAGTAGGTTGCGTTAATTCAGGGCTCTGTACAGGACACTCGAGTTCCTCCTCTCCAACACACTCAAAACTGTGTGCTGAAGAACTTCATACTAGTGTGATGCTCAGGGGTGAAGCAGCAAAGTGGTGTAGTGAAAAAAAAATACATAAAAATAATTAATACATAAAAATAATTAATATATAATATAAAGTAAACATAAAACAAATTAACCTGCATTTTTCCTTAAAAAAAAACAAAATGAATCCCGACAGATAAGTGTTTCCATTTGTGTGCACAGGCGCTGTGTGTGTGTGTGTGTGTGTGTGTGTGTGTGTGTGTGTGTGTGTGTGTGAAGCCCATCCCTTCTACCTTTTCTCATCTTACATAGTAACTCCTCCTCTCTTATTTGAGTTTCACACACACACACAACGGAAACACTGCCTTATCGGTAAAATAAACAAGAAATCAGATAGAAGAGACACTAGACTGAGAGCAGACTAACGGAATCACTGCTGTAAAGTAAAAATAAAACAAATTAACCTGCACTTTACCTTTGAAAAGAATCGAGACAGAGCAGAGTTTCTGTGTAGAGTGTGTGTGTGAAGGTGAAAGGGGGAGGGGTGCAGGTGTGTGTGTATGTGTGTGTGTGTGTGTGAAGGTGCACGGTGTCCAATGATGCACACACAGACACAAAGTGCAGGCTGATACAGAGAGAGAACATGGATCTTTAACGTCTCTAATGAGACTTTCTTTTGCTTTACACACACACGTGTTATAATAAACAGTACACGCACTGTACAAACATGTTTTACACACACACACACACGTGGTCACAGTGTTATAGTAAACAGTACAGGCGTACACGGATGTTGATTACACCATTAAGAGACGAGCACTAAGACCCAGCAGGGGAGACGATTACCCACAATTCTCTAGCGCAAGAGAGAGAAAAATTTCATGTGACGCTCGACGTCAAAACAAGAAGCGCATGCGTGATACATGATACTCGGTACTCGTAATCCAAGACTTTCTCGTTTTTCAAGTCAAAATTTATTAAAAATCTTTGCTCATCTTGTGGAACACTCGCAAACTGCGTTACGCGCAATCCAAGGTTCCACTGTACACATGTATACACACACACACACACACACACACACACACACACACACACACACGACTTTTCATTTGAAGTTCACATTAGGTTTTTATAGTCTGCGGTTCTCCCTGTGTGTGTGCGGTGCTGCATCCTGTTTCTTCACTCTCCTGTGTTGCGGTGTTCAGAGTTTGGCTGTGGGTTTTTTGGTTGCTGATGTCTCTCCGGTGCAGATGTTGGGGGTGGAGTCAGCGTTGGGGGCGTGGTCAGCGCCAATGTGTCTCACGCTGGAGCTCTTACACCCGAGCGGGATGGCCCTCATGGGGCTGAAGAACCTCCCGAATCGGGCCAGCTCCCTCCTGTATAAACGGAGGCACGTTAGAGATCAGCACGCTCATGGCGGCGGCAGACAGAGGGGTGACTGGGACCGCAGACCACAGTGAGAGAGAGTGAGAGAGAGAGAGTGAGAGAGAAAGAGAGAGTGAGAGAGAGAGTGAGAGAGAGAGAAATGGAGAGATAGAGTGAGAGAGAGAGGGAGTGAGAGAGAAACAGATAGAGAGAGAGGGAGTTTGAGGTTTTAAACTCACTTTATTGTAACAAAATTAATGAAGGGACTATTTTACAATTTATTTACAAATATACATAGTGTGTATATATATATATATATATATATATATATATATATATATATAGAGAGAGAGAGAGAGAGAGAGAGAGAGAGAGAGATTTTTTTTAATCACTACATATACACATACACACACTCATACATACACACACACAGACACACTCATACATTCACCCATACACAATATCTAGATTTTTATTTTTTTTAAGTCTTAGTTTCCCTTTTCATTTTTGTTTCAGTCATTAAGTCTTTATAGTTTTTGCTTTGTTCAGCTTCTGTCCATTTTTTTCTTCCTCCTGAGTGTCGGTGGGTTTTTGAGCTTTTTTTCCTTCTGCTTTTGCCTTTTTTAATAATAATAATAATAATAATAATACATTTTATTTATAAGCGCCTTTCAAACACTCAAGGACACTGTACAAAAGTTACATAAAGGCACGTAGAAACAAGACAAAACAAAAACAAACAAAATATACCAGCAACAAAACAAAAAAGAGAAACTGTGCATGAGAGAGGGCAGGAAGGATTTAAGGTGGGTAAGCAAGATTAAACAGGTAAGATTTGAGTTTGGATTTAAAGAGAGACAGTGAATCAATGTTGCGGATTTCTGGCGGTAAAGAGTTCCAGAGGCGGGGAGCAGAGTAACAGAAAGCCCTCTGTCCCATGGTGGAGAGACGAGCAGAAGGCACAGAGAGATGGAGAGAAGAGGCAGATCTGAGAGAGCGAGAGGGAACATGAATATGAAGAAGATCAGATACGTAAGAGGGGGCAAGATTGTGGAGAGCTCTGAAAGTAAGAAGAAGGATCTTGAAGTCTATACGGTGTTGTACCGGAAGCCAGTGAAGCTGCTGCAAAACTGGAGGGATGTGGTGAAATGAAGGAGTTTTAGTGATGATGCGAGCTGCCGAGTTTTGAACCAGTTGAAGCTTATGAAGAGTTTTATGAGGAAGACCGAAAAGAAGAGAGTTACAATAATCAATACGGGAGGTTACAAGATTGTGGACAAGTATAGCAGTGGCCTTCTGAGTGAGAGAAGGGCGTAGACGATTGATATTGCGTAGGTGAAAATAAGCGGACCGGGTAATGTTAATAATATGGGATTGAAAGGAAAGTGCACTGTCCAGGAGGACACCCAAACTCTTAACCAGAGTGGAAGGAGAGACATTAGAATTGTCAATAGAAAGGGAAAAGCTGTTTATTTTAGAGAGAGTGGACGAGAACCAGGATTTGAGTTCATTAAAGCAGTTGAGAAGAGAGGAAGGTGGGAGGGTAGCATTAGGTTTGCTACAGTAAAAGAGTTGGGTGTCATCCGCATAACAGTGGAAGAGAATCTCATATTTTCTAAAGATGTTGCCTAGTGGAAGAAGGTAGGTGATAAAGAGAAGAGGACCTAGGACAGAACCCTGTGGAACTCCAATGTTAACAGAAGAAGATTCAGAACGAAAAGAGTATTTTTAATAACGTTTTCACTAGATGTTTCTTGTTTATGTGCGGTATCTGTAGCTGGTCTATCTGTTTGCTTGTTCCTGGATGTCTCTGGGCGTGTCTGGGTCTGACTCTGCTGTACTGCACGTTGCTGCTGCTTCACTGAGGTTCTGACTGCGGGTTGTGCGTTTACTGCTGTGTTCTGTAGTGGATGACTCCTCTCTCTTCCTCCTGGGTTTTTCTGTGCTGCTCTTTTTTGGTGTCGGTGGTGGTGTGCTGGTTTGCTTTACCTCTTGCGGGCAGATTTTGGGGGCGGAGTCGGTGTTAGGGGCGGGGTCACTGTCTGCGATGGGTACTGTACTGGTATTATTTACAGTATTGTCGGTGTTGTCATCTGCTCCCGGCGCGGTGTGTGTCTCTGTGGTGGTGCTGTGTTCAGGGCCCCGCCCGCTCTCTCTCTCACTATAAACTTTATATTTTTTTAAATGAAAAACATTCACTAATTAAAGAAAAATAAATGAATGAATAAACAGTCTTCAGAAAAACTTGGCAGAACGCCAAACAGTCTTTCGCGTGCTCCCTCACACCCAGCGCATGCGCAGAGAGAGAGAGAGACAGAGAGTGAGAGACAGAGAGTGAGAGTGAGTGAGAGACAGATAGAGAGAGATAGAGAGAGAGTGAGAGAGAGTGAGAGTGAGTGAGAGAGAGCCCTGCACTCATGAGAGGAAATAAGGATAAAATGGTTCAGGGAGAAAATCACAGAGTGAAATGAAACTTTAATTCCGTCAGTGAGACGCTTTGATGTTTTCTCTGCACACACTGACGACTTTCCCCTGAAATTAAAACTGCACTGAGATCTCTCGCATGGTTTTAATGATTCACTCCGGCTCGCTCGTTCCTCTTTAGAATGATTTCACTCCTTTTACTTCTGAACACATAATTAATAAATAAAGATACTAAAGTCAGGTGAGGACACGATGAGAAACGCGGCCTCGTTCCTTCTTCATATTCTGTCACTTGTGGTTTTTTTCCCTTCCATTTCTCTGGAGCGAGTGACACGCAGCTCAGATGGATAAAGTGATTACAGATCTGCAGGAGGAGAGATAGAGGAAACAAATCTCAGCCAGGGACGCAGAGGAAACTGGGGGAGGGGCGAGAGAGAGAGAGAGAGAGAACAAGAAAAAAGGTCAATAAAGACACAAACATCAGAAAATTAGAAGGAAATGTCTCTGCGTGTCCTCTGTCTTTTCCCTTCAGCCGCTTCACCTCCAAATTCCTCCTTGTCTCTTTCTCTCTTTCCCTCACTGTGCATCTTTCTGTAGAAAAAAAAAAGATGCCAAAAAGCTAACGCGCGCACACACACATACACGCACACACACACGCGCACACACACACATACACACACACATCCCTACACACACACATTTGTTTGATTGATGCTTCAATAGAGAACAGGTGCTGAACGAATTAGCCAGATGAACAGCTACACACACACACAAAAACACACACACACACACACACACACACACACACACACTTCCCTAATGCACTAAAGCAGTGGAGTTTAATTTTATAAGGCAATTAAGTTGCTAAAAATTCGGCAGTACGCCCCATCTCAGAGGAAACCTGTGTGAGGCTATTAGCGGTAGATGGTTGTCATGCCAACCAGCCCTACAGACAGCGCATGCTATTCTGCTCAGCCTGGAGATGCAGCACAATCCAGAGTGCTCACTACAGACACCCTGAATGTCGGATACACTCCTCTTAGGAAAAGTGGGATGTGGAACGTTCTGCATTCCGCGGCGTGAAGCCCGGAGCCTCCGTCTCCGTACGTACGTGTATCTGATTCTGAACTGAGTGAGACGCGGTACAGGAGACGTCTCCGCTCGACGCGGATGAAGCAGATGTCCCCAGGCTCCTGCTGACAGATTCCCTGTTTGAGAACTTCCTGAAAACAAACACGATAACTTTACAGGAACTCGTGCGAAACTGACGGGAATCACATGGCACTGTTTCCTGTTCCTGGGGTTGGTACCCTTAGCTTTGTGTATCTTTAATATGTACAGAAGTATTTGGACACACGACCCTCACACCTGTAGGTGCATGCTGACCATCCCGTCCTCAATCTGTGTGCATTAAACCCAGAGGGAGGTTCTTGAGTATTTTAAGCTAATGGAACGCTCATTATTGTGACATTTTTTTTATAAGTTAATTAATTTGACAAAAGATTAAAAAAATATTCTTCTTAGAATAACAAGTTGTTTAAAAAAAAAACAAAAAAAAAACAATTTGGTGTGTTGAGCAATTTTTCCTAAAGTGCGACAGTCCTGAGAAAGGCCCGCTAGCACCCCTGAGACAGAGGTGAGGTTCATCATCAGTGTCTGCTTTGACGGGGAGCAGCCTGCAAAGATTTATGTAAGCGCTCTACATTTTCCAGTCGAATGCTGTCTCCAGAGACGACTGGTCTGGAGCACGGGTAGAGAATATTTATTTATTTATTTTTTTTTTTGTTATCAGGTTGAGAGCCAGCCCACGCTGCATGAACGCCCCTGCTGGGGTACGTCCTCCTCTGAAGATCTCATCAGTATATCACAACTCCATAATGCATGTGGTGGAGGGTTTGCTGTAAGCCCTGATGTTTGATGTTCAGGAGGGTTCTGACCTCCACATGAGTCTGGTGCTTTGGGGTAGATTCCTGCCCATGAGATGGAGGAGAGCATTGATAAACATCACTGTGTATGTGCAGGACCACATTGCTGCTCGACTCCAGAGTCGACCCTGAAGGGATCTGCTGCTGCTGATGAGGATTAATGTTGCTGATTTTTTTTCATTCAGCAGGCACAGTATTCAGATTAATTTGCCAGGGCACACAGTTTTTGTCAGCGCCAACGAGAGGGCCTGATGGTCGACTAAGCTGAAGGATATACTGCCGTCTCTGAAGGTCATGTTGCTAACAGCAGTTGTGGAGATGCCAGAACCTGCTTGTGTATGGAATAAGACCCAACTCAACAAGTCGTTCTCTCTACAACTCTAATCATGGATTTGACAGAGGAGATCCCATTCACCCACGTTCTGGAACTCATGCCGGGATTCCGTCAGCCTCTTTGTATTTCATCCTGCTTGTGATATCTTGGACCTGCCTCAGACTGTGAGGTGTTTCCATGTTTTTTCTTGTGGACACCTGAGGGATGTCTCTGTTCATCAGCTCCTCACAACCATATGTTCCTTTTCTTATCGATTCCTTCATCACTGTCAGGTCATCCTTCCAGTGAAGTGAGGTTAAGAGGAGGAGGAGTCTTACGGATCTCCAAAGCCCTCTTCGGCCACCATTAGGCTGAACGATGTCTTCACAGATGCACAAGCTACACTTTTGGCCTTTCGGTTGATAATGTTCTCCTGGGTGATGAAGGTTTGTGGCTTGATGTCAGTGAGCTGCTGCATTTCCGAGTCATTCTCACTGAGCGGACTGAAGGATGTTCATCTGCACGTTCTCTAGGCAGTGCCGCGCTCTTGGATGGAATGGTTTTAGATGATCTATATTATGTTCAGAGAGGAAGCACAGACTGCCAGGAGACTAAAGGCCGGCTTAACTAAAAGTGAACGCTTTATAACACTTTTATCCCAAATAACACTGAGTTGATGTGGAGCTGATCAGTAACTATGCTGCTGAATTTTAACACTGACTCTCTGGCTCTGAACTCTCAACATTCTGATCACTAGTCAAGTCCCTTCAGAGCAACTTACCCCAGGCTTATTTACACATCCAGCTCCTCAGCTGCTGCCTTCATGCCTTTCCTCACGGGTACACCGGAGTTCCTACGGTAGGATGCCACAGCCCTTAAAGTTAGTAAAGACTCTCTGAGATTCACTACTTCCACTTTCTAAAGCTGAACCTTCATCACAGCATCTTCACCTCTCCGTATTCACCCCGGTCACAAGCCTGGTGATTAAAGCCCTGACGAGCGTGCTGATGGATGGATGAGATGGATGCTGGTGCTTCATCACAGTCTTTTAAAGGTCATCATCAAAGTTTAAACTCCTGAGCCACAATCCTTAAGAACCTTTTTACTAAATCTGTTTGTTGTAACAAAATCATGGATAAATCTGACTTGCTGTTTACACCGCTATACTCTGAAGACATTTCAGTCAGTAAGTGATACATATGTAAAAAATAAATTAATAAATAAAAAATTCGGCAATTAAACAGATCTTAAATAAAGAGCTGATAGCACAACTCACAATGTTCACATCTCCATCTGACTGTTTATCTCTCTGAAACAGCACACTCCTGAACATCAGCATGCAACATTTCCCCATGCAATAGAAGAAATAAACGTTTATTTACCGCCCGGTTACACATATATTTAGCAACTTTTACTTTTGGTTGAAATGAGATTGCATTTCTCAGATAAAACCATATAAAAGAGAGAGAGAGAGAGGGAGAAGTCCGGTGTGACCTAATAATTAAAACCTCTGTACTTATTACCAGCAAACAGGCCAAATCCTTCCAGCACAAACCCTCCAACTGTCATATACCTGGCTGTGATGAGTTAGGCTAATCAGACTGGACGTTTTCAAAAAATCTTTGAAAGTTTAAATGAGTGTGATATAAATGATGAATGAACAACTCCAACACATCAGCAGAAGGTTCCCTGGTGGACGGATGGTTACCGTTCAGCTCCATCACCTCGAGAATCAGGTTCAACTCTGATCTACACTATGCAACATATCTGTGGTCTGATCTACTCTGCAGCGTGAGGGAAAAGGGACTAGGCGTTAAAAATAGAAATTTATTGAACCAATCTTACATGTACTTTATTACACAGAAAAATGAAAGCTAATGTTTTTAAAAATGCGGCGTTTCCTCAACCGGCCAGGGATGGAACACACAGTCTTCTGGAGGAAGTGGTTTGGGATGTTGCTGAACATCCTCCAGAACCTCCAGAACCTCCTGAACCTCCTGAAGCCTCAAAGTCCTCCAGTGTGCGAGTCTCATTCAGGAGTTTTTACATGACTCGTGCACGAACAAACAAACAGACCGACAAAAAATCCAAAAACCATCTTGATGTGTTCTATCGCTCATCTTACGTCCCATTTTTTCACAAATATCTGGATGTACAGACACGCCCACTTTACAGTTTCATTATACTGTATATGTGGTCTGATGTGTGTAAGATAGCATGAGGTAAAATAACCACAAACAAAAACTAAAGCAGCTTTCATAGCCCATATTTTCCCCTTTCAGCTTTAGCAGAAAAAGCAGAGAAGCCTCGTGTCCAGGTGTCGCCATGGCGATGGTTTACGGCTACACCGTCGACATTCTCTCCTCTGCTTTAACGATACCTGCTGGTCTCCTCAGGCGTCTGCCGCGGTTCTGACCAACGTGGTCACACATCACATTACAGCTTTTATCATCAAGTCTGTTCAGAGGACTCGCACTAGCCAGCAGGAGAGAGAAACTGAGCGCTCGCATGGAGACCTCACAGACGTCTGGCGACTGACGTCTGGAACCGAGCTGCTGCGCCTGAGGTGAAAGGTCATGATGTTCGATCCTGTGATGTTTTAGAGCACAATGTCATGTTCAGGTCAGGGATGTTTTAAACTCTGTGTGCTGCGGTCTGAAATGTTCTGTTGCTTTTAGCTCCATTGCAAGCATTTCCTAATTAAGCTCATATTCACACACACACACACACACACACACACACACACACACACACACACACACACACACAGAAACGTGTCATTTAGAAAGCTGACCTTTCTCTGCTGTCTCTCAGATCAGAAATGTTATTTACACACATGGTTATCTCATCCGTGGGTTAATTGTTTTACTTTGACAGAAGCACACACACACACACACACACACACACACAGAGTACTTATCTGGCTTAAATGACTGCAGTTGCAGTGTGTAATTTACCCTAATTATTATCATTATTAGAAGCACCATTACACACACACACACACACACACACACACACACACACACACACACAGCTGCTATTGATCCCATGTGTGTGTATACACGCTAAGATCAGAGTGTGTGATCCAGTGTATTTGGACAGAACCCTACAGCTGATGCATTGTGGGGGTGGAGCGGGGCGGGGGCGGGGTCTCGCGGTGAAAGGACGGGCCTGAGGGTGCAGGTTGGGGTTCGAGCGTCATCACTGCAGTTACATCACTGTTACATCCGGCCTCGGTGCAGTAATCACACTGAGCCTGCGTCACTACCTTATATGGTCATCCCAGTCTGCTCATGTACTGAATTATACGTAAAAAGCGAAAGCCTCATGGTAGGAAAGTTTCTCCACATGGAATATTAGTTTTTTATTTTTTACTTATAATATAAATGTAACGTTCTGTAAGTGTTATAAACAGGCTTAAGTGCTGTATATATTCAGAATAATGTTCATGAATCCGGTCATAGTTTCACTTCTACACACTGTGATGGCTTTCACCAAAAATTTTCACCCATTAAGGAAAAACACAATTATTATCTTTTTCTCCGCGTATTTTATTTCCTGAAGCATTAATAACAATAATCAGTGTTCATGATTAGTTTTAACCAGCACCCTGTAACGTCTCTTCCAAACTGTCACGAGCTATCGGAGGGTATGCACAGAAGCCTTAGCAGTTAGCCCGTGTAGCGTGGATGGTAAACCCAAACGCGGAAGCAACGCGAATAGGCAGGATAACTACGCAATTTGTCTAAGAACTCTCTTACACGAAGAGCTAGGATCTACACAAATTAATTCGCGTTCTAGCAACACACACTCAATCAAAGAAGCAACCCAAATCGGTGAGTACTCACAGAATAGTCGGCGAAGCGTCAGACAAGGCATGGGCGAACTCAATGACTGAGCAATGTGAAGCGCCATCTTGTTTCCTTTTATGCTTCCTGAAATGCGACCGTATTACTTCCAGGTCCTAGTGCCGGTCGTGTTACAAGTGTGCATGACAGTACCCCCCTGTCCAGGACCGACTCTCGACGGTCCTGGGGTGGAGGATACCCAACGACGGTAGTCCCGGATGAGTTCGGGGTCTAGGACGAACCGAGCCGGAATCCAAGATCGCTCCTCGGGACCGTAACCTTCCCAATCGACCAGGTACTGGAGCCCTCTGCCCCGAGGACGTGAGGCAAGAATCCGGCGAACAGTGTAGGCAGGACCACCCTCAATGATACGGGGAGGAGGAGCAGGGTGGGTGGGGTAAACCATTGGTGAAGTGATGAAGGGTTTGAGCTGGGAGGTGTGAAATACCGGATGGATCCGGAGCGCCGCAGGCAGCTGGAGCCGGTAGGTGACAGGATTGATTCGGAGGGTGATGCGGTATGGACAGATGAACCTGGGTGATAGCTTTTTGGATTCCGTGTGAAGGTGAAGGTTTCTGGTTGAAAGCCATACTTTGTCACCTACATTGTACAATCGTCCCGGCGGGTGTCGACGGCGATGTTGAGTGGCGTAGGAGGGTGCGGTTGGCGCTGGGGTGTCCGGATAATGGCGAGGAATGACCCCATCGCAACACCTCGGTCCTTACGGTGTTCGGCACGTAGAGTCGCCCAGGCGGCACACCTGCCGGTGCGGTCTCCATTGCCTGTGCACGGCGAACCCTCGTTTCCAGTTCCCAGTGAAGTGGTGCAATGATCTTTGTGGGTGTGATGACAGGTGCGGGGTCCGCCCGGGGAACGTCCTCTCCGTGTTGTCAGGAGAGGGTGTCAGCTTTGGTGTTCTTGGACCCCGGGCGGTAGGATAGGTGGAAGTTGTAATGTTCGAAAAATAGTGCCCACCGCGCCTGTCTCGGGTTGAGCTGTTTTAAGTTGCGGATGGTGATCAGGTTCTGATGGTCGGTCCAGACGATGAATGGCTCTCTGACGCCCTGGAGCCAGTGTCGCCATTCCTCCAAAGCCCACTTTATGGCCAGCAGCTCATGAAAGGCAGTGATGGCGGTAGGGTTGAGGCTGAAGTGATGAGAAGAGGGTTGAGTCAGAGCGGTTAAAGGGGCGGCAGCCGTACTGTAGTCCCGGATAAAGCGACGATAGAAGTTTGCAAACCCGAGAAACCGTTGAAGTTGCTTGAGGGTCTTGGGTAGGGGCCAATGACGCACAACTTCCAGTTTCTGCGGGTCCATGGCCACACCCTGGGGCGAGATGACAAAACCCAGGAACGTGGTGGCGCGCTCGTGAAAGGCGCATTTTTCCAACTTACAGTACAGTTGGTGGGCGAGTAATCTCTTAAGGACCGCTCTGACGTGCTGGGTGTGTTCCTCGGCGGTGCGTGAATAAATGAGGATATCGTCCAGGTAAACGAACACCCACCGCCCTAGCATGTCCCTAAGGACATCATTGATGAACTGTTGGAAGGCGGCGGGTGCGTTGCAGAGTCCGAATGGGATGACCAAGCTCTCGTAGTGTCCAGTAGGGGTGATGAAAGCCATCTTCCACTCATCGCCCTCTCTGATGTGCACCAAGTTGTAGGCGCTCCGGAGGTCCAACTTTGTGAAAATGGTGGCGCCAGAGAGGGCGTCCAGGGCTGAGTTGGTAAGAGGCAAAGGGTGTCTGTTCTTAATGGTGATGTTATTAAGCCCCCGATAATCGACACGGGGACGTAAGTCGCCCCCTTTCTTCTTCACAAAGAAGAACCCCGCGGCGGCAGGCGAGGAGGAAGGCCGGATGGTGCCATGGCGAAGGGCATCAGAAACATATCTCTCCATCGCCTGCGTCTCAGCGGCGGAGAGGGAGTAAAGATGGCCACGGGGGGGGACCGAGCCTGGCTGAAGTTCGATCGTCAGGTCATAGGGGCGATGAGGAGGAAGGTGTGTGGCTCATCTCTTTCAGAATACTTCAGCCAGGTCTCGGTAGGTGACAGGGATGGCGCTGGTGTCGACATCGGGTGCCTCGGACTCCCTAGAACACGTCCCAGCCGGAGCCCGCTGGCAGAGTTCGGTGCAGGTCGGCCCCCACTGCAGGATCCAGTTTTGCGCCAAGGGGGTGAGGGGGTCATGTTGGAGCAGCCAGGGGTGTCCGAGGATGATGGGTGGCGATGAAATGGAGGTGAGGTGGAACTGGATCCGTTCGTGATGTTGGCCGATGACAAGGGTGAGAGCTGAGTCTGAGTGGTGATGGGGCTGGAGGAAAGGGGCCGACCGTCGACAGATGTGATCCGAACGGGCTGGGATAACGCCTCAAGTTCCACTCCCAGTTCTTTGGGAAACGAAGAGTCAATAAAGTTACCTGCGGCACCGGAATCGATGAACGCAGTACTTCCGACCCGTTTGTGGCCAAACCAGAGGTGTACTTGGACCGTGAGACGGGAATTATTGGGTGTCTTGACCGAGAGGTGGAGGGGGCCTGGTGAACTGCCCCGTTTGCTCACCGGGCCTGAGCGTTTCCCGGGCGAAGTGGACAGAGGGCCCTGTGGTGCGCCGCTGACCCACAGTAGGCGCAGAGCCTTTCCCTGAAGCGTCGTTCCCGTTTTGCAGCGGTCAAGGAGGCGCGTCCTAGTTGCATGGGTTCCCCAGCTCCGGTGTTAACCACGGCGGGAGGTGGAGGTCCGACGGGTGCCATGGCGGTGGTGGTGAAGGAGGGACGAATCTCAGGAACCGGGGTGTGAGGGTATAAAGGTGACGTAGTGGGTGGCAGGGTCCGGGGGGCTGGCCTCGGACGAGAGAGCAGGCGCTGGTCAATGCGGAGGGCGAGCTGAATCAGTCCTTCCAGTGTGGCGGGAATCTGTCGTCCGGCGAGTTCATCTTTGATCCTTGAGGCCAGTCCCTCGTAGTAGGCCGTCCGGAGGGCGACGTCTCCCCAGGTGGTCTGCACGGCTAGAGTACGAAAGTCCGCTGTGTAGCGACTCACGGACGACCCTCCCTGCCTCAGATGATATAATTTGGTGTCGGTCTCCACCTCGGCAGCAGGATGTTCAAATGTTAGTTTCAGTTGACGGGTGAACTCTCCGTATGAGTGGGCCGTGTCTGAATCTGATCTGAGGACCGCCGTGGCCCACTCAGCTGCCTGCCCGGATAGCAACGAGACGAGAAGCGCAACGCGCAGTCGGTCTGTGGAGTATTTGGTGGAATTAAATTCAAACACAAGATCCAATGCGGTTAGAAAGACACTGCACCTCCCATCAGCCACTGCGATGGGCGTGGCAACAACCGAGTGAGCAGCCGCCCCGCGGAGGGTCGCGTTCTCCTGCCGTAGCTCCGCCACCTCGCAGCGCAAAGCCGCAACGTCTTGGAGGTCCGTTTGGAGAGACGCGACTTCTCCACGGAGCTTATTGATCAGCTCGGCATGCTGGTCAACCACATCACAGAGGCGAGCAAACTCCGCTGGGTTTACTGCTTTTGGCTCAGTCATTCTGTCACGAGCTATCGGGGGGTAAGCAGAGAAGCCTTAGCAGTTAGCCCGTGTAGCGTGGATGGTAAACCCAAACGCAGAAGCAACGCGAGTAGGCAGGATAACCACGCAATTTGTCTAAGAACTCTCTTACACGAAGAGCTAGGATCTACACAAATAAATCTAGCAACACACACTCAATCAAAGAAGCAACCCGAATCGGTGAGTACTCACAGAATAGTCGGCGAAGCGTCAGACAAGGCATGGGCGAACTCAATGACTCAGCAATGTGAAGCGCCATCTTGTTTCCTTTTATGCTTCCTGAAATGCGACCGTATTACTTCCAGGTCCTAGTGCCGGTCCTGTTACGAGTGTGCATGACACAAACAGTTGAGTCGCTTCATGTTTACAACGGCACAAATAGTTTTGGCAAAAAGATCCACGTTATTTCTCATGATATTCTAGGATGCAGTTGTAAATGCATAATAAAACCTGACATCATCAGGTGGATTTTTTTAGCATAAGATATCTCAACCAAGTGGTAGAGAAGGCTCAGTCAGGTTTACTTTGCGGTATTTTTTAATAAGATATAGTGACTGACGATGTGCTCTACCAAAACGCTGAGCAAAACGTTAAAGGGTTAACTGAGCAGAGTACAGCTACACCCTGGTGGCACACAGCGCCATCCTCAGGAGCAGTGAGTGTATTTTAGGTGATGAGACTGCCAGTGAGACCTAGGGCATCAGTGGATCAGGCAGGTCCAGGACAATGGTCTCTCAGGAGTGCCATGTGTAGCTCAAGATAATATTCTATCAATCTGTCTATTGATCAAATAAATTATTAGATTAGATTAGATTAGCTTTATAGTAAAATGTATAATAATAATACCCTTTGTATCCAACTGTGCGCTCCACTTGTACCCAAGACAAATTTCCCCTCAAGGACAGTGATCTAATCTAATCTAATCTAATCTAATCTAATCTAATTGAAAAAAAACTGCATTACTAATGTAGGTATAGTTATTAATAAAATTGTCTGCATCCAGCTTGAGTCCAGTGGAATCCAGTAAAATCCCTAATGAGTGATGAACCATCCAGCCTTAATGAGGAAATGCATCACAACAGGAAACAAAATCAGGTGCAGGTTTTTTTTTGTTTTTTTTAACAGTTCTTATTATTTCCACTAAGGACTCGTGTGGAGAGCAAAAGTTCAGAAACTAATGTGGCCAAGTCTGCAGGGTTTTTTTTTTTTTTTTTTTGTCAAAGATAAATCAGTTTCCTGGAGACACTGTTGATTTTCTGCAGGAAGTTCTGCCATCGCAGTGTGAGTGATATTACTCCGACATCGATCATCACACTCGCTCCTGAACACTTTCCCATTTTTTTCTTTTGTTTGGACTCTTTTTTTATTGAAAAAGTGATGGATGTGTATGAGCTTCAGTCCACTGTTGGAGGAAGGGAATGGGTTTCTGTGATCTAACATGCTTATACAGGGAGTAGAAACCTTTACATTCTGAACAAATCAACAAACTGGACTTCATTAATTCCTCATGTTTAATGAAGTTTGTTTAGTAGAAATGAATCCATATTAAACCGTGAGGAGAGGGAGGGGCTGCGTGGGGCACTACGTGGATGATGATCAGGGCTCTCGAGACATTTTTTCAGGAATATGTCATATGATTCTAAAGTAGGTGGAGCTTAAAGCTTTTACACACAGTATTGTAGTGTACTGGAACCAGGGCCAACCTCTTTACAACTTTACAACAGGAATAGACATGTTTACAGCCTGCTACAACCACATGGTTTTGCTCTCCGTGCCTAGATTTTCCATTCATGACAACTGCACAGGGGGTGAATATTTATGTAACCGCTAACTGTCCGCTATACATCAATTTAGCTAACCAGCTAACTGGAAACATTGTAGTTTAACAGACCACAAGAAATGTAGGAGTGGACGCGGGCGGTGTGTGAGGGTTCGGATGACTGAGTTCAATCACACGCATTAGCATATAAATGACCAATAACCACTTAACATTTTAACTAGGCTAAGCTAGATAGCATGTGATAACAGAGTTCGGTAGGCCGGTTCCAACCAAACAGCCAGGCTCTGTTTGCTCCGCCCATTTGCCCATTTATGGGCAGGGGTAGCTCAGTGGCTAAGGCATTGCACTACTAACCAGAAGGTTGCAGGTTCAAACCCCCAGGTTACCACTGTTGAGCCCTTGAGCAAGGCCCTTAAATCTCCACTGTTCAGAGGAACGAGGCGAGGTCGCGTCGGCCAAATGCTGTACATGTAAATTTAAGGATGGATCGGGGTTTAGGCGGAGTCAGCTCCTGCCAAGACTTTAGCGGGACTTCAGCAGGTGTTTGTCCAGCTCTTATACCGTCTGTGATTGCAAAGCAATTCAATATTTTCTTCCTTCATTGCTGTTAAAGAGAGAATGTTTATAGATTCAGTTTAAACAAAAATCTGTCTTTAACATTCATGTGTTTTCTGGAAAGTGAATAAAAAATGACTAGAGGTCATCTTTACACCAACAGATATTCAGAGTATCAAGGCCATTGCTTTCTGCCCATAATGTAGGTTATAGACGATAACATGCTTTTCTTTGCTCAAGGGTTTTGTAGCACAAAAGAGGCAGCGGGAGGCAGAAGGACGTGCTGAGTCTGTTCCAATTAACACAGCTAGAGCCCATAATGGAGGTCAGGACTCCAACAGACACGCCAATCTCAGGCTAATTCCATTTTTAGGATCCCGACAGGCAGACATCAGAAAGTAAAAACAGCAGAACAGCAGGTTTTGGGGAACAAACAAGTAGGAAAATGATTAAACTAATGAAACTAGGAAATGGGAAATGGGCAGAGGTGGCAGAAGTACAAACTCAATACACAAGGAAAAGTAAATCTAAAATCATCTAAAAATCACTACAAACAGAGGCATCACTTCAACTTTTGACTGGAGTCCAAGTGCTGAGTGTGTGTAAGTACATGAAGAAACGAGGTAATAAACAGGACTTTAGAGGATTTTAAATAACATGAATGTGTGTGTGTTGTAGAGACTGATAGCGACAAGACTTTACATTCATTAAATGAATAGCAGTTAGCATTGTTAGCTAATGCAAGTAGTCTATGCAATTAAGCATGCAGATACTGCACACGTACAGAAGACAATCAGATTAGAGGACGTGCCAAGACATCATGATTATAGTCACGTAATTTAAATTACTGTTAAAAACAAAAAGCCTTGGTGTGTAACTCAGACCTAATGTAACTCAACCAAACGTTGCCTAGGTGACCGTCAATCACTTTGGTGCGCTAACCAATCAGTGTTTTAATAATGACCTGCCAATCATTTCTGTAAACTGGGACGGGTGGACCTGGTGTGTTCCTGTCCTTCCCACGTGAGGTGGAGCTCGGCTCGCGTGCGGCGTGAGTGACAGCGTGAACGTCTGCTGTACATTTAGATTAAAAAATCAATAAGGTTGTCTCTATTTAAAAATGTAGTTTGTGAAAGTAGAGACTTTTCATCAAAAATGCCATGAGTGGAAGTAAAAAGCATCACATCCAGAAAGCTACATGAAATCACCTCTGGAAATGTGAGATCACACTGATTACAGGAAGCGCAGGGACACGGACAGGAACCAGGAGACACAGCACTTCTCTAATTCGGTTCAGATCTGCTGTTAAAGAGGTTGTGTGGCGTCTGACGGACAGGAGGCGGAGTTTAACAGCAGCTAACAGGTGATGATTCTCACCTGCGTCTTATTACCACCAGCCTGCTGTGTGATTCCGTGTGCTTTCACAGTGGAGAGACTGAGAGTAATAAACAGGCGTTGGAGCATAGCACACACACCCACACACACCCACACACACAGATTTGACCTTGAATAGGGCAAGTGATGGCCTCTCACCTTCACACTTACCCCCCCCCCCTTACACACCGGGGTTCTACAGTGTGTACTAAGGTGTGAACTAAGAGGTGTGAGGGTGGGACTGAGGACCCTGTATGAGCAGAACAGATCATATTGACTGAGGAAAATGTGTGTGCTGTAGTATTGATCATGGGATTGGAATTTCACACACACACACACACACACACACACACACACACACACACACACACACAGATTTAATCTAGACAAACACTAATCATCCTTCACATACCCTTCCAAATGCGCGCGCGTGTGTGTGTGTGTGTGTCTGTGTGTGTGTGTGTGTGTGTGTGTGTGTGTGTGTGTGTGTGGTCATCCTGAGAGGGTCAACCTTTTATTGACTCGACAACTATTTCAGGACGATCATTGTCAAACGTCACGTTATATGGATGGTGTGTGTGTGTGTGTGTGTGTGTGTGTTTGCTTGCCCTTTATCAGTCTCTTCTCCTCTTCCTCCCTTCTCTATGTCTGTGCGTGTGTGTGTGTGTGTGTGTGTATACATGCACTGATTGTAGCTCTCTGCCTTATCATTTCTATATCTGACCAATCAGAGGCTAGATCTCGACCCAGTTTTGCCATTTCATCAATGGTTAAGAGGTGTTTATTAAACTTCTCCATAAAGCTAATGACCTCAGTGACCTTGTCCACTTTCCAGGTAATAGGGAGAGTCAGGACGTCCTGTCCCTGCAGTCGGCGAGATACTCATCTGTCTCATTAGATGTTTACTTCCTTTAATTTAGCTAACATTGCTACAGCATGCTCAGACGATATCTCCGTGTTCAGCTCAGACGTTGAGCATTTCCAGAGTCACATGTTCATACGTGTCCGAGGCTGTCAATCATCAGCGGCTCGGAGGGCAACAGGGTCGTCACTGACTCGTTGACCTCTGACTCACCCCCGGGAATCCCTGCCCAAATACACCCAGATCATCTCTAAGCCCTTGTTTGGGTATTCTTACATTCCACAAGTTTCTCTTCGGCAGCACTTCCTGTTTCACCTCTGGACATCTACACACCTTCCTGTCTGCGTTTCTCCAGACTTCAGAGGATCATGTTAACCAGCGTGTAGTAAAGAAATTAAAATCCTTCACACACCATTGTGTGTGTGTGTGTGCGTGTGTGTGTGTGTGTGTGTGTGTGTTTCTCTCTCAGTCTTCAAGCGTGTCAGTAAGTGTATCGAGGCGTGGTGGACATATTAAGCAATTCTTCACTATAATATTCTCACCAAGCAGCAGCTGGAGGAGGGACGAGTGTGCAGGAACACACGCAGCCAAAAACACACCAGTGAAGTGCTCCTGTAGAGCCGGACACGCCCCCGGGGCAGCACACACACTGCCTGGGATACACATCCAGTTAACGTGATGAGTCTTTGAAGAAAATTGATTTTTCTTTTCTTTTCTATAACAAAATATTTATTCTGTCGCTGATTAAAGTCAGAGGTGACACAGGGGCAGAAGTCCCGCCTCGGGTCTGTGTGTGTGTGTGTGTGTGTGTGTGTGTGTGTGTATGTGTGTGGAGTTCTCCCTGTCCTTGCTCGATCTCCTCTGGGTTCTCCAGTTTCCTCCCACAGTCCAAAGAAATGCAGATTACTGTGTGTGTGTGTGTGTGTGTGTGTGTGTGTGTGTGTGTGTCAGCCTCAACATTATGACAACCTGCCTAATATTGAGGACGCCCTCCGTTTGTCACCAAAACAGTGATTCGTTGTGTGTTCTGCCTCCTCTCTATCAGAACCAGCATTAACCTTTTCCTCAGTTGGATCTGGATTTGAAGTTGTTCTGACCCAGACGTGGGCGTCCAGGGCTCACTGTGGACATGGGGAGTGAAGGCTGGAAGAGCTTCTGTAGATCCAACTGAGGAAAGGTTAATGCTGGTTCTGACAGAGAGGAGGCAGAACACACAGCGCTCTTATTGACTCAGTGTGCAGTTTGTATATCAGTACAGATTTAATGTCCTCTAACAATAACTCAACATGCAGACTTTATGTCTAAATACCTGGCAGTGAAAGTAAGTACACCCCCAGTGAACATGTCGTAACCGTGTCCAGAGTGTCAGTGTTCTGTGTGAGCATTGTTGTTATCCATCACAGCTTTAATCCTCCTGGACCTGGACTTCACCAGAGCTGCACATGTGGTTACTGGGATCCTCTTCCACTCCTCCATAATGACATCACGGAGCTGCTGGATGTCAGACACACGCCGCTTCACCACCGCCTGCTTGAGGACGTCACACAGGTGCTCAATAGGGTTCAGATCTGGAGACGTACTCGTCCACTGACGCGCGTGGACATGATGAATAGGTCATGTGACTCTGCATGGTTAAAGATGTACAGCTGTTATCACTGAGGGTGTACTTACTTTTGTCACCAGCTATTTTGACAATAATGGCTGCATGTTGAGTTATTTTCAGAGGACAGTAAATTTGTCCTGTTATACAAACTGCACACTGACTCTCATTTCTATAGTCTTGTCCTTTGAGAAGATACTAAAATTAGAGGGGTGTGCTTACTTTTGTGAGTGGATGTATATATACACAGTATAAAGTCTCTCTCGCGCTATATAAGCACAATAGAGCTGATTGAGAGAGTAATTGAAGTCAGTGGTGTGTTTAAGGCGAAACAATGGCCAAAAGATCCATTACTGTATTGTACTGTAGAGGGGCAGGTGCATGATGGGAATTTGAGCTGAGTCTGATCGTCACAGTGCATTAAAGTGGAAATGTACGTAATACAAGCTCTCCGGGAGCGCTCGCTGGATTACAAATCAAAAGTTAGACTTGTCATGAAGTTCTATTTGAGGAGGTCTGATTGCAGCGGATCTTCATAAAACGGTGTTGTGACAATGTTGTCCCAATTAGCAAACGAGGTTGTTGAGATGAAAATTGTGCATCCCGTGCTGATGTGTCTCAGTGTCTGAGACGTCTCAGAGAAACGGATCCAGAAAACCGGACCGCGGCTCTGACATTCGCTACAAAGACGAGACAAAACGGCCGTCTCCGAGAAGCACTTACACCGAATTAGAAACGGATAAACGGGCCGCTTTGTGACAGGAGACGGGGAATTGGAGTGGCTCTGAAATCACAAAGAATCTTCTTGTCACGCTCTCAGAGCTGAATTAAACTCAGCCTTGCAGTAATGAATCTGCACGAACGGGTTCAAACCTCACACGTGCACCACCGGCTGAACCCGAGGAACCGGGCGTCTCTCGGCGTCTCTCGGAGTGCCGCGCTCTAATTGGTCAGAAGCCAAGGTGTTGATTAACAGCAGCTCTGACAGTACTTCAGGTTCCTATCAATCAGCTCGTCCTAATACGTTACAGTTGCCATAGCAACAGCTCATTCACATGTACAGGACACGGCCTCCCGTATGGAGGAATGAGTGTTTGTAACACGAGTGTAAGGAGTCTCCAGTGTGAGTGCTGGTTCACAGTCAGAGGTAAAGCTGGAACTGTAAGATTTCCCAGATCTTCAGCAGGACAGAGGAGTCTCCTCTACTTTCTCAGTCACATGACAAGTCGAAAATGTAAAGAGAGAATAAAGAGAGACTGGTGAGGGAATGAGGGTTTGGAGCTGCTATAACGTACAGTAAGCGACAACAGGAACTCACTCTTCACTCATATTTCACTTCAGTAAATGTAACTATAAATGGATAAATGTGATGATATTATTCATTAATAAATTAAAATGGTAATCACCAGTAGAAAAAAGACTTTAGTGTTTTACAAATATACTGAAATCCTCTATAGTACACGGCAAATATACTAACAAGAAGTTGTACCATCAGTTAACATATAAAATGTACACTAACATCACGCTTTTACCACATTTTGGAATTAAACTTTAAACATTGTATTATAGTACACTTTCCAAAAATATATTATAGGAAAATATACTTTAAGTCAAAGATCGTGTAATTTGCGAAGCACACTTATTTAAACTTAGTTTTTCCATTTATTTTTGGTATATATATTTTTTTTAATTATGCTCGAAATAATCATTGTAGAAATGTACAAAAAGTATACATTAGAATACAAATTTTAATATACGTAATATATTTTCAGTTAAATTGAATTGACTTATTCATGCTTATATTAGTGCACGACTCTCTCGTGTGCGCACGCTTTTAGACTCGTTTTTGCGATCTGACTCTCTCTAAGATATTTGGTTTTATAAGGTAGTTAGTAATTAAGTACATAATTTAAACTATAGATTGTATTGTCTAATGTGTTATTGTTAAATCTCATGTACTTCACTTCTGCTGTAATGCTCCGTAGCTCCGCCCTGTTTTCAGTCACTGTGTAACAAATAGAATCAACACCCCAGGTTTAAACTAATACTGTACCTGTATATTCTAATACTAATGTCTGTCTTGGTTCAGACAACAGTTTACATTTTAGTTTGTGTGTTTGCGAGACAACCTGACGTTTTGTTGAACACAAATAAACTATAGTACATTTTTTTTTGTAACCTGATGCAAATGAAATCTGTTGAACTCATGAATAACATTCCTCATAATTACTGATGTAATGCATTTCAAAAACATGTGATAGTGTAGAAAATGCATTCAGCGTGTGTAAATGATCCTAAACACCTTTAGTGTTCTGGTAACACATTTGCAATACACTATTATAGAAGACTGTGTGTACTGTATGATATAATAAAGTAGATTTGTATTGTTGTTTATGATAGTTGTTCCACTTTAGCACACAAAATGATACTTAATACACTTAAAATGGCACTTTATTAACGTTTACGTAGTAACAGTGACATCTCGTCATCACGCCATTCAGCTCGGTGTTTATTAACTGCTGTATGTTTACATACAAGTTTGTTAGCTGTAAAATCAATGTGGCTAAAAGTATGCTAAGTATATTAAATCCCAAAGTGATTTTCAGCGTGCAAAACCGTGCACGAGAGAGTAGTGCACTAAATATAAGCATAAATAAGTACATATGAATAAGTACATTTAAATGTAACTGAAAATATACTGAGACTGCCGTGGCAGGTCTGTTTGTATTCTAATGTATACGTTTTGTACAATCATCATTTCAGGCATATGTTTATATTAATATATTAAAGTTTAAATTCTAAAATTTGGTAAAAGCGTGATGTTAGTATACTTTTTATATATTAACTGATGGTACAACTTCTTGTTAGTATATTTGCTGTGTACTATAGAGGATTTCAGTATATTTGTAATACACTAAAGTCTTTTTGTTTTCACTGGGGAGCCACCTAGATAAGACTCACACAGTTCACATGGGTAAGCTCATGTTCACTAAAGTAACTGTGTGTGTGTGTGTGTGTGTGTGTGTGATGGCTGCACTTCAGTCTGTTGTGATGCCATTTACACACGTGGACAAAATTGTTGGTACCCTTCGGTCCATGAAAGAAAAACTCACAATGGTCACAGAAATAACTTTAATCTGACAAAAGTAATAATAAATAAGAATTCTATGAATGTTAACCAATGAAAGTCAGACATTGCTTTTCAACCATGCTTCAACAGAATTATAAAAAAAAATGAACTCATGGAACAGGCCGGGACAAAAATGATGGTACCCCTAACTTAATAGTTTGTTGCACAACCTTTTGAGGCAATCACTGCAATCAAACGATTCCTGTAACTGTCAATGAGACTTCTGCACCTCTCTGCAGGTATTTTGGCCCACTCCTCATGAGCAAGCTGCTCTAGTTGTTTCCGGTTTGAAGGGCGCCTTTTCCAGACGGCATGTTTCAGCTCCTTCCAAAGATGCTCAATAGCATTGAGGTCAGGGCTCATAGAAGGCCACTTTAGAATAGTCCAATGTTTTCCTCTTAGCCATTCTTGGGTGTTTTTAGCTGTGTGTTTTGGGTCATTGTCCTGTTGCAAGACCCATGACCTGCGACTGAGACCCAGCTTTCTGACACTGGCCAGCACATTTCTCTCTAGAATCCCTTGATAGTCTTGAGATTTCATTGTACCCTGCACAGATTCAAGACACCCTGTGCCAGATGCAGCAAAGCAGCCCCAGAACATAACAGAGCCTCCTCCATGTTTCACAGTACGGACAGTGTTCTTTTCTTCATATGCTTCATTTTTCCGTCTGTGAACATAGAGCTGATGTGCCTTGGCAAAAAGTTTCATTTTTGTCTCATCTGTCCATAGGACATTCTCCCAGAAGCTTTGTGGCTTGTCAACAGGTAGTTTTGCATATTCCAGTCTGGCTTTTTTATGATTTGTTTTCAACAATGGTGTCCTCCTTGGTCGTCTCCCATGTAGTCCACTTTGGCTCAAACAACGACGGATGGTGCGATCCGACACTGATGTTCCTTGAGCATGAAGTTCACCTTGGATCTCTTTAGAAGTCTTTCTGGGCTCTTTTGTTACCATTCGGATTATCCGTCTCTTTGATTTGTCATCAATTTTCCTCCTGCGGCCACGTCCAGGGAGGTTGGCTACAGTCCCATGGATCTTAAATTTCTGAATAATATGTGCAACTGTAGTCACAGGAACATCTAGCTGCTTGGAAATGGTCTTATAGCCTTTACCTTTAACATGCTTGTCTATAATTTTCTTTCGAATCTCCTGAGACAACTCTTTCCTTCACTTCCTCTGGTCCATGTTGAGTGTGGTACATACCATGTCACCAAACAACAGTGACTACCTGGAGCCCTATATATAGGCCCACTGACTGATTACATGATTGTAGACACCTGTGATGCTAATTAGTGGACACACCTTGAATTAACATGTCCCTTTGGTCACATTATTTTCAGTATTTTCTAGGGGTACCATCATTTTTGTCCAGGCCTGTTCCATGAGTTTATTTCTTTAAATAATTCCGTTGAAGCATGGTTGAAAAGCAATGTCTGACTTTCATTGGTTAACATTCATAGAATTCTTATTTATTATTACTTTTGTCAGATTAAAGTTATTTCTGTGACCATTGTGAGTTTTTCTTTCATTGACCGAAGGGTACCAACAATTTTGTCCACGTGTGTATCTGAAAAGCGGCGACCCATAGCATTGTTCTGATCTCTCCCTCACTCCTTCTCTTCTGATCTTATTTCCTTTCACAGATAGAAATTGGAATGATTAGAAGCTCATTAACAGGAGAAAGGGGTTTGAGCTGAAGACTCACACACACACTCGACCTGTCTGTCTGTCTGCTGACTCTAAAAGCAGCAATTTAAAAAAACAACAAAACAAACAGAGACACTTATGTTTCTGGACTTGGACAAGAACAGATAGAGAGAGAAATAAAAAGTGTCTCACTCTGTCTCTGTCTCACTCTCGTCACTCTCATAATGTCTGTCTCACTCTTTAGTTCCCTCCCCCACTCTCACCTTCTCTCCAATTCACTTTTCACTCTCACTTTGTCTCTGCATCTCATTGTGTCTTTGTCTCACTGCTGATTAGATCAGATGCTCCGTCTCCCTCTGTCTCTCTCTCTCTCTCTCTCTCTCTCTCTCAGATGTATGGCATTATCTCTCTAACTCATCAGTAATTTTAATTCCACTGTGTGATTATGGCTGAACTCTGTAATCCAGTTTTATTCAGTAATTAATTTATTCCATATTTATTCATGTGCTGTTTATTTAATTAAAACCCACAGAGTCATAGAATTTAATTATATTAATGAACTGAAACTGTGATTGTGAACAGGTTTAACATAACAAGCAAAACTCATGCTGAATTCGTTATTTAGTTATTGATGATGTCACTGGGAGGATGTGTGTGTGTGTCACTGATCAGACGAGCTTAACGAGCAGCTGGAACTGCAACAACAACCGTTAATAATGCGGTGGACTCCGATTGGTGGAGATGGTGATGATTCAGAATGGTGCCAATTATGGCCACTTGCAGCAGCAGTGTGTGTGTGTGTGTGTGTGTGTGGGGACAGAATTGTTTTTAATGGTTTAAACCTTTCTTTAATCAGGTTTTTGCTCTGAGGGAAAGTGGGCCGTATTTCTGTATATTAACAGAATTGGTGTAATAGTGGTGGTTGTTAGAGAGTCCCTGTGTACGCCAGACAGCTCCTTTCCGTATCTCTTCGTCCCTCTTGCCTTCCAAGAGAGTTCCCTCCATTATTGTGACTCTCGTTTACATTTGTCCAAATGTTAATGTTGAGCTATAACTAAAAAAGTACAGCAGCTTCAGGGTTAGCACCAGATACACAGATTTCTGTTCTGGGTTATTTTACTCATTTAGTAAACTGTGGGAATCTCCGGGTAACATTTAGCGGGATGCGACTTGTCCTCCTCATCATTCCAGGTGCTAAGATCTTGGTTTTTTTTTTCGGATAGTTAGGGGGATATAAATCTCTTCATAGAGACCCATTTGGTAAGTTGAACTATAACGTTGTTGAACTTTTTCCATCCTTCAAAACGGGTCTGAAGAGGACCAATGGGATTCGACGGTTAGTCCCAGCCTGGACAGAGCAGCGCTGACATGCTGACATGGACTGTTTCTGTCACATGTTTTTGGATGTGTTCATAAGTGCATGTGTGGTTGTGTTTAAACAAACTGACAGAAACAGTGCTGGCGCACCTCTGCTTCTGTAAGGAGGTGATTATCCCCCGGAAATCTATTTCCATTTATTCCAACAATAAAAGCCGGATTTCAGAATCCGTTGAAAGCAGAGGAACATTGGTTTTAATCAGGGGACCTGATGCAGCACCCAGGATTCACACAACAGGTGAAGAAGGAGCTGAGGCTTGCCGAGTAAATATATAAGGAGAAGGTTGAAAATCTGATGAGCTCGGGTAATTCACACCCTGCGGATGAGGGTTCAGTTTAAACAGCATGAAATGTGCCGCTGTTACTTTGAATGGCGCGACTGACCTGGACTTCCTAATGAAACGAGTGTTTCTTATAATCAATGTAATGTTCATGACTTCAGTGAGGAGATTAGTTTTTACTCATGTTAACGCTGGTCCTGAATAAGTATGTGTGCATTGATAAAGCTTTGATCTGAAATTCTTTTTCTTGGTATTAAAGGAAAGAAAAGTCCTGGCCCAAATGGTGCTGCTACAATCACAGCTGGCAGATGTTTTCAGCTTTACTTTGTCTTTACAACAGCATAAGGTCTCTTGTCTTTAGAAAGATTTAATACTTGCTCCTGTGCCTCAGAACAAAACTCCAAAGACTCTCAATGACTTCAGTCCAGTGACCCTTGTGTCTTTTGTCATCTAAACCTTTGAAAGGATTGTGAAGCGTCCACTTTTGGGTGCTGGCTGTACAGGAGCCACTGCTGTGTGTTTCTACAGTAGGTCTGGAGAAGGTGTGGACGATGTGGCAGGGACGCTCTTAAGTGTGAATCTCTTGAACATCTTGAGAGGGTCGAGTCCCTGATCTGTCTCCTTCTTATCGATTTCTCTTTGGCTCCTACCTGTATTCATCCCCATGTTTTCACAGACAGGTTGAAGAGTATTGAGAATATTGATATTGGCTTCATTTGCAGGCTGATGGATTGTTTAACAGAGAGGTCACAGCGTGTGAGGATATATTCTTCTTTATCAGATGTTCTTTTCTCCTCCGCTGGATCGCCCAGGGTTGTGTCCTTTCTCCTTTTTTTATATACAAACGAACACCAAAGTCATCATGACGGTCGCCACCTTATTGAATTAGCAGACAATACAGTCATAGTGTCCCTCCTCAGTAGTTACCTCCCTGAACATGGTCCTGCAGTCTGTGATTTTATTGATGGGTGTAAATCTTCCCTTTGAAATATGAATGTGGGAAAAACAAAGGAGCTGCGTATTGATTTCAGTAGAAACCCGAGGGTTGTGTCCCCTGTTGTAATGGACAATCAGGCTGTAAAATTGGTGCAGCAGTAGACGCATCACTACTGTGATCAAGAGCAGATTGTCTTTTAAGCCACGTTGATGCTGTGTGTAAGAAAGCACTTCAGTGTATGTGCTCACTTCTGTTGTAAGCTTTGTAGTTTTAATGTCGACACCACTTTTATGAAAATGGTTTATTCTTATCTTATTGAATCTGTTCTTCGTTTTTCTTTTATCTGCTGGTTGCTTTCTGTCAAACAGAAGAATCCTTACAGGGTGTTGTGAAGAGGTGCGCCAAAACCGCTGTACCTTCATGAGTTGTATAAGGTCAGATCCTTGAAGAAAGCTCGAGCGGTTTTGGCTGACCGGAGCCATCCCATGGTTTGTAAATCCAGGCTGCTGTCATCAGTGTGTAGATATATTCTGCCACAATGCAGGAAGAAAAAACAAAAAAACAGAATTAACAGGTCATTCTCTCATGTTGCTATTAGTCTGGTTAATGACTAGCTGTAATTATAAACTCTGTTGGTATTTATTTATTTGTTCTGTGTTTGTCCAGTGATGATACGGTGGCTGTGAACCAGTTTGCCCCTCTGGGGATAAAAAAAAATAGCCTTGAACCCTTGAACAATGTGATTGGTGGAAATGGTGATGATACGGTGGACTGTGATTGGTGGAGATGGTGAGGGCATGGTAGACTGTGGTTGGTGAATGTGATGATACGGTGGACTGTGATCAGAGGAGATGGTGATGATATGCTCGACTGTGATTAGAGGAGCATATGTGGAAGGGGGGTAGCAGGTTAGTTATAGCTAGACATTTCTAGTTTATGGAATAAAATATGGAGACAGATGTGTCCCTGGGAGAGAGGCTATTAAATATTAAGCAGGTCCCTGAACTCCAGTAAAATCAATCCAACACTGGCTTCGACCTGCGAGGACTGTACATGCTGTGCTCTGTGGTATGATGTCTGATTTTATCCTGAACGTGTGTGAGTTAAGTGAGGAACATTGTCCTTCTCCTGCTTTATAGTCTGACCTCTGAACTCTGAGCTCAGACCTGATGCCTAATCCCTGCAGTGTGTTTTCTCCCCCTCATGCGCTAATCACTACAGTCAGATTTGTGCTGTTTATCTTAAGAATCGGCATGATTCATGTTCCAGAACATGAAAAAAATCGATGACATTTCTGTTCATTCCTTTCTCTGACTTTCTCTCTGTCCTGTGCAGACGACGTCCCCCCGTACTTTAAGACTGAACCAGTACGTTCTCAGCTCCACCTGGAGGGGAACCGCTTGGTCCTCACCTGTATGGCAGAGGGGAGCTGGCCGCTCGAATTCAAATGGATTCACAACACCACCGAGCTCACGCCGTTCTCCCTGGAGTACAGGTAGTGTGTGTGTGTGTGTGTGTGTGTGTGTGTGTTTCAGTTCACATGTGTTGAAATAGAACTCTAAGAAAGATGCCTTAGTAAAGATTTAAGTATGTTATCTGTCAATAATGTGAAGTGAAATGCTAATGTTTAGCAGCTGAGTGGGCTGGTCAGCAAGCTATATATGCAAATGAGATATTTGCTAATGAGCTGATGAGCTGTATGCTAACGAAGCTGAAAGTGTGCCTTTGAGAGAGTTAGATAGTGATGGATGGCATTTAAAACCATGTCCTCCCTTCCTACCCTCCTGATAATCAATGTGTGTGTGTGGTGTGTGTGTGTGCGCACGCGCTCGTGTTTCTGAGTGTGTTTGTGTGTGAGAGAGAGAGATAGAAAGATGCCTGAAGGAGACTTTCGTAAACGAGTGAGATCAATCCTTGTCTGTCCCTGAACACCAAGCAGAACATCACACCTGTCCTCCAACAGTGTTGACATCACACAAGCCTCAGCACCATATGATGACATCATGCACTCACAAAGTCTCATACATGATCTTTAGTACACAGCAAAATCCTTAGTCTTGAATTACCACCCAGAGTGTTGATTTAACACTTTCAGAGTACATTGGTGACCATTAGGTCATATAGAAACACTTGGGGTGTTAAATCAACACTGGGAATTTTGCAGTGTACATATTAACTAAGGTCATTAGTGTGTTGCTAGACATGAGGACAGATAAACTGACGTTTAAATGAGACAGATGTTACAGAGAGAGAGAATAAATAGAGTATGTAAAGCAAACAGGTATTGAGAGAGTGAGGCCAATAGCGCCCTCTGTGGGTAAGAACGGAAGTGTTTCAATGTGGTAGCAGTAGTTATTATCCTTCAGAGACTCAGACAGCTCTACAGTTTGAGACGAGCAGACGTCTGTCATTACTTTAAAACCTGAAACGTTCCCTCTGGTGTTAAATTGTTTTTGAAAGTTAGACTAACTTTGGTGAAATTTTTTTATTAATTTTTCTATAAATGATCATTTATTTTTATCACTCAGTTGAAATGGATCCTTCATGTGCTGGCACCGCTGATGAGTTTTTTTTCCTTTCTTTCTGCTGCTAAGCCGATGGCTGGACCTCCGGTCTCGGCGCTGAACGCTACTCACTGGGCCTCCAGGGAACCTGCTGCTGATGCAAGCGCATGCACAAATATAACTCTGTCAAATGACACGTAATAACTCCTCCAAGTCAGTAGATTTCAGTTAGCTGCAGTATACTCTACCAAACCAATCAGGAAGCAGCTGAGAGTTGAAAAAAACCCAGACGTCCTGTGAACTCAACGTTGCAGTACAGTATGGCAGATATTTCTCCGAGCGCTGTATGATACTGCGGCGGTGGAGCACTGGACCAGCGTGCCACGCCCAATCCTGAGCAGCATCACTCACTGATGTTCCACCTTCAAGGTCTCGCTCTTTCACAAGCAGCTTTTTCACTTTCTGAGGGGAACTTTTAGCAAGGAAAACAGCTAAAAAGTCGCTATAATAACTTCCAGGAACTTCAGTGACTACCAAATCCCTCAGCAACGAGTTCCTACTGTAACCAACAGAAACTTTACTTACTATGGTAACATCCACTAACTTCCACAGAGAGGATCTTCTATCCATTATTAACTTTACTCGTCACTAGGGTAACCCTAACCCTAAGTCCCTAGAGTCAGCAGTACTAGAGTCATTACCGCGAGGTAAGATAACTTTACTCGCTACGGAGACTTAGTGTGAGGGGTTGCTCACCCCTCCGTAAAGCCGCTCTGAGACTATGACCATTGTTAAAAACACTATACAAATCAATTGAATAGAAATGTATAGTAACCACAGTGACCATTAGCAAGTATCGTCACTATGGAAGCCATCATTTAATTTAATTAGTAAAGAACCCATCAGCAGGTCACCATGGGAACCATCACAACTAGCAATCATGCTAAACATCAGCAGCTTTATTCACTATGTACTGTAGTCTCTATAAACCATGAGCTTCTAAACCTGAAACACTGAGGTGAACTTCTAGAACTGTTCCTGAAGAGGAGGTTCTAACCTGGAGCTGGATGTTCCTGAACCAGTTAAGAAAAGAACCCACCTGAGTGTCTCGGTGTTTTAGCGTGTGTGTACGTGTCATTCCTGTGCCTCGTCTGAAGAGTTAAACTAAAATTGTCAGTTTTATTATTCGCTGAGAGAGGAATCACAGTAACCTCGTTTAACCAGACACACGTCTCCATGGAAACACCATCAGACACATCTTCACCTGCTACCTGTCTGAGTCATGAGTCCAAGGCTCATCTCTCTCTCTCTCTCTCTGGTGTAGGGTTAATTAGGAGGGGTCTGACATGGCCCTCTGTTACTGAATCAGTTATCAATCACTCTCTCTCACTTTTGTGCACACACACACACACACACACATTTCTTAAAGGTTAACAATATTCATTAGAGAGAGAGAGAAATAGAGAAAGAGGGAGATGTATATAAGGCAGATAGGGATCGAAAAAAGGAAGAGAAAATAAAGATTTATTGTCATCATCTCTCTCTCTCTCTCTCTCTCTCTCTTTACATGTTCCTCTCCCAAACAGCATGTGTGCTTCTCAGCAGACGCTCCTAATTACCCCTAATTACTCCATTAAAGTTAATAGCCTTCATGCTAGAACCAATTTAGCATGTTAGTGTGACCTGCTAGCCTCAGCGCTAATACACTCCCATACATCGTTATAGTGCATTAATATTAACTACATTAAACTCATGTTTTATGTTTAAACAGACATCAGATGTATCTGTTACTTTGTTTTTTTTTCTAATTTCTTTCCCCTCTGCTCCTCTTTAACGACAGCTGCCAACTTTACAGATAAGCTTGGAGTCTTCTTCTTTCTTCTTTGTCTTTCGGCTGTTTCCTCTCAGGTGTCACCACAGTGAATCATCTGTCTCCATCTAACTGTCCTCTGCATCCTCGTCTCTCACACCAACTTCCTTCATGTCCTCTCTCACTGCGTCCATAAATCTCCTCTCTGGTCTCCTCTAGACCTCCTGCCTGGCAGCTCCACCCTCAGCTTCCTCCTACTGATACACTCACAGTCTCTCCTCTGAACACGTCCAAACCACCTCAATCTGGCCTCTCTGACTTCATCTCCGAAACATCTCACATGGTTTGTCCCTCTGATGGATTCATTCTTGATCCTATCCATCCTCGTCACTTCCAAAGAGAACCTCGAAATCATCTCTGCTCTCTCCAGCTCCGCCTCCTGACTTTTCTTCGGGTCCTCTGTCTCTAAGCCGTGGAGCATCGCTGGTCTCACCACTGTCCTCTACACCTCTGCTTTCCCACCCTGCCTGTACCCGCATCTTCACCTCCTTTCCACACTCTCCACTGCTCTGGACCATTGACCCTAAGTACTGAACGTCCTGAATGATCTTCTCACTCTCCAAAATCTTGTTAAACAGACTCGTCAGAAACTGTACTGCCACCTCTACTAAGCACTTTCATCCCTCCACAGGTATGTCATCAGGACCAACAGCCTCCTCACCTCACTCTTACTGATTTTTGCTACTACCTGCTCCACAACACTCACCTCTTCTACTGTGCGTCCTCTTTTATTTTCCTCATTCCTCAGTACTCCTTCCATCTTCTCATCACTCTCCTGGCGCCTATCAATCCATTTCCATCCTTATCTTTAATCACTCTAACCTGCTGCACATTATTTCCTTCTCTATCTCTTTTTTTCACCAACATGTACAGATCCACCTCTCCTTCCTTACTGTCCAGCCTAGCGTACAAGTCCTCATATGCTTTTTGTTTGACCTTTGCCACCTCTACCTTCACCTTACGCTGCATCTTCCTGTACTCTGGTTTTTCTCCCTGTACTACTTTCTCTTAGCTAGCTCTTTCTCTGTACACATACCACCACCAGTCTCCTTGTCCACTTTTCCCTTTACTGATGATACACCAAGTACCCTCCTACCTGTCTCCCTGATCACATTGGCTGTAGTTGTCCAGTCAACTGGAAGCACCTCCTGACCACACAGAGCCTGTCTCAACTCCTCCCTGAAAACTACACAACATTCTTCCCTTTTCAACTGCAGGTCTGTCCCTATTGACTCTGCATAAAGTTGCCGACCTCTGAGTCTCAGCATCCATGGCTGAGTTGCTGTTGTTCCCAATCGCTTCCACTTTGTTATAATACCAATAACAGAATATTTAACAGCAAGGAAATTTTACGACTGGACTTATTGCACAGGTGGCATTCTATCGTGGTACCACGCTGGAATTCCCTGAGCTCCTGAGAGCAGCACGTTCTTTCAGAAATGTTTGTAGAAGCGGTCTGTATGCCTGGGTGTTTGATTTTATACACCTGTAACCATGGAAGTGATTGGAACACCTGAATTCAATGATTTGGGTGGGTGAGTGAATACACTTGCCAATAGAGTCCTCACTAAAACCAGAAGATACGAGCACATCACCCCTATCTTATCTACACTGCATTGGCTCCCTGTGAAATTTCGCATCAATTTTAAGATACTACTTGTGACATTTAAAGCACTAAATGGTCTCGCGCCACAGTATTTCAGTGAACTGTTAGTGTCTTACGATCCGCCACGCCTACTTCCATCAAAGAATGCAGGCTGCCTGTCAGTACCACGTATTATTAAAACTACAGCAGGGGGCGGAGCTTTTTCTTACAAAGCCCCAAAGTTATGGAATAGTCTTCCTATTAATGTTCGGGACTCAGACACAGTCTCAGTGTTTAAGTCTAGGCTAAAAACCTGTTTATTTAGCGCAGCATTTTTGTAAATAGATTAACCTTAGGTAAAGGAGCAGATCTGGGGGACTCATGGACGTAGAGTATTCTGGTGAACTGGTATGTTTAGATGCTGTCCTCCCCACTCTCATTGTTCACTCAGGTTTGTTGACGGTGAGGTGATTGGTTGCTTTACATCTCAGTTCCCCCTCATGTCTGCGTTTCCTTCTGGCTCCTCCCTTTTAGCTTCCCTGCTTGCACTCTGCACTAAATATACATTCACCTTATACTGTACATTATGTGACTGTGACCAGACCTAACTGTTTTCTCTCTTCTCTTCTCCCGCTTTTGGTTGGAGATCTTGTTGTTGATATTATGTGAAATGCAGCAATCATGCAGGAGCTGTGGAACAATGAGAGGTTATGAGGGCAGCAAGAAAAAAATACATCAGCAGTTACTCATACCGGCCCATACGGTACCAACCACCATGTCACGCTCAGTCACTTACATCACCTTTCTTTCCAATTCTTTTTATTTATTTTTTTTTTTTTTGGATTTTTCCCCGATTTTCTCCCTAATTTAGTCGTGTCCAATTCCTCCCCGTCACTAGGGGGCTCTCACATTAAGGCTACTACTACCACTCAGCCGGGAGGGTCGAAGACTATCACGTGTTTCCTCCGAACCACGTGACGCCAGCCGACCGCATCTTTTCGAACTGCTCGCTCGCGCACCGTTGGGGACGGCGTAACACACTCGGAGGACAGCGCTATCCGCTCCCTCCGTTGCGCGAGCTCACAGACGCCCCTGATTGGCTGTAGAGCCGTGATTAATGTGGGAGCACTAAGTACCTCTCATCCCTCCCCTCTGAGAGAGCTCGGCCAATCAGCTCTCTCTAGACCTCCGGCTGCGAGAGGTTACAGCACCACCCGGGATTCGAACTAGCGATCTCCGGATGATAGGGCGAGCGCTTTAACCACTGCGCCACTCGGAGGCCCCCCAATTCTAATGATCCGTTTGAACTTCAGCAGATCGCCTTGAACAGGTCTACATGTCTAAATGCACCGAGGTGCTTCCGTGTGATTGGCTGATTAGATATTTGTTTTAATGTGCAGTTGAGCAGGTGTGGTGGCAAGGTGGCTTAGTGGTTAGCACTGTCGCCTTACACCAACAGGACTTGGGTTCGATTCCCTTGAGCGAGGCCCTTAACCCTCATATATAATGACATAAAAAGATGTAAGTCGCTCTGGATAAGGGCGTCTGCCAAATGCCTTAATGTAATGTAATACATGGACTTTGCTTGTTCTCCCCGTGCTTGGTGGGTTTCCTCCAGGTTCTCTGGTATCCTCCAATAGTACAAAGACATGCAGATTAGGCCAATTGATGTTCCTAAATTGCCTGTAGGGTGTAAATGCATGTGTAAATGTTGACCGGAGGTCCTACCACAGTCGTACAAAATGAGAATACATACGATAGTCACCATCGGCCTACACGGTGAACTACAGAGGGTCCTACATGGGTGGGTGAACGGGTGTACCTAACGATGTGGCCAGTGAGTGTATGTTATAGTTTTTTCTCGAGTTTTCTCCAGGCTTTGTTTCTCGAGTTGTCTCAGGGAGTGAGTCCTTGACACCGTGGCCTCCGGCTCCCTCATTAGGAGCAGCGTGACTCTGTATCTGTGTTTCTGTAGAGTCGCCTCATCACCATGTGCAGTGTCACGAAGCACAAAATAAATACAGTTAAATTAATTATAAATAGCGATATTTATAATAATAACTCGAATCATCACCACTGTAAAGGATTCAGGTAATGATCTGTGTGTGTGTGTGTGTGTGTGTGTGTGTGTGTTGTAGGTATCTGATTCCCTCTCTGGATCGGTCTCATGCTGGTTTTTATCGCTGCATTGTGCGGAATCGAGTTGGAGCTCTGCTGCAGCGCAGGACGGAGGTGCAGGTGGCCTGTGAGTAACACTGACTGTGTGTGTGTGTGTGTGTGTAAAACCTCCCCATTGAGTTCTATGTGCTATTTAAAACCATCAGGAGTCGGCGGAGCCGCCGGCGGGTCCAAGTGCATTTTTTTCTGGTAACCATAAAAAGAAGTTAAAATGCTCCGTCATTTTTGATCATATATATAGGTGTAGTACATCATTTAAATCTGCAAAGGGTCTACTTTTATTTATGTATACTCACTATATGAACAGAACAAATAAAATAAAGAAAATAAACAGGCTGCGCTTTCAGCCGTCTCAGTCTCCGTTAATATCTTTCTGAAACCGTCACTAAAATTAACTGAAACTCCGCGAATACTTCACACACCGACATGAGAAATATATCTATTTAAAGCTTAAAGGGTCTACTTTTACATAAACCAAGTTAAATAAAAAATAAATATCCTCATTTTATGTAATCCGTATGAATCCGAGGAGAGGCACAGTCTTTCCGTCGCACTTCATTATCTGATAATGACTGGAGGCAGGACACGCCCACAGGACACGCCCACATGCTATTCACAGGGAAAACAGCTGTCACACAAGATCACGCCCCCTGCACGCGCACACACAAACCACACACACTGATTCAGTGGGTTTCCTGCACGTGTGGAAGATGTCACGCGCTGTACAGGTTTCTGGAGCTCTACAGAATGTTCTGGACGGTGGGCGGAGTTTATCTTTTCTTCAGAACAACACTGAAACTCCGACAAAAAACGGGTGTGATTTAAAGAGTTATTTGCTCCACCGGAGGAGGAGAATCCAGCAAGCTGTTACCATGGGTGAGTTATTAAGTCTCGTATAATCCTTATTCTGATAATATAAATCTCATATTATTTTATTTTTACATACATAGTTTAGGGTAGCACGTAGAAAACACTGCTATTCGGGCTACCATACTGCCTTATGTAGCTTATAACAAACCTGCTAGCTCCCGGTGGCTAAGCTAATGTCTTATGTGCTGGTTGTCAGTATCAGCTGTGGTGTAAATATTCCAATTTATTTCACTCAGTTTTGGATACATTTAGCTTACAGTGGCTATTTGGTTCAGTTTTTGGTTAGCTTATGACACCGCTGTCTATGATGTTATTTAGCACAAACACTTTATCTCCTGGTGGCTAAAATACTGCCTCATGTAGCTTATTGATATTCAGATAGAAGGATAAAAAGCCCCCCTCTTTTTTGTATTTGTTGTATGACATTACAAAAGCTTGTGTTGTCTTTATGGATGGTCATTAGTGAGTGATGATTATATACAGTAGTTGATTTTATTGTGTTATCATGCTCATGTTGTATTTTTCTTTTCTTTTTTTAATAAACAGTTGTGACAGTGAAAATGATCAGCCACCTGTTTGATAGAAATCAAGGCGTCTGGATTCTGGATGGAAGGGAACTGGATTTTGGTCATATTAAAGTGGATGGACACACAATAAGCATCTGTCTGTGACCTGTGACTGTGTACAACCAGCACATGGACTGACCTCGGGTTACAGAAGTGTTGCTCCAGCTAGTAACAGTGTCTGTGTGCAGTGTAAAGCAGTGTATGGTAAGAAGCAAAAAACACCATGGAAATGTCAGGTATGTAATGTTCACTTATGTTTTCAATTAAACAGGAACTGCTTTGTGAAAGTGGCACAAAGATGTCTAACCGTGGTGTAAGAGTGGACTAAACACCCTTTTTAAAATTTATTTTATTTTGCATGGCCATATTTATGCCATAAATGTACCTTCTGTGTATAAGATGATCTGTGTCTGTCCCTCTCCATTCAATCCTGAACATTTTCTTTGCACTATGTAAGTGAGTAGGTTATGTATAGGGTGTAAGAGTCAGTTATTCTGCCGGTCAGTTAACTATATTCTAAATAAACTACAAGCAAAAAATATATGTTTTTTGTCCTGTAATTATTTTCTTTTAGCATTTCCCTGTATCACATGCCTGACTGAAGCTCATTATGCAAATCATTATTTGAGTCTTTGTCTTCTCTGGTGTGAAGTAGAGCATTATTCATGATCATTCACGCCTCCTCGCATACGGCCTTTCCAAAGCAAACAGTGTCTTAGAAAATGTAAATGAATATATTATTTTCTGTGAATGAGTCATCAAGATGATTATCACATTATTTTGAAGTAAAAACTCTAGACTACAAGATCCAGGTAACAACAACAAATATATAAAAATATAAACAAATGTTATGAATGTGTTTTGTGAACTTATTTCAGTGATATTTTTTTTGTTGTTTTCAATAATCACGCATAACTGTTATTTTCTCCAGAATACAAACTTGTACATACATACTGCTCACATATTACTGTAGCCCAGTTTGTGCTGAATACAGTGTAGTTAGTTAGCCTTTAGACATTTATATGTTTATAAGTACAGTGGAACCTTGGATTACGAGCATAATTCGTTCAGGAAGTGGGCTCGTGTTCCAAAACACTCGTAAACCAAATCATAATTTCCCATAAGAAATAATGAAAACTCAAATTATTCGTTCCACAGCCCCAAAAAATAAATACATAAAATAATTAATACAATCTATAAAATGAAAAATAAAACAAATGAATCTGCACTTTACCTTTAAAAAAAAAAGTACAAGCCGCCGTGTGTGTGTGTGTGTGTGTGTGGAATTAGCCCCTTCCCTCGCCTCGTTTTACATAGTAACACTCCTCCTCCCTCTCCCCACCTCGCTTTTTAAGTTTCACAACACACACACACAACGGAAACACCGTTTTAACAGGAAAAAAAGAAATCTCTCTGAGACTGGCATGAGCACATATTAACGGAATCACTTTTTAAGTTTCACAACAAACGGACACACACAAACACAACGGAAGCACCGTTTTAACAGGAAAAAAAGAAATCTCTCTGACTTTGGCGTGAGCGCATACTAAGGGAATCACTGCTGTGAAGTAAAAACAAAACAAATGAACCAGCACCTTACCTTTGAAAAGAATTCGTGACAGAGCAGAGTTTGTGTGTTTGTGAAGCCGGGGAGGGGGTGAAAAGGCGAGAGAGCGGCTGTGTGTGTGTCAGGGTGTGTGTCAGGGTGTGTGTCAGGGTCAAATTACGCGCGCACACGCATAAGAGACTAAAAGAAAGAGGGAGATGTTGATTATACAAGTAAGAAACGAGCAGAGCTTCTGTGTGTTTGCGAAGCCGTGGGGGGGGGGAGGGGGAAGGTGAGAGAGTGACGCTGGGTGTCAAAATAAGAGTCGGATGCGTGATAAATGATACTCGGCGCTCATAAACTAATACTTGCTCGGTTTCCGATTAAAAATGTATTAAAAATCTTTGCTCGGTTTGCGGAACACTCGTAAACCATGTTACTCGCAATGCGAGGTTCCACTGTAACTGAAAAATATAGAAATGTCAGGACATGTCAGAACTTCTTCAGGGCCCCAAAACACCCTCAGACTCTTAAGGGTTAAACCCAAAATAATTAACACTGCAGTTTCACACCTTCGGAGTTCACACTAAGAAATAAGAGGTTGTTGACTAATTTATGCTTTCTCCTTTTGTGCGTGTGTGTGTGTGTGTGTGTGTGTGTGTGTGTAGTTATGGGTGCGTTTAATGACACACTGAGGTCTGAGAGTGTGTCTCAGGGTGAAGCTGCCGTGATCACAGCTCCGCAGATTCACAGCTTTCCTCAACCACAGGTCACTTGGTTCCGAGACGGCAGGAAGATCCCACCAAGCAGCCGCATGTAAGCCCCGCCCACTCATCACTTCTTCTCCTGTTCGACCTCCATTATTCAGCGGGGGGGGGGGGTTATCCATACACCCTTTTAACATTGAGAGAGAGTAAATATTATAGAGATTTATTACATTGCTGTGTGTGTGTGCCGCTGTGTCTCTCCTCTGTGTGTGACGTGATCTTGGTGATCTCTCGCTGCTTCAGCAGAATTACAGTAAAGTTGCAGCGTTCACACACTCTGATATGGTAACGATGACCTTCACAAAGGACGGCAAAGAAGCTATAAAACTGAGTTTCCCCTCTGAAGAAAGTACAGTGTAGCGGCAGCGGTGGTGACCATGGCCTCAACCCCCCTCCACACACACACACACGCACACACACACACCCCAACACATACACACCTGTAAACAGACATCCTCCCAGTGTGTGTGTGCTGGGTAATTGTGGAGGAAATTGATTTCTAGATTGTAAAAATCTGGCCTTTTCCTGTTGCTTGCTCTCAAACTCATGTTTGTAGTGACGATGTGTTTCTCTGGTGCTTTCTGTGCTTTTGATTCCATGTCATTGTTGTAGCCTTTGAATTCCTAACAGCACTTTTGTTTCTGTTGTATTTTTATAAACCATTAGACAAACACCGTAAGACAAGGCTCATCATGTAAGTGACAGAATAAATGGTGTAAGGAAGCAGCATTAGATTATGTTTAAAAAAGTCCGGTCTCCCAAACTGCAGCTAATAATATTTAATACCACTGTGTCAATAGCGATCAGTTCAGATTAATTGATCAATTAAATGGAAGAAGGATGTTGGAGACCTGGCAGCTCCTGGCTCTTCTTCAGTTTCCTTCTGCAGCATAAAGCTTATGAGTTGTGAGTTGAGACGCCGATCTTTAGACGCTCACAAGCACAGACTGAGTGAGATGTCTCATCCTCTGCTGCAGAGCTCCAGTGGGCCTGAAACCACAGAGATCGTTCCTGTTCTCATGCACGTTTTCTATAAGGAAATGTTTGTATAACGTCAGTGGAGTCTCCAGTGTCAGTGCTGTGTAACATACAGAGGTAAAGCTGAAACTCTGAGTTTTCCCACATCTTCAGGACCAGGAGTTTAAACTGCTTTCTGTCGATAAAGTGTGTAAGCTGTGTTTATTTGTCTTCTTATCTTTAAGAGAGAGAGAGAGTAAAGGGAGGCTGGTGACGGAACGAGTGTTTACAGCTGTTACAAGTGACAACAGGAACTCACACAAGTACAACATGAACTGCATCAGAAGTATAGAATCTTTTATTGCATAAAAGCTGTAATTGGCAGGTTGTAGGAGAAGAATGAAACATTCAAAGTTGTTATCGATACATAATCAACTTTAGGGTAGTAAGATTTACTCTGCTTTAATAAGATACTGGTCTAGACACTATGTAAGACCCGTCACAGATGGATTTGCCTCAGAAGAAATCTGGAAAGCCTGGAGACGTACAGTAACTTACACACCGGTGATTTTGTTCATCCTTATATAGAGCGAATAAATAAGCAGAGTGACCCATGACTGCTCACCCATAATTAAAAGCAGTCAAGGTTTGAGAACTTCGAAGGAACTGTGGTGTGACCAGAAAGAGACCAGAGGCATTGCAGCTGAACTGGACCAGAAGGAGAACCGAGATGTCCTTCAAATAAACTTTATAAACACAAATAGAACTGAGTGCCTTTTCTGTTGGTTCACTTTTGTTTGTTTCTAAATGACTTTACAAGTTTAGCCATAACATTAATCCTATTACCATTAAAACCTGGTGTCTGGTGAAAGAACATTGGTAGCAATTCCTTTAAGGCTCTGCGTGGACTTGTTTGTCCGGTGCATCCCATAGTGCTCGATCAGATTGGGATCTGGGGCGTTTTGAGGCGGGGTCAGGAGCCCTGGGCCTTTTGCCTGCTGTGCAGTGGGCTGTGGTGCACTGGGTGTTTTGGTGCCTTTCTACTATGACCACCAGTGACTTTTTTCGGCGAGTCGTGTTGCTTTGGCTTTTCTGTGCGGGCCTTTGGTAGAGCCTTGGGTGCCTGTGATCCTGTCACCAGTTTACTGGAGAATAATTGGTGATTAATGTTCAATTCATCTGCCGGTGCTGTTGATGTAATGGCTGATTGGGGATGTATTTCATGCTGTAAAGGACTCACACAGAAGGTGGTGTGATCTAAGCAGAGGAACCCAGAAGACTTGAAGTGCTTGTGCTTAACTTTTCTCCCTGATGGAACTTCATTTCCCTTCATGTGAGCGTGCAAGTTGATTTGATTCTGCTCAGACTTTAAAGAAAATTGAATCTCAGAGGAAATTGCTTTAGCTACAGTTCCTCAAAGTCCCAGGTGAAGGTAATAATGAGGGAATAATGAGTGTGAGGAGTTAATGTTGTGTTGCCAGAGATGGAATCTAAAAATGGAAAAGCACCACTCGGCTTTAATTTCATTCTCACTCTCGCTCACACTGCTTTTAAATGAAAAATCTGTTATTTCATATTTGGGTGTGCAGGAACGTGGAGTCATTATCACCACTGCCTCCAATGGCCTGGAGATATCTGACGCTAAACTTCAGTGCTAGACAGCGTGGGGTTTTATGATGATTAAGTTAAAGCTAATAAAACGTGCTGTATGGAGAAGAAGCTTTACGCTGCCTGTAGTGATGAGGCTTTATTACACCAGCTACATTACGCTCTGCTTTTATAAGCTGTGAAAGTCCTGAGGTTTGATTCATGACGAGGTTTTTAGCTCGTGTCCTGTTTCTGAGTTTTCATGCGAGTCTAAATTATTAAAGAAACAGTTTGGGGTTGGATTTTGTCTTTGATTTGAGCGTTTATTTCTGGGCACACAAGTAGATTTTTAAGGTTGAGTTTTTCCTTTCATCTGTGTGTGTGTGTGTGTGTGTGTGTGTGTGTGTGTGTGTGTGTGTGTGTGTGTGTGTCTGCTTATGTATTATTCTTTGTTACTGACATTCTATTCCAGTGCACTGTCCCAGAACGGTCAAACAGATCCTCTCTGTCAGATCACTTCACCACTTCTATTTCACCTAGAGTTTCTATCTCTCTCTCTCTCTCCCCCTCTCTGTGTGTGTGTGTGTGTGTGTGTGTGTGTGTGTGCGCGTGTGTGTGTGTGTGCGCGCGCGTGTGTGTGTGTGTGTTCTCTAGCACATTTTCTCTCAGTGGACTGTAATGAAAGCAAAGAAAAAAACATTATTTTTTTTCCCTTTATAATCCGTGTGTAAGTGTTTCAGCAGTTCTTATACATTATTTTAAGAGAGTGGATCATGAAGTATAGAAAGTATACTTTCTAATGTTAGATGTACTAGGATCCGCCTCCCTCAAAGAAACAAACAAATAGGAACTCCACTGGCCACAAGCACTATCCAAGTAATTACAGACAGAATGTGACCTGTTAGTATTGGTCTAGCACTCACTCACTCACTACAGTGATTATCCTGTACAGGGTCACGGGAGGCCTGGAGACTATCCCAGGGGACTTTGGGTAAGATGCAGGGTACCACCTGGGCGGGATGCCAATACATCGCACACTCTCACACTAACTACAGAAAATTTGGAAACACCAGTTAGCCTAATCTGCATGTCTTTTGACTGTGGGAGGAAACTGGAGTACCTTGAGGAAACCCACAAAGCACAGGGAGATCATGCAAACTCCACACACAGACTTGGGTGAGTGTGCAAGTAAGTATTGGTGTGAGTGCGAGTGTTGATGTGAGTGAGTGTTGGTGTGAGTGTAAGTGTTGGTGCGAATGTTAGTGCGAGTGTTGGTGTAGGTGTGAGTTCTCTTTCAGTCAATTCACTCGGTACAACACATATTGTCTGCACAATATGTGGATATGGGATATCAGGCCCTCTTATGTCCTGGCTGAAGCCTCCTATATTCACGCTGTAAAGGCAGTCAAACCTGTGGTGATGTAGGTGTAGCCCCGCCTACTTTTATTATTACACTCTCCACCTCGCTGTGAACACCTTGTTTTGTAGAGTTTTCTAGCTGCTGATAGCAACTCTTCTGTTTACGGTGCTAACTATTGCGAGCATGGAAGCTAATGTGGCAAAGAAGAAGTCCGCTATTTGCCCCTGTCCTCAGGAATGTGGCTTCTCTTTGCATGAGATGGACCAGCATGAAGCGTGCCCCGTCTGCTTAGGAATTCTCCATGCTAAGAGAGCGCTATCTTAGCCCGAGTCATGTGCGCTCAGTCGCTAATTATGAGCAAGATTTTATTCCTGAGTTCTAGAGATTTAATTTGCACTAGATTACAAAAAAAACAAAGTATTGTAATAGTTTATTTGTGTTCAACAAAATGTCAGGGTGTCTCACAAACTAAAATTTAAACTGTTGTCTGAACCAAGACAGACATTAGTATTAGAGTAAAAGTGAAACTAAAAAAAAAAAACCAAGTCTTTGCGCAGTAACGGGGCTCCGTCGGTTTTAGTTTGAGTAGGAAGAGTAGGTGAGATCGCAGAGGTGACAGTTCCCAGTGTGTACTCCTGCCTCGGGCGCGCTGGCACGAGAAGCTGTTGGCGCATGGGCCGGGGAGGCACGCTCAGAGATGAGAGGCGTGCGACGGCGTTGTCCCTGTCTCAGAGAAATACGCGGGGGCCGGCTCTCAGTGGTGTCCGAATCTGCAGACACGGAAAAAACACGTAAGCATTTTAGTTTTAACCTTCTACTCACCGGCATACACCACTGGGGCCCTTTTATAGGGAGCCGGTGACAGGTGGACGGCAGGCGATTTGCTGTGGCCGATGCCGTGATTTGTGGCGCCCCGCCCCCTTTTGAGCCCGTTGGTAGCTGTCCGTGGTGCTGACTTCCTTTGATAAATAGAGGCTTTTTGACGAGTGAGGAGTTACATTTCCATGGGGCACGCTGGTTATGAGCCCATCGCCACAGTGACTGAAAACAGGGCGGAGCTACGGAGCATTACATACATAAAATAACACATTAAATTATGTACTTGATTACAAACTACCTAATAAAAACCATGAAATTTACTTTATTCCGATGAAAATAAAATAATAACGATACGAACTAACGCGCGCAATGATTCATCTTCCAGCCGTGAATTCAAACTAGAAGCGGAGGACTGGCGAGGCGGGAAGCTTCAGACTGTACGCCTCCAGTTTCTGATTGGCTGGTGTTATTCTTACTCTTACTCTCTGGTTGGCTGGAATGCTTGCAGAGTTCTAACGCTGCTGCAGCTGGAGCAAGTGTAGCTTTACGGTGTTTTGTGCGCAGAAGAGACAGAGTTCAAACACACAAAATAAATCTCGAACGCGCAGAAGTGAGTTTGAGAGCGCATGTGAGAGAGTAGTGCACTAAATATCAGCATAGATAAAAAATATTTAAATTTAACTGAAAATGTACTGAGACTACCGTATATTAAAATCTGTATTTTAATATATACTTCCTGTACATTGTGACAACGATTATTTTGAGCATATTTTTAAGAATATGGCAAAAATAAACTGAAGAACAAAATTTTAATAACTGGGCTTTATAAATTACACTGATCTTTCACTTAAGTATATTTTTGGAAAGTGTACTATAATACAATTATTTTGAAGTATGTTTAAAGTTTAATTCCAAAATTTGGTAAAAGCGTGATGTTAGTATACTTTTTATATGTTAACTCATGGTACAACTTGTTGTTACTATATTTGCAGTGTACTATAGAGGATTTCAGTATATTTGTAATACAAAGTTTTTAAAGTGTTTTTTTTTCCCACTAGGGGAGTTCTTGTGAGTGAGTGTTTCTGTGTGTGTTAGTGTAGAGTGTGGGTGTAAAGTTATAAGTCCACGGATTCATAAATATTTAATTTAAATCAATCATGATTACAATCACCAAATAATTACAAAAGCATTTTTTGTAGGGGAATGTGACAGCTCTGTTAGGTATTGCAGGAGTACAGCTGTGTGTGTGTGTGTGTGTGTGTGTGTGTGTGTGTGTGTGTGTGTGTGTGTGAGTGAGAGTCTCATTACCTGTATATGTTGTTTGTTCTTCCAGACATGACCTGAGACTCATCGCTCTGATTGAACGCCCTGAGTCCTCATCCATAATTCATATTCTTTCTCTCTCTTGCGCACACACTCTCTCTCTCTCTCTCTCTCTCTCTCTCTCTCTCTGTCAGGAACTGCTGCTGGAACATTTAAAACAGCATAATAATAAAATCTTTATTTTATAATGTGTTTTTTAGGGCTGCAACTAACGATTATTTTGATAATCGGTTAGTTGGGCGATAATTTTTTCAATTAATCGGATAAAAACTAAACGCTTCTTTAATTTGATGTTTTGCTTATAACTATATAAAACCATAAATTAGGGTATTAGTTATGTATAAAAGTAAACTTTAAAAAATGCAAAAGCCACATACTGTATAGAGTTTAATGAGATTTCATTTTGAAATCTTAAACTAAATCTTAAAATAAATAAATAAATAAAGCAAAACAATTGTTGTACTCTTTATTATACTGGATAGCATCTGTTATAGTGGCTGCTTGTTGAGGAGTGCATGGGGGATTTCTTTTTTGAACTTATGCTAAGTTGTCTCTTTCTGAAAAAAGAAAAAAGCATTTGAGTATGCAAAGTACAGCATTTTATGTAAATCAACATTTTTGTTTTTAACAATATTACAGATGGCAAGTTGACAGCCTGGTGTGTATATATGTGTGTATAATATATACAGTATATATGTGTGTATAATATATACAGTATATATGTGTGTATAATATATACAGTATATATGTGTGTATAATATATACAGTATATATGTGTGTATGATATATACAGTATATATGTGTGTATAATATATACAGTATATATATTTGTTTAAAAAATACACTGACATTTTTAGTTAAGATATAAACAGCTAAAATAATGTAATTTAGTATAATAAAATGATATATGCACAAGTAAAACCACAGTAAATTACGTTTGAAAACAGATTTGCTAGTTAACAAGTTAACTATGTAGTGGACTATAAAAAAAAAACTGTAGAAATGCAAAAAGCTAATAGTCACAAATGTTCTGTTATTTGCATTCGCTGAAAACCACAACAATCACTAAATGTAATATTCTACTGTTATTCGCACCGTGTAATTTAAGCTAATTTAAAGTAGCGTCATTTAACTAATCACTATTGCTCATGAGGTGATTGCGCAATGTGATGTTAGCGAGTAGCAAGTGAACAGATCTAACTCGACTGTCCCGAAGTTAGCAAACAGATTAAACAAAAGCACTTAAACTATACAACTTTTACACGATGAAGAGAGACAGTTTTTACTGACCCTGCTGATGTTTCGCCATCCGTAACACCGACATGTTTTCTTTTTAAGTGTTCTTGCATGACTGTGGTACTGCCATGCCATGAAAGCTCGGTCTTGCATAGCGTGTAGGTTACCGTCTACTCAGAGGTGTATAATGTAAATCGCTCTCATAGCTTGGAGGACTTGGGGCGCGCGCTTTTTCCTGCAGACGCTTCTGTAATCTCCATTGCGCGAGCGGCTGTTTATCTGTGTGTATCTTTGTGTATTTGTGCATCTTGTGGTCGCGCTCCTCAGCTCCTCAGTAATCCGTTCGTTGACAACGGATTTCATTATCGATGATTTTATTGGTTGATTAGTTGCAGCCTTAGTGTTTTTTTTCCGCACATAGAAATGTAGTTTTATATTTGAATTGACCGCTGTGTAAGGTTGTGTACCCTGTGTAAATCTGCATTGTTTACCGGATCGTACTGAGCACAGGGCCGGAGGTTCTGGATCTTCTCTCCTGATCTCTTTGTTAAGCTTCATTGTCAAGTACCTGAGTCAGGGTCAGAGCTCACCACCATCATCATCACATGATCACCGCTACCATCACATGATCACCACCATCATCATCACCATCAGAGCCTCACGCGTAATACACACATAGGAGACTACAGCGGAAGCTGAGGAACCTGAAGCTGAGGAACATCCCCCTCTCACCCCCCCCCCCCCTCTCTCTCTCCCCCAGTGCCATCACTCTGGACAACACGCTGGTCATCCTCTCAGCTGTGGCTCCAGATGCTGGACGTTATTACGCTCAGGCTGTAAATGACAAAAATGGGGAGAATAAAACGAGTCAGCCAATCACACTAACTGTGGAGAGTAAGTAACACACACACACACACAGTTTATTTCATTGTGAATTAGTGCTGATACACATATGTTGATGGTTAAAGAGAAAAGTTTTGCTGCAGGGACTGAGATATGCTATTACGTGTGTGTGTGTGTGTGTGTGTGTGTGTGTGTGTGAATGGACGACAGACCTTGTCAGCAGCTGCAGTGGTGTATCAGCACTTAGCATAGCGTCTGCAGGCAAAATTCTGCCAAAATATTCTCTGTCTGTTTTTCTCTGTCTCTCACACACACACACACATACAATAATCTCTCTTTCCCCTTCCAGATGTCGGTGGTCCTGCAGACCCCATCGCTCCCTCCATTGTAATCCCCCCCAGGAACACAAGTGTCGTTTCTGGAACCTCAGAGGTCACGATGGAGTGTGTGGCCAATGCCCGGTCAGTGATCTTTCACCTTTAACCTGTAAATGTGCTAGTGTGTATATACTGAAAGTGAGTCTCTGCCTGCTTCAGGCCGCTGATAAAGCTGAGTATAAGCTGGAGGAGAGACGGCGTTCCTGTACGCTCGGGTCTGAGTGACTTTAACCGCAGGCTGACTCTCCTCAGCCCCACCGTCAGTGACTCAGGGTTCTACGAGTGTGAGACAGAGCTACGGAGCAGCAGCGTACCATCTGTTAGTGCTGGAGCATTTCTGCATGTGCTGGGTAGATATATGTATATACACACACACACACACACACACACACACACCAAAGTTTTCTGGGATTGTTTCATTGCTGACCTTCAGCCTCTGCTTCTGACTTCCAGAGCCTCCACAGTTTGTGAAGGAACCTGAGAAGCACATCACGGCTGAGATGGAGAAGGTGGTGGACATTCCTTGCCAGGCAAAAGGTAATTGAGGAATCATCATCATCATCGTCATCATCATCATCATCATGTGATCTGTGAAAGATAACTAGGTGCCAAGCACATCTGACATGAAGAAGAACCTAGGTGATCTGATCGAAAATGGACAGCACAGTCCAGTGCATTGTGATCGGATCTCTCGACCCGTCAGAGGTGTCTGGGATGCACATGACCCCATCATATTGGTAGTGTGATTGCAAATCGACCAATAAGCTGTGTCCCTGTCCTCTCATGAGTCTCTGTATATCCACATCTCCACTTGTGATCAGATTACTTGAGAAAGATGTTAATGCCAGGTGTGAAGAAGTGACACGGTGCCAAAGCCTGTGTGTTTGTGTGTGTTCTCAGGGGTTCCCCAGCCTGAAATTGTGTGGTTTAAGGATGCGGTTCCCATCAGTCCACTGAAGAATCCTCGCTATCACGTTTTGGCTGCTGGGAGTCTGCAGATTAACGGCCTCCTGCCTGACGATACCGGAATGTTCCAGTGTTTTGCTCGCAATGCAGCTGGAGAAGTGCAAACCAACACCTACCTTGCTGTTACCAGTATGTATTGTGTGTGTGTGTGTGTGTGTGTGTGTGTGTGTGTGTGTGTGTGTGTTTGTATGTGTTAGCCACTGGTAGTGGCAGATTTTAGGAAAAGTAGGCCCATTAAATCAGAAAATGGAGATAGATTAGCACAGGAACTAAGACTGGGGAAGAAAGACGAGTCCGGGGCAGCGGCGGTTACCGATTGTCGCAGGACTGACATCTGTGTAACCAATAAAAATTAGCCAAGAATGATGAAAAAGCACCTCAGAAGAGCAGTACATCACAGTGTAAGAACAGACAGGAACTGACACCAAAGACTGTGTCTGAGACAGGCAATACTGCAGCACCCGTGACATAAAGTCAGAGGGCAAACTCTGGTTCTAAAACATGAGTCCAACAAAGAAGTGCCAAAACATCCGATTCATTGAATGGCCACTTGGCAGACCGCTGTCTCCACAACTGAGTCTGTCCCCATAGAGCTCCAGGTTCAAGTGTCCAGCCTTAGAACAGAAATAAAGATGTTTACAGTCTGGTTCCAAAATGATATAAAAAAAACACTGTTCATCTCCATAGCTACATTTCTCATTCATCACGTCACCAAGGGTGTTTTGTCTGTGGTGGTTCGAATACAAATCTAGCAGATCTCCAACAGGCAGACAGAACTGAAACATCCTGGGGAAGAAGGAAACACTCCACTGAAGGCTGTTTGTTAAAGTGATTCATGCACCAAAGACCAAGTGGAAATATTGGTCCAAGATCAAAGGACCTTATTTGTCCAATACAAAGAGAAATTTAAACACATGATGGAAGGAAAATATGGATGTTACTCCAGCGGGACTTACGGACCCAGTTCCTCGGGGGATCAATGAAGAATTGTGTTCAGTCCAGAGTAAACTCTTCAAAGGGAATTTTATTGATTTTTCACTCGGATCAGGAAGAATTACAGTGTGTGTACAAGTCTAGCACTAAAACATTATCAGAAATCCAGTTACTGTGTTTCAGTTAGAAGGATTTGCTATATGTCCTGCTTCTGGTTGGAGATCTCGTCGCATGGATGCCCCGTGTGGTCTGCCTGGATTCGTGTGGTGGCTGGGGATGGTTTCCATGAAGACTGTCCTGTCATCGATTGATGCTCTGGGGACCTGTGACTTCAGTTGTTCGATAACTCAGGACTGGAATCTCCTACAGTCTACCTGAGCCTCCGGGAACAAACTGGACTCCTTTTAATTTTAATTTTAACACATCTCCTGTTATACTGAACTTCCAGTACACATTATTATGCTGAGCAATCCCTGCTCTCCGTTATCACCCAGATGAGGATGGGTTCCCTGTTGAGTCTGGTTCCTCTCAAGGTTTCTTCCTATTACCATCTCAGGGAGTTTTTCCTTGCCACCGTCGCCCTCGGCTTGCTCATCAGGGACAATCTTATCATTTTGATTCATACACATTGCATACAAACTTGCTTTGCGACAATGTCAATGGTTAAAAGCGCTATATAAATAAAATTTACTTGACTTGACTCTATACAGGATATTATTTACCTTTAGCACAGAATCTGGAGATTCAGAGACTAGTCCAAGTACAGGGTCAAAGATTACCTGGGCAACGCCCTCATTCATACAAAACCCCATTAAACTCATGCTGGCGGTGTAGACTTAACCACGCACTCCTACACACACACACTGACACACTCTTACACACACACTGACACACACACTGACACCCTCCTACACACCCTCCTACACACACACTGACACACACTGACGCCCGCCTACACACACTGACGCCCGCCTACACACACTCCTACACCCACTGACACACACCTACACCCACTGACACACTTTTATGCACACTCCTACACACACTCACACACCTAAATGCACTGACACACACTGACATACTGCTACACACACTGACACACACACACCTAAATACACTGACATATACATACGCACACTGAGATATACCTACACACACACACTGACATACTGCTACACAGATTGACATACTGACACACACACACTGACACACACCTAAATGCACTGACACACACTGACCTACTGCTACACACACTGACACACACACAGACACACTGACACACACACACACACTGACACACACCTACATACACTAACATATACCTACACACACTGACATACTGCTACACACATCTACACACACTGACACAGTGACGTACTGCTACATACACTGACACACACCTACATACACTGACACACTCCCACACACACTGACACACACACTGACACACACACTGACACCATCCTACACACACTGACGCCGTCCTACACACTGACACACACACACACACACTGACACACACACACACACACTGACACACACCTACACACACTGACACACAGACTGACATACTGCTACGCACACTGACATACTGCTACGCACACTAACACACATACTGACACACTCCTACGCCCACAGACCGACACACTCCTACGCCCACAGACCGACACCTCCACACACCTCCACACACTGACGTACTGCTACATACACTGACACACTCCTACACACACTGACACACACACTGACATATTGCTACACACTGACACACACACATCTACACACACTGACACATCTACACACACTGACACACACACTGACACACACACTGACACACACACTGACACACACACTGACATATTGCTACACACTGACATATCTACACACACTGACACACACACTGACCCACTCACTGCTACACACACTGTCACACTCCTACACACACTGACACACACACCTACATACACTGACACACACACTGACATACACCTACATAGTGTACACTGACACACACCTACATACACTGACACACACCTACATAGTGTACACTGACACACACCTAAATACACTGACACACAGAAAGTGACAGAATTTTTTTTATTTTGCCTCCAGCTGTCTTATCCTGCTTTTCTTCTAAAGTTTTTGTTTTCTATATTTTCTTTTTTCCTATGATTTGTAACACCTAAAACAAACTTTATGCGTGTGTGTGTGTGTGTGTGTGTGTGTGTTCTCTTAGGTATTGCCCCAAACATCACTGCAGGTCCATCAGACAGCACTGTGATTGACGGGATGTCAGTCATTTTGCACTGCGAGACAGCAGGAGCTCCACGGCCTGCTATCACTTGGCAAAAAGGTATATCTCTACACACAGACACACACTATCTCAAGAACCATCACACTGATACAAAGATGAAAACAGACAGATGAAGAATAATAAAACCACACACATTTTGCTGTGTGTGTGTGTGTGTGTGTGTGTGTAGGTGAGCATGTATTAGCAAGTGGATCAGTCCAGCTGCCTCGCTTTACTCTGTTAGAATCAGGCAGCCTCTTGATAAGCCCCGCCCACTTATCTGACTCTGGGAGATACACCTGTACTGCGAGCAACTCACGTGGCATCGACCAGGCCTCAGCACACCTGGGGGTATGGGGTAAGTGTGTGTGTGTGTGTGTTCAGAAAGGGAGGTATATGTGGTAAGGTCTATATCAAATTCTCTACAATACTTTAGGTAACATTATATTTATTGTCATTGCAAAATACAGGTACTCCAACAAAATGCACCATTGAATTTATTTTACACCAAATAACTCTTTTGTGTGTTTGTGCGCGTGTATGTGCGTATGTGTCTTTCCCCAGCTCGTACCCGTATTTCCAACCCACCTCAGGATCAAAGTGTGATTAAGGGTACTAAAGCCACCCTGCCCTGTGGAGTGTCTCATGACCCCAGTGTTGCTGTCAGGTATACACACACACACACGCACACTCTATAAACTGTACACACCTTTTCCCTCTACCTCATAAACCACACCAACAGTCCACAGAGGCGTGCCCTTTGCAGCAGCACAGACTACCTACAGAAAGAGGAGATAGAAGTATAAAAGGTGATAATGGTTGAATTTTGTGTTTTGGTGTCATTAATGTGGTTTGTTATAATGTTTACATTAAAACTTTTAAAAGTAAAGTTAAGGTGAAAAGCATGGTATTGTCTCTTGATTTTGCAAACCAGTACAGAGAACAGGAACAGAGGAATGCAGGTCAGGGTTGTTTATGTCTTCGTCTGACTGAAGAGACATAAAAATCGATATAGAGAACACACACACACACACACACAGATAGAGAATATTTTAAACCCTCATTCCCCATTATGTAAGTTTGGGATCACTGAGAAAATGGCACATTATTATTCATCAAATAAGTTGCCGAAATAAAGAGGAAATATAGTCAATAAATTAACAACTTCAGGAATAATGATTTGTCCTTGAGGAATCAATTTCTTTCTTTCATGGGGATAAGATAGGGGTGATGTGCTCGTATCTTCTGGTTTTAGTGAGGACTCTCGCTGCGACATTCTGAACTAACTGAAGCTTGTTTATACACCTAGTTGAATAACGACAGTATGGCGTTGCAATAGTCCAACCTAGAGGTGATAAAAGCATGAAGTATTTTAGCATAGTTTATTTGACAATATTTCTGAGGTGAAAGAATGCTATTCTGATAAAATTATCTACATGAGCTTCAAATGAAAGTCTGGAATCAATAATCACCCCAAGGTCATTTACTGCTGCACATAGTAAAGGGCTTGTTGACGAATTATGTTACTCAGAGGAAGCATATAGAGAGAAAATAGCAATGGGCCTAAAACCGAACCCTGTGGAACACCAAGCTTAACTTTATTACACAGTCACCAGTGGAACTGTAACGGTGTAGAGAACAACTGAACAACAGGTCTGTAAAAGAGAATTAATTAATTGATTTAACTGATTTAATTGCTACCATTAAACATTTTATTTCTATTTATTTTATTTTTTGCTGGCGAAATACATTTTAGGTGGAGACGTCTGCTTGGTCTTGTTCATTTCTATTAAATCCCTCAATTTTGCCAATTCCCCCATCAGTGAAACCAGTTTGATAACTTCACACATATCGTGAATGAAATGTGAGAAGAAGGATTACAGTAACTGGGGGTCTGCGGGTGTTCACCTCGGAGCGCGCTGTCACGTTTTATTTAGCGAGTAGACTATATATTTGTTTGTTGCATTTCTTGGGGAGTATGTCTGCAGTTTTATGATAAATCTGCTCCTATCTGCACACGCGTTTATCAGCCTTTTGATCAACGGCACTACTTTCACTGTGCAAAAGGCAGTGTTTATTGTTTAGTGTTAAAGCACATACACACACATTCATCAAGATCTATTGTAAAATAAAAACAAAATCATGTTTGCTTCAGCATTGGAAACAATATTGTTTTAGGCTAAATTATACACTTTTGTATTTTTTGTTGTACATGCGCGGGCATCTTTAAATTTGAACAGAATATAATAGTGAGCTGGTAGGCAGGTTATTTTAAAGCGCATATACACAATAAAAGAATATTGTTTTAGGCTAACTTATCATACACTTTTGTATTCTTTGTTGTACTTCTTCTTTTTGTACTCACGCAGGGCGTGTTACAATAATAATAATATAATAAAAACACACAATACACACGTGGACAAAATTGTTGGTACCCTTCGGTCAATGAAAGAAAAACTCATAATGGTCAAAGAAATAACTTTAATCTGACAAAAGAAATAATAAATAAGAATTCTATGAATGTTAACCAATGAAAGTCAGACATTGCTTTTCAACCATGCTTCAACGGAATTATAAAAAAAAAAGAACTCATGGACCAGGCCTGGACAAAAATAATGGTACCCCTAACTTAATAGTTTGTTGCACAACCTTTTGAGGCAATCACTGCAATCAAACGATTCCTGTAACTGTCAATGAGACTTCTGCACCTCTCTGCAGGTATTTTCGCTCACTCCTCATGAGCAAACTGCTCCAGTTGTTTCCGGTTTGAAGGGTGCCTTTTCCAGACAGCATGTTTCAGCTCCTTCCAAAGATGCTCAATAGGATTGAGGTCAGGGCTCATAGAAGGCCACTTTAGAATAGTCCAATGTTTTCCTCTTAGCCATTCTTGGGTGTTTTTAGCTGTGTTTTGGGTCATTGTCCTGTTGCAAGACCCATGACCTGCGACTGAGACCCAGCTTTCTGACACTGGCCAGCACATTTCTCTCTAGAATCCCTTGATAGTCTTGAGATTTCATTGTACCCTGCACAGATTCAAGACACCCTGTGCCAGATGCAGCAAAGGAGCCCCAGAACATAACAGAGCCTCCTCCATGTTTCACAGTAGGGACAGTGTTCTTTTCTTCATATGCTTCATTTTTCCGTCTGTGAACATAGAGCTGATGTGCCTTGGCAAAAAGTTCCATTTTTGTCTCATCTGTCCATAGGACATTCTCCCAGAAGCTTTGTGGCTTGTCAACATGTAGTTTGGCATATTCCAGTCTGGCTTTTTTATGATTTGTTTTCAACAATGATGTCCTTCTTGGTCGTCTCCCATGTAGTCCACTTTGGCTCAAACAATGACGGATGGTGCGATCTGACACTGATGTTCCTTGAGCATGAAGTTCACCTTGGATCTCTTTAGAAGTCTTTCTGGGCTCTTTTGTTATCATTCAGATTATCCGTCACTTTGATTTGTCATCGATTTTCCTCCTGCTGCCACGTCCAGGGAGGTTGGCTACAGTCCCATGGATCTTAAATTTCTGAATAATATGTGCAACTGTAGTCACAGGAACATCTAGCTGCTTGGAAATGGTCTTATAGCCTTTACCTTTAACATGTTTGCCTATAATTTTCTTTCGAATCTCCTGAGACAACTCTTTCCTTCGCTTCCTCTGGTCCATGTTGAGTGTGGTACATACCATGTCACCAAACAACACAGTGACTACCTGGAGCCCTATATATAGGCCCACTGACTGATTACAAGATTGTAGACACCTGTGATGCTAATTAGTGGACACACCTTGAATTAACATGTCCCTTTGGTCACATTATTTTCAGTATTTTCTAGGGGTACCATCATTTTTGTCCAGGCCTGTTCCATGAGTTTATTTTTTAAAATAATTCTGTTGAAGCATGGTTGAAAAGCAATGTCTGACTTTCATTGGTTAACATTCATAGAATTTTATTTAATTATTACTTTTGTCAGATTAAAGTTATTTATGTGACCATTCTGAGTTTTTCTTTCATTGACCGAAGGGTACCAACAATTTTGTCCACGTGTGTACCTCTGATTGAAACACGACTGCCACCTACAGGTAAAGAACGTCATGTTCACAGATTCCCGCGAGCTTGCAGCAGCTCGCAAGATCCCTTTTCTCAAAACGTGCATTGTTAACGGCCAGATCTGGAGCTCTCCCTGTGCAGTAAACTGGTGATGTCACTAACAAGGTTGAGTCTGTCTGACTGTAGAGTCTTGCTCATGAACTGAACACTAGTGAAACACTGTCTCTGCCCATGGTGTTGAGCTTCTGGAGCCATCGCCTGGATCATTTCCAGACCTATAGGCAATAGCAAACTTTTTTTTTTTATTGGGACGTTTCACTGCAGTGAATTTGTAATTCATTTTCTGAAGCATTTTGAAATGACCTGGAAACCTTTGTGTGTGTGTGTGTGTGTGTGTGTGTGTGTGTGTGTTAAGGTTTGTGTGGGAGAAGGATGGGCAGTTAATTAACCCCAGGTCGTCGCCACGGTTACGGCAGGATACTAATGGTACGCTGCACATCTCTCAGACCTGGTCAGGTGACATTGGAAGCTACACCTGCAGAGTGACATCACAGGGAGGAAACGATTCCTACACTGCTCACCTGAAAGTCAGGTATATACCTCATCATCATCATCATCATCATCAGCTCCCTCACTCTCATTCTTTTTCTTTATCGTTTGCTTCTCAGAAACACCCTGTAAGCCCAGAGGAAGTCTCCTCTCTCTCTCTCTCTCTCTCTCTCTAATACAATTTTCTCTTTTCTATTGCTTTAATACCTTCTCATATCTCCCTCTGTCATTCTTACACTTCCTTCATCTCTCTCTCTCTCTCTTTTCACATGTCTGTGTTCTACTCTAGTTTTCATTATCGTTCCATCCCAAATTTTAGATGTGTGTGTGCAGCAATAAAGAGTGATTATTTAATCAGCTGTTTCTGAATGTGAAACTATTTGATTTATCGTCTCAGCAGAGTCTTGGAGTTTTTAAAGCAACACTAAATTGCAGTCTGATATATAATGAAGTGCAGCGAGTACTGAAGGTCTGGCTTCTTCCAACTTTTCTGAAGATTTTGTGGAATCCATCAGAGCCAAAGAAAAAGTTGTTCCATCTCTCAAAGGAGTAATTCAACACAGTGTGTGTGTGTGTGTGTGTGTGTGTGTGTGTGTGTGTGACGCAGGCAGCTGCCTCATGCTCCAGAGAACCCAAGTGCCATATTGAGCTCAGTGGAGAAGAGAGCCATCAACCTGACATGGGCAAAACCCTTCGACGGAAACAGTCCCCTCATACGCTACACACTGGAAGTGTCTGAGAACAGTGAGGGAAACACACACACACACACACACACACACACACACACTGTGGAAACTGCATTAAAGAGGACTGATAATGTTTTCTCTAAACCGCTTTGTTTTATTACACATGCTGTCATGAACAAAGTGTTGTATAAGCAACAATAACACAACACACACACACACACACCACATGGAGCTAATTTATACTGGCTTCTGTTCATGTGGAGAAAATTATATGCAAATAAAATAAATGTCACCTTTATCTGTGTGACGCTCCATCAAGCACACGGGCGCTTTGTGTACACGGCTGTAGTGAAGAAACATAGAACCAAAGAGAAAGTGTGTGAGGGGGAGATAGATAGTGTGTGTGTGTGTGTGTGTGTGTGTGTGTGTGTGTGTGTGTGTGTGTGTGTGTGTGTGAGAGAGAGAGACATAGAGAGACAGAGAGTGTGTGTGTAAGAAGGAGAGAGACAGAGCGTGAGAGAGAGATAGTGTGTGTGTGTGTGTGTGTGTGTGTGTGTGTGTGTGTGTGAGAGAGAGTGAGAGAGGCAGAGAGAGAGAGAGACTTTGACTTAATTCCTTTATTTTAGAATGTTTTGTGTCCACTTTTTTTTTCACAAAAAGGTAAGGAAAATAAAATAAATGGGGGGAGGGGCGGGGCAGATCAAAATAGAAAGCAAATAGAATAATCCACAAAGCATGAATTACTAGATTGATACAAGCTTAAAAGAAGGAGTTTAAAATAAATTCAATAATTAAGTAAATGGAAAAAAAAACATTTTAATATGGTGAAATATGTACAGTGCTCAGCTGGGGCACAAATAGGGTATTTGTGTTTTAAAAAGTACAAAAACACAAATACACATAGTATATAAAAGTAAATAAAAAGATATTTACAGGAAGTAAATGAGGATCAAACATTTATTGTCTTTAAAAATTAAAAACTAAACATGTCTGTAGAGCATAAAAGCTTCCCACATCTGATCAAACCCTAGTATTCTGTGGGTCATCTTTAAAAAGGTGAATTCAACTTTTATTCTCACCCTGACCAGTGCCATGAGCGCCGTGCGTGCCACTCACTCCCTCCTGTGTCCATCTCTTTCTTTTGTTTAATAGGTCATAGTTTGTAGTCAAGTCAAGGCAATTTTATTTATATAGCGCTTTTAACAATTGACATTGTCGCAAAGCAGCTTTACACAATAAAAAGAAGTAAGTTTTTATGCAATGTATATGAATCAAAATGACAAGATTGTCCCCGATGAGCAAGCCGAGGGCGACGGTGGCAAGGAAAAACTCCCTGAGATGGTAATAGGAAGAAACCTTGAGAGGAACCAGACTCAACAGGGAACCCATCCTCATCTGGGTGATAACGGATAGCAGGAATTGCTCAGCATAATAATGTGTAAGACTGGAAGTTCAGTATAACAGGAGATGTTTTAAAATTAAAATGAGTCCAGTTTGTTCCCGGAGGCTCAGGTAGACTGTAGGGGATTCCGGTCCTGAGTTATCGAACAACTGAAGTCACAGGTCTCCAGAGCATCACTCGATGACAGGACAGTCTTCATGGAAACCATCCCCAGCCACCACACGAATCCAGGCAGACCACACGGGGCATCCATGCGACGAGATCTTCAACCAGAAGCAGGACTCCAGGATGTGTTAGACGGCTCCAGAGGGCAGAGGGGTCTGGATCACTGGCAACTCAGGAGTGACTTGTATAGCTCGACAGAGAGACAGAGAGAGGGAAAGGAGAGAGAGAGAGAGGAGAGAGAGCAGAAAAGGAGAGAACAGAAAATAAGGAGAGATGGCAGTTAGGTCTGGTCACAGTCAACATGTATAGGTGAATGTATATTTAGTGCAAAGTGCAAGCAGAGACTCCGGCAGGACTAACTATAACAGCATAACTAAAAGGGAGAGCCAGAAGGAAACACAAACATGAGGGCTCCCTGAGATGTAAAGCAACCAATCACCTCGCCGTCAACAAACCTGAGTGAACAATGAGAGTGGGGAGGACAGCATCTAAACATACCAGTTCACCAGAATACTCTACGTCCATGAGTCCCCCAGATCTGCTCCTTTACCTAAGGTTAGTCTATTTACAAAAATGCTTGGCTAAATAAATAGGTTTTTAGCCTCGACTTAAACACTGAGACTGTGTCTGAGTCCCGAACATTAATAGGAAGACTATTCCATAACTTCGGGGCTTTGTAAGAAAAAGCTCCGCCCCCTGCTGTAGTTTTAATAATACGTGGTACTGACAGGCAGCCTGCATTCTTTGATCGAAGTAGGCGTGGCGGATCGTAAGACACTAACAGTTCACTCAAATACTGTGGCGCGAGACCATTTAGTGCTTTAAATGTCAAAAGTAGTATCTTAAAATCGATGCTAAATTTCACAGGGAGCCAATGCAGTGTAGATAAGATAGGGGTGATGTGCTCGTATCTTCTGGTTCTAGTGAGGACTCTCGCTGCTGCATTCTGTACTAACTGAAGCTTGTTTATACACCTAATTGAACAACCAGACAGTAAGGCGTTACAATAGTCCAACCTAGACGTGATAAATGCATGAACTAGTTTTTCTGCATCATTTAGTGACAAAATGTTTCTTATCTTGGCAATATTTCTAAGGTGAAAGAAAGCTATCCTGGTGATATTATCTACATGAGCTTCAAACGAAAGGCTGGAATCTATAATCACACCGAGGTCTTTTACTGTTGCACTTGATGGAACAGAAAGGCCATCTAAAGTTACAGTGTGATCAGAAAGCTTACTTCTAGCTACTTGTGGTCCTATGACCAGAACTTCTGTCTTATCAGGATTAAGCAGAAGAAAATTAATTAACATCCAATCTCGTATATCCTGCACACACTGCAGGACATATAATTGTGTGTCATCAGCATAACAATGAAAACTAATACCATGTTTACGAATTATGTTGCCCAGAGGAAGCATGTAAAGGGAAAAAAGCAGTGGGCCTAAAACTGAGCCCTGTGGAACAAATACCATGTTTACGAATTATGTTGCCCAGAGGAAGCATGTAAAGGGAAAAAAGCAGTGGGCCTAAAACTGAGCCCTGTGGAACACCAAACTCACTTGAGAACATGAGGAATGGTCACCATCTAAATCTACAAACTGATAACGATCAGTCAAATAGGATCTGAGCCACAAGAGGGCAGTTCCCTTAATTCCTACTACCTTTTCTAATCTGTGAAGGAGAATACTATGATCAATGGTGTCAAAAGCTGCACTGAGGTCCAGTAACACAAGTATAGTGACGCAACCCTGATCAGAGGCCCATAGGAGGTCGTTTACTACTTTAACAAGTGCTGTCTGTGTGCTGTGATGAGGCCTAAATCCTGACTGATACAGTTAATTTATGCTATTTCTGTGTAGATGTGAACATAGCTGCTGTGATACTACCTTTTCAAAATCTTGGAGATAAAGGGAAGGTTTGATATCGGCCTGTAATTAGAAAGCAGACAGGGGTCAAGGTCAGGTTTCTTGATTAGCGGTTTAATAACGGCTAATTTAAAAGATTTGGGGACATACCCACTACTGAGTGAACAGTTAATTACTTTCAACAGGGGTTCTATTATTGCTGGTACTATCTGTTTGAGAAAATGTGTCGGTATAGGATCTAATATGCAGGTTGACGATTTTGAAGAAGAGATGAGTGAAATTAGTTCCCTCGCTTCAAGGGGAGTAAAGTGTTCTAAGTTCTGATGTGATGTGGTTAGATCATCTGAATTATTTAAATTGTCTGTTTTCAAAGCCTGAATTTTTTGCCTAGCCTGAATTTTTTGCCTAGTAGTGGTGCTGTAATTTTACTAGTGATGCTATAAATTTATAATATAAAGTTTTTCTCAAGTATTCATTTATGTCAAGTGTATAGAGCTGTTGATCTTCCCTAATTGTGACGCATTGATTCTGATATATCAGAGAAACTGTCTTCTTCAAAGTCGTTGTCTAAGAAGCAAAGAAGAAGGGAAGCAAAGAATGAAGTTGGTTGTCCCAGACTGCCTCCCCACTCTTGCTAGTCACCTTCGGATCTCCTACAGTGTTTGAGCTCCCTGCCGAAGACTAAGCTTCCTGTGTGTTCTGTGTGCTTTTTTCTTTCAACTTTGGGCTCTCCAGCCTTCTCCACCTCTTCACATTCGCCTGCCTTTTTTACCCCTCGTGTATCCCATCATTTAACTTCTAAAAATTTTTGTTTCCTGCCACCTGTTCATTAACCGCTTGTGCATCTCCCGTCTGCTCACCATTGATCATTACACTGCTCGGGGCAGTGGGCAGGCCACCATCCTGCACCACCAGTCTTCTCCACACTGGAGCTCTCCCCATCCTGCACCACTGCCCTGACCCCACTAGGCCCCGCCTCCTCCCTGACCTGTGCTCTATGTGGGCAGCTGAACTTTTTGTGCCCGATGTCCCCGCATTCGAAGCACCTGATGCTCCCAGTGCTGGCGTACAGCATGTATGACTTTCCCTCATGAGTGACTCTGAATGAGATGTCCAGAGTGGACTCAGTCAGGAACATGAGCACTGTACGCCTGAAGGAGACGACGTGCCTCAGCGCCGGGTTTTTACAGTTCAGAGACACCACTCTCATACTGCTCACTATCTTACCGAATCGACACAGTTCCCTCTCTATATCCTCATCGGGGATAAAAGGGGGAATGTTCGACACGGTGACCTTCATTGTTGTAGCACCCAGCGGAGTAACGGAATAAAGTTCTCCACTTACCGTTATTCCGTTTTGAATCAGCTAACACCACCACGTCCTTCTTCAGCCGCGATGCAGACTCTGTTTTACCACCCGATACACTCGTGATGCAGTGAGAGAGGACGGGCTGCACCGCTCGGGTGAACCGCCATCCCTGCACCCCGCCACGAGATCAACAGCTCCACACAACAGCAGATTAAAACTAATAATGCCGTGCGCTATTGTTAATAGATGTTTGATTTTATGTATTGTTTGTGCTTCAGAAAAGAAAACTCAAAAGTATTAGAAAGTTTCCAAAAAGGTTTGAACTCGCTCATTCGCTCTCACACTACGCTCCACACACCGCTCTCACACCTCCTCCCAGCATGCACCAGAGAGAGAGAGAGACAGAGACCGAGGGAGCAAGAGACAGTCTGAGATGTGGACAGTAAGTGAGAGAGAGGGACAGAATCAGTAAGACACACAGAGGAAAAAAAGACCAAGACTAACTGGACTGTCACATCTGTTCTCTTGACTAAAGCAATTTGCGCCTACAGTTACTATACATTCTGTGTGTGTGTGTGTGTGTGTGTGTGTAGATGCTCCGTGGATGGTTCTCATAGCAGATGTAGACCCCGGTGCCACAGCACTGACAGTGAGGGAACTGACTCCGGCTCGGTCCTATCAGTTTCGCTTATGTGCTGAGAACAATGTGGGGAGAGGAGCCTTCAGCACTGAGACAAGACGGTGAGGACACACACACACACACACACACAAGCTGTCTAATGTGGTAAGTGTACACTATCTTTAGTTTGTAATGGACTTTCAGTTGTTTATTCGTCTTCAGTGAACACTTTGTCCTGGAGAGGGCGGAGCTGGAGTCTGTCTCAGGGATACTGACAGTTCATCCTCACTCACAACACACACACACACGCACACTCAACCACTCATTCACACTCACACACATTTACACATTCACGTACTCCCACACACACATACTAGCACACACACACTGGTACCACACACACCGATACCACACACTCAACCACACACTCACACATTCAACCACACACTCACACATCCACAGATCAACACACACATACACACACACACACACACACACACACTCAACCACACACTCACTCACTCACTCACACACACACACTTGACCACATTTGAACAGTTTCTATAACAGAACAGATTTGTTAAATATGTTTATGTTCTTCTACCAAGTGTTACAACCTGCTCAATAAATAAATTAAAAGTGAATGAAAGTAAACACAGGAGCGAGACCGATGTTCTCACAGATCAGGAATGGAAGCTCTAGACGTTCCTGTATGTTTAATGTAGTCTTGAGGAATACTTCCCCAGACTTCCTGAAGGACTTTTTTGTCTCTCATGTCCAGTCCAGTCCCTGTACCTGAGCAGTTTCAGAGGAATGTCTTTAGTTTGTTAAGCCACAAAGTGACCAATGAATCATTCAAGCATAAAAACAACTAACCTAAGGCATGAACCAGTGAGAAACAGGTGCAGATGATGACGGATGATCACACTGTTGTAACTACAGGGACATTGATTGCTGCTGACTAGCATCAAACTCCTTTAACGCTAACTATAACAACAAAGTTTTAGAGGACTAGACATTTCCTCTGACCCTGTGGAGCCCCGTTAGTGTGGAAGGTGTAAGGTTCACTTCCTCTTCCCCTGTCCCTAATTTAATCCTCACTCCTCTGTACTGTCTCCTTACTGCAGACTGATTGGCCATATAATACACTAATGCAGTCTGTGTGTGTGTGTGTTTGTGTGTGTTATAAATCAGTGTGTGTAAGTGTGTTAGCAGACAGGAAGCAATAAAAAAGCCAAGTTTCTGCCCTGTAGAACAGAAGAATAACTCACATCTACAGCTAGACTCTCCAGGGTGTGTGTGTGTGTGTGTGTGTGTGTGTGTGTGTGTGTGTGTGTGTGTGTGTGTGTGTGTGTGTGTTTGATGAAAATAGAGCAGCTCAGCTCAGCAGGATCTTAAAGAAGTACTTCACCCCAGATAATCTCTAGAGTCGCTATCATTCTGTACCCACCAGCGGGAACTGATAAGCATGATTAGCTTGAGCCGTGTCATATAATGCTAACGCAGGAGTCAAAGCCTTTTATGATCTGTGCTCCTCACACACACTGAATGGAATATTGGTATTTAACATTTCTGGACTGGTTTAGGTCTCTTTAAGCATTTAAGCTGCTGAACTAGAGAAGGAATGAAAGAAATCTCTTTATCAAGTTTGCTGACAGATTCTGAAATGTTAATATGGTGTTCTGCAACTTCTTAATTCTTTTGTAGAGTTTTAACTTGCTGTGGGTGATGTTGCGTAATTATCAGGATGTTTAGACATTTCGGTAAAAAAAGAATATTAATATATAGAATTTTAAGACTTGTTTAAATAAACTGCCAAAGAAACTGACACATTTACCAAATACTAATTTTTTAATAGTGTAAAAATCGATCAGCCCTAACATTAATGCAATAAGATTAATTATCAATAAACTGGTGACAGGATCACGGGCACCCAAGGCTCACTCATGCATGAGGGCACAAATCACTAAATGAAGTCATTGCTGGCCGCAATAGAAAGGCACCAGAACACCTAGTGTACTACAGTCCACTGTACCCAGCAGGCAAAGAGCCCAAGGCCCCTGACCCTGCCTCCAAACTCCCCACATCCCAATCTGATTGAGCCCCATAGAATACAGAGGACAGATAACTCCTATCAATGGAGGCCCCACACCTCAACCCACAGCCATGGATCCACTGCCCGAAGACACAAGGGCAACCCAAAACCTATGTGGTTTTTATGTTCATGCTTTTACTGTTAATGCTTTTAATGTGTGGGTGATCAGTGTATCTTTATGAACAATTAATCTTTTGTTAGAAATGAGAAAATATATCTTCCTTAAGTACTGCAGATTCTATAAAAAAACTTTTAAATATTGCAATGTAGTGTACAGTCGTTTGCTGCTAAACTGCTTTTAGATCTTTGTTTCAGTTGTTTCTGTGATGTACTGAAATATAATTACAAGCACTTCATATGTTTCAAAGGCTTTTATTGAAGATTACATGACATTTATGCAAAGAGTCAGTATTTGCAGTGTTGGGCCTTCTTTTTCAGGACCTCTGCAATTCAACTGGGCTGCTCTCAATCAACTTCTGGGCCAAATCCTGACTGATAGCAACCCATTCTTTCATAATCACTTCTTGGAGTTTGTCAGAATTAGTGGGTTTTTGTTTGTCCACCCTCCTCTTGAGGATTGACCACAAGTTCTCAATGGGATTAAGATCTGGGGCGTTTCCAGGCCATGGACCCAAAATTTCAATGTTTTGGTCCCCGAGCCACTTAGTTATCACTTTTGCCTTATGGCACGGTGCTCCGTCGTGCTGGAAAATGCATTGTTCTTCACCAAACTGTTGTTGGATTGTTGGAAGAAGTTGCTGTTGGAGGGTGTTTTGGTACCATTCTTTATTCATGGCTGTGTTTTTGGGCAAAATTGTGAGTGAGCCCACTCCCTTGGATGAGAAGCAACCCCACACATGAATGGTCTCAGGATGCTTTACTGTTGGCATGACACAGGACTGATGGTAGCGCTCACCTTTTCTTCTCCGGACAAGCCTTTTTCCAGATGCCTCAAACAATCGGAAAGAGGCTTCATCCGAGAATATGACTTTGCCCCAGTCCTCAGCAGTCCATTCACCATACTTTTTGCAGCAGATCAATCTGTCCCTGATGTTTTTTTTGGAGAGAAGTGGCTTCTTTGCTGCCCTTCTTGACACCAGGTCATCTTCCAAAAGTCTTGGCCTCACTGTGCGTGCAGATGCGCTCACACCTGCCTGCTGCCATTCCTGAGCAGCTCTGCACTGGTGGCACTCCGATCCCGCAGCTGAATCCTCTTTAGGAGACGATCCTGGCGCTTGCTGGACTTTCTTGGACTCCCTGAAGCCTTTTTAACAAGAATTGAACCTCTTTCCTTCTTGATGATCCTATAAATTGTTGATTTAGGTGCAATCTTAGTAGCCACAATATCCTTGCCTGTGAAGCCATTTTTATGCAACGCAATGATGGCTGCACGCGTTTCTTTGCAGGTCACCATGGTTAACAATGAAAGAACAATGATTTCAAGCATCACCCTCCTTTTAACATGTCAAGTCTGCCATTCTAACCCAATCAGCCTGACATAATGATCTCACCTGAGTTAACAAGACGATTACTGAAATGATCTCAGCAGCTCCTTTAATGACCGCAATGAAATGCAGTGGTAAGTTTTTTTGGGGGCTTAAGTTCATTTTTATGGCAAAGAAAAGGACTATGCAATTCATCTGATCACTCTTCATAACATTCTGGAGTATATGCAAATTGCTATTGTAAAAACTTAAGCAGCAACTTTTCCAATTTCCAATGTTTATGTAATTCTCAAAACTTTTGGCCACAATATACCCACGTCCACATGACCTTCCATAATGACACATCCATAATGACATGGTGCTTTTGAATTTTATAGATTTATTTTACAAAAAAGATAGTATATTGTACATTTCTTTTAATAGTAATATTTATCATGGGAAGTTAAATGTAACATAGATTTAAAATTAATTAAAGGTTAGTTAATTAAATATTAATTCTTTAAATGCCAACTCTCTTTATCTATCCTGAGTTAGATTTTGAGTCGAGCAGGAGAGTAGATCTTACTTCAGGAAACACTCAAAGTTCAACTGCAGTTAAATTCGAGTTTGTGTTGAATGTAATTAACTGTAGAATTCTAAGATTAAACATGTACATTAAACAAAAGTAATAAAAAAACAACACAAAATGAACTAGCACTTTACCATTGAAAAGAATCGCAACAGAGCAGAGTTTTCTGTGTAAAGCAGAGTGTGTGTGTCTGTACTGTATGTGTGTGTGAAGCCAGGGAGTGGGGTGAAGACGAGAGAGCGTGTGTGCATCTGTCAGTGTGTGATACATTCGTAAACCAAGACTTGCTAATTTTTCAAGTAAACATTTATTATAAATCTTTTCTCGTCTTACGGAACACTCGTAAACCGCGTTACTCGCAATCCAAGGTTCCACTGTACAAGGTACTAACAAGCAGCCTGTGTCCTTTGATCAAATGAGGCATGGCGGATGACCACATTACACACACACACACGCACACTACCCCTCCTACATACACACACACACACACTACCCATTCTACCCACACACTACACATCCTACACACACTCTCTACACATACTACACGTACTCTAAACACACATTACACACACACACACACACACACACACACACACACACACACTACACATCCTACATACACACACACACACGCGCTACAGATGCCACACACGCATCCCCCACACACACTACACATCCCCCACACACACTACCCATTCTACAAATACACTCTACACACACACACTATCCATCCTACACAAACGATGAGAGGCCCAAGCACCTGCGCCATTACGATCGCCACCAAACCCAGCCCATATTATCTCAAAACATTGAAGATTCAAAATTGTGAAGTTATGCCATAATTGCCATTGCAATACAGTAACGTATGCTGAAAAATGGCTAATAACTTCCTGGGTGACATCATATTAAGTAACATTACATTGACATCAGCATCCGGGGCTTTTTGGAGGTCTTAACATGCTAAAAATGCGTGTATTTGTACCCAAGCGGCTATGACGCAGGTGCTTGGACCGATCATAGTGTAACGTTCAGATTATTTAATAATCTAGTCACACTAAATGGAATCTTTTATCCAAGTTCTGGTGTTGCATTAAACTCTCTGGAACAAGAATGACTCGTGTACCAACAGTTATCAAAACCTCCAAGATGTGTTAAGTGAACTAACAAAGAAACGGGCGCACCAAATAAAAAACAATATTTACAAAATATACACAAATGAAAAGGTGTCGGTGGATGTTTTGAATGTCCAAAGTCCAGGTTATTGTGAATGAGTGTGTGTGTGTCGGGAGAAGAGGATGGACCTCCTCCAGTGTTTGCCCAATCATTTCCTGTTGGGCCGTGTTGATGGAGAAACGGAACTCAGATAAGCCCTGGTCCCAGTTTTAATGATGTTGGTTTGTGGTTAGCTTCTGGATGTTGCCCCAGGTCTTGCAAAGCTCGGCCAGTAGTTGGACGTGTAGGAGTAGACGTGAACTGTGGACCTCGGTCAGAAATTAAGTCTTTGGGGACGCCCCATCTGGTAAAGATTTCTTCCTGCAGAGCTTTTTGGGTCTTTACATCTCTCAGGGGAAACATCTCAATCTATTTACGTAAATAGTCCACACCATTAGTTAAGCATTTTTGCCTTTTGCTCAGAGGGAACAGCACCATTATGTCCAGCCCCAACGTATGCCCTGGCTCAGGGACTTTCGTGCTCTGTAACAGCCTGCTAGGTTTGGTGTTCTACGGCTTGTACCTTTGGCAGACATTACAGGTCTTGACATATTGCCCGACACATTCTTGCGAATGGAGGGCCACCAGGCAACTTCTAGTAGCCTCAGCAGCGTTTTTAGCCTCCTTGGTGCTCATGATAGCTAAGCATGGACCTGTACCAACGTGATTTATGCAGTGTCACGGCGTGCGCCTGTGATGGGCGTGCGCCCAAATCTATCATTGCCCCTCGCTCACTTCGTAGGCTCCCTAAGTAGGCGGCACCCCTTCTGCAGGTGTGCAAAGGGACGGGGCTGGCTGGCAGTGATTTAACGTTAATAGGATCTCGGGCTTGCTCCGCATTATAAAAGCAAGGCGCGGAGTTTAGTCCGGGGTCCAAGAAGAGCGTAACGCGGTGGAGCTCGAGAGTGGCATGGGAGTGGGGAAATGGAACGTGCCCCAGAGACTTAAAAGGACATTGATTTCCGCCCCTTTGATCTCCGTTGAGGACAGCGCGGGAAAGAGCTGCACGAGCTCCCACGGCATCCTATGTTCCCGCGTCGAGCCCGCCTTCGTGTCCCCGCCGCCGAAGAGGAAAAGGCCGCGAGGAGGACAGCGTTAAGGTCGCCGATCCCAGCCGGGAAAGCCGCCCGGCCGAATGGACGTCTGAGCGAGGCCGCGCCCACAGAGAGCTGGGAGGGGCCGGGCTGGCCATCGACAGCGGGGAGGAACCGAGAGGGATCCGTTCGGCCACTCCGCCCACCGCCGCCAGCCTGCGTGCCCGCATGCCAGCTGGGTACTGCCTCGGACCCTGCACGTGCACACATCATCCCTTCCCTTTCTTTCCATCCTCTCTCCTTTTTCCCTTTCCTTCCCTTATTTATTCCTAATAAATTACCCTTTTCCTTTAAGATCTCGCCTCGTGTCTGTGTTTCATGGTGCCGCCCGTGCAACTTTGGGTCGAACCCATTACAGCAGCCTTTTTGATAATGAACCAGAAAGACGAACTCTTGCAGCCTCAGCTTCCACCATGTGAGGCGTGAACAGGTTTTGGGGCAGTTGAAAGCCCAAGACAGGGCGGCATGGTCAGTAAAGACTTTGAAAGCCCTGTCTTCAAGGTAATGGCCCAATGGTCCATAGCCCAAACCACTGCCAAACACTCCTTTTCTGAGGTAGAGTAATTCACCTCAGTTCCTCTTAAAGTCGTGAGACGTAGGCTCTCGTTTTGCTTCGGGTGACTTTTGGGTGAGGGTGGCTCCCAGGCCCACATCACTGGCATCCGTGTGCAGTTGAAAAGGTTGGTTGAGATCAGGTTGTACCAAACAGAGTGAAATGGGAGTGGACTGACGAGTGCCAAGCCAGCATGAACACCTTAAAGCAATCCCTACAAAATACACCTTTTTCTTCAGGTGGTTCAATGGGGCAGTGATGTCAGAGAAATGGGGAATGAACTTGTGGTACCAGTCAGCGAGACCCAGGAAACATTGTAAGGCTTTTAGATCTTGAGGAGGATCTATTCGCCCATGGCCCGGGTCTTTTCTGGGTTGATATCACAGAGAAAGGAATACATATGTCCTACAAACTTTCTATAAACCTCCATGATTTTTTTCCCCCCCACCCTTTTGGACTTTTCTCCAAGCAGGGTGCTTCGGCCCGTCATCGTTGCATGCAACTATATTTATTATTATTAGTAATAGTAGTACTGTGAATTTTTATTATTGTTGTTATTATTATTATTATGCACCCGTGCATGTGTGCAAAAAGACAAAGTACAACAAAGAATACAAAAATGTATGATAAGTTAGCCTGAAACAATATGGTTTTATTTTACTTTTTGATCAAAAGATAAATGGATAGCCCGCAGAATCCCTGGGCCTTGTCTGTGCATTCTCCATTCATTAGCAGTGGTAGTACACTAGGTTTCTGTAAACACATCATTGGGTTGTTTATGCTGGGTCAAAATTCTGGGTTATTTTGGGTGCTTTAATCAAATTGTTTGGTTGCTTTTGCTATGAATACTAAAAGTGCTACATGATTAAACTCAATGCAAAAAAAGGAAAAAGAAATGTCCGTTTCCTCACTAGACCTTTTGTCTGCATCACAATGAACTGAAGCTCAGCATGTCGTCTTTCCTTGTTTGAATCTGTAATATTTAAGTGAAATATATTTCACGTATAGACCTAAATATAAATTTTTATTTATGAACAGGTATATTATGTTTTATCTAGAAACACTGAAATTTTTGCTGGTTTCAAAAACGTTTTTGGAGATTTGAGTTCCAGACAATCCCCTGGTGCTCTGAGCTCATGTACCCGCCCAAACGCAGCCACACCTCCAAAATTATTTCTGGAAACTACCGCTGGCTAACTTTCCCTGCAGTGGTTAAAACAGCGGATTCATTTCATTTTATTTCTAACGGATAATCTACTATATTTACATTATGTGAAGTTGTGTACATTTTGGGACAAATGGTTCTGTCTACTTAATCTAATGGAATGTGTCAACCCAGTAAGAGTGTTAATTTACCCACTGGTTGGGTCAAATAAAATAATCCAGTATCTAAACATTTAACCCAGCAGTTTTTAGTGTATCATAAAAAATAATCCATTTGTAAAATAGCATAAAGAAATCACAGGTTGAGTATAGAGTGATTTTAAGAACAATACAACAAAGCTTATGGTAAATAAATTCTCAGACTCTTCCACTGCAGGTATTAATAAACAGTAACAATGTCAGTTTTAGAATCCGTAGAAGCTCAGTGGTCCGGACAAATTCTCTCGCGGGGGAGCCTTTCACTGAATTCGCCGTTTTCACGGAGTGGGGCTAAGAAACGCGCATCTCTGTTTATTCATACAGATGCTGCAAGACGAGCAAGGATTTTTTTAATCAATTTTGACTTGGAAACTGAGCGAAAGTCTTGGTTTACAAGTGCCGAGTATCATGTATCACGCATGCACCTCTTTTTTTGACACCGAGCGTCACATGATCACAACTGAGCCAATGATTTTTCTCTCTCTTGCGCTGCGGAATTGTGGGTAATCGTCTCCCCTGCTGGGTCTTAGTGCTCTTACTGGTATAATCAACATCTCCCTCTCTGTTTCAGCGTTTCTCCTATGTATGTGCGCTCGCGTAATTTGACACCGACACACACACACACTCGCCTTTACACCCCGCTCCCCGGCTTCACACACGCACACACAAACTCTGCTCTGTTGCGATTCTTTTCAAAGGTAAGGTGCTGGTTCATTTGTTTTTGTTTGTTTTTTAACTTTACAGCAGTGATTCCATTAGTATGCGCTCACGCGAGTGTCATTATAGTAATTTATTTTTTTCCCTCTTAAAACAGTGTTTCCGTTGTGTGTGTGTGTGTGTGTGTGTTGTGAAAATTAAAAAGCGAGGTGGGGGGAGGGAGGAGGAGTTTTACTGTGTAAGACGAGGCGAGGGAAGGGGCTAATTCCACATCAGTGACATCAGCATCCGGGGCTTTTTGAATGTCTTAACATGCTCAAAATGCACACAGGCTGTGCCGTGCACCCGGGTGGCGATGGTGCAGGTGCTTTGGTCCACTCATCGTTGCCTGCAACTATTGTTCTTTTTGTTTTTGTTATTTAATCATCTGGGCGCTGGAGGTCTTAACATGCTCAAAAAGTCATGAAAATCGTCACACAGGCTGGAATCTGCTGCCATTAGGATTTCTAAAAAGCATCACACTAAAACTTGGGTTGAAAATTGTCTAATAACGTCCTAAGTGGCATCATATTGTGATGTTTTTTCCCCTGCATCCGGGTCTTTTTGAAGGTCTTAACATGTTCAAAAAACACACAGGTCAAATTTTCTTCGAGAGATAGAGACTAGTGAGACTAGTGCGCTTTATTTCCCAGTCCAGTAAGAAATTTGTGTTTAAACAGATCATATTTCTGTTATTTATTCTACCTTATCTTTTTTTTTTCTCTACACACACACACACACACACACACACACACATATACACACACACACACACACACACACACACAGTGTGTCTCTCCCAGAGGAGCCCCCCAGTGCACCCCCACAGAACGTGATTGCCAGTGGACGTACAAACTCGTCCATCATGATCCAGTGGCAACCTCCTCCTGAGAATCAGCAGAATGGTGCACTCAGTGGATACATCATACGGTCAGTACCACCACCTACTACACACACATGCACATGCTTGGACTTAATTCCCCCCCCCACACACACACACAGACCCCTTGAGGGACCTCGCTAGTTCTGTCCTTCTCCTCTCTCTCTGTCTCTCTCACTGTATCAGTAAGTTTTTGAGCCCAGGTTCTTATTTCAGCACTGACAGACTGCAGGTTGTTTCTGGCACAGCAGACATAAATATTTATGCCAAACGTTAGGGCCCATATGGTGCACTCGATCTCCAGAGAGAGAGAGAGAGAGAGAGAGAGAGTGTAGTATAGGATTTATAGAATGGTTGATTGGCTCCCTCTGTTGTTTGAATATGGAAATACAATATATTCAAATGTTGACTTAAACCTTGAAATGCTATAAAATAAACCTCCAGAGTATGACAGGGCCATATTGGTTAAAGACTGCATGTTTAAAATCGCAGTTTAATGTCAGATAATCATATATGTGCCTGTGAATGTGTGTAAAAAAGAAAGAACCGATTTTCTCAGCTGAAGTTTATGAAAGCCACGACTCCCACTGCACGGCTTCAGTCGGCTGAAACTGTAGATCTCGCTGAACAAAACCACAAGTCCATTTTAACAATGTTTGCTCAACTGAGTTTGTTCCTTTCAGAGGATTTAGTTGAGATGTCGCAGTACACACACACACCCCGCTGAGTTTCAGAACACACAGATTCCTCAAAAGGGAGAAAGCTAAGGGAAAAACTAACAAAACTTGGCTCGCTATTTCACATTTCTTCTAAGACTTTCTGTCTCTTAATACATCAGCAGTCATTAGCCTTTACACACCTCGGGCTTGAGGAGAGAATTCACACCTAGCAGAGATCCAGTACACCGCTGATGTCCTCAATGTTAAAATGTCCATTTATATCATGTGGAGCTTACAGCAATCAGCCAACAGCAACATTCACTAAACTCCAGTGTACAGAGTCCAGTTACATACCTGTGTGGTCTTCAGGGCTGTTGATTGGATTGTTGTAGTCCTTATACCTGCATCATAATCACTCATCTGTTTGTTCCTGACTCCTGTCCATCTTCCAGTTATCGTCTAACCGGTCTCCCAGTCGACATCCAGTACAAGAACATCTCCAATCCAGAGGTGACCAACCTGCTGCTGGAGGATTTGATCATCTGGACGAACTATGAGATAGAAGTCGCGGCATATAACAGCGCTGGACTGGGAGTCTACAGCCTCAAAGTGACCGAGTGGACACTGCAGGGAGGTATGGGTCCGAGCCGGAAAGTCCCTTCAGAACTAGGACATTAGTCCAGTGTTTGGTCCAAATCCAGATGATTATTCCAAACCCCTCTCTCTCTCTCTCTGTCTGTCTCTCTCTCTGTCTGTCTCTCTCTCTGTCTGTCTCTTTCTGTCTGTCTGTCTCTCTCTCTGTCTGTGTGTCTGTCTGTCTCTCTCTCTCTGTCTGTCTGTCTCTGTCTGTCTGTCTCTCTCCCTCTCTCTCTTTGTCTGTGTGTCTGTCTGTCTGTCTGTTTCTCTCTCTCTCTGTTTGGCTCTGTCTGTCTGTCTCTTTCTCTCTCTGTCTGTCTGTCTCTTTCTCTCTCTGTCTCTCTCTCTCTGTCTCTCTGCGCATGCGCGGTGTGGCAGGGAAGCGAGTGTGGCGTGTAGAGCGCGTGAGAGCGATTGGCGCTTTGCCAATTTTCTTTTTGTTTTTTCTCGCCATTTATTACATCTTTTGGCTAAATCTATCTTTTTTGTGTGAGTGAGTGAGTGTGTGTGTGTGTGTGTGTTGCTGGAGCATGGCGGCTCAGAACACACAGCGTTTTGAAAGTTTAACTCGCCGGCACGGTGTGCGCGTGGTGCGCGCGGCCGAGTTTAGAGGAGTGTGTTAGCGGTTGGTGATGTGGTGGGACATGAGAACATCGTCTCTGCTTCCCGCATGAACAGCGCTGTGGTGACGTTTAATAGTGTTGATAAAGCGGCTAAACTTGTCCAGAACGGAATCAGTGTTAATAACGAGCACATCCTGGTTTCTCCCCTGAGCTCCCCAGCCAAGAAAATAGTTCTGTCCAATGTCCCTCCCTTCATACCCGACAGTGTCATCGCTGCAGAACTGTCCAGATATGGAAGACTGGTCTCCCCTATAAAGAAAATCCCCCTGGGCTGTAAATCCCCTCTGATTAAACACCTGGTGTCTTTTAGGAGAGGTGTTTGTTGTTTTTATGATCTTTAAAGAGGGTGTAGAAGAGCTAAATGCTGTTTTTAAATTCAGAATTGAAAACTTTGATTACAGCATATTCGCCTCCTCAGACACTGACATCAAATGTTTTAAATGTGGTGCAATGGGACATCTGGTCCGTGCTTGTCCCGAAAGACAGAGCGATCCTGGTGCTTCTGAGCGACCGGGTCACGACGCGACCGTGCCGGGCGAGGCCGCTCCCCCTGCGACTACAGCTCGGCCGTCTGCTGAGGGACCCGGCAATGCTGCCGACCCAGAGCCTATAGAGACCGAACCCCAAGCCCAGCCTGCAGTCCAAGAGTCTACAGCTACATCGACACCAGAAACAACGGACCGAGAGGAACCCAACGTGACCCAGCCGGCGCCGGAGAGGCCGAACACGGCCTCAGAGGGTTCGGGTGCAGCGCTGGAGCTACCTGTGCTCTCGGCGATGGGTACAAGGGCGAGGAGCCGTCAACTGGAAGCATCAGCCTCCGCACTGTCACAAGGGGACGAGGCGGACATAGAGATGGAAGAAGAGCCCTCCTTCAAGGCACCAAAAAGGAAAAAAGACCGAAAAGGAGGAGGAAAAAAACTCCCCAAAAAAGACCCCGAACCGGAGTCAGACAGCGATGGGTACATCTCAGACTCTGTGCTGCTTCTCACCGCAGAGGAAGAAAGAATGCCAGTCGTACACAGCGAGGAATCCATACATGTTTTTCTAGAGAAGACAAAAAGGGGCTCAAAAATTAAAATAGAAGACCACTTCTCAAGCAAGAGACAGTTCATCCATGACGTCAAATATTACAGAAGACAAAAAGTTTTCGCTGAACTTGAAATCTTTAGATTAAAGAAATGGATCACTAAAATAAACAAGGAACTCGCTGAAGAGGAACTTTTCAGAATGATTTTTACTCTGTGCTGGACACTGGTATGTCTTCTTTTATATAAGACTGTCTTTTTATCCATATACTTTTTAATGAGTGAAGTAAATATTAAATATAAATGGGGCAAAAACATGTGAAAAAAGAGCCAAACTATATGAACTACTAAAACAGAAACATGTTGATGTGGCTCTACTTCAAGAAACGCACAGCGACTCCAAGAACGCTGTGGACTGGTCCAAAGAGTGGGATGGGCTCGCGATCCTGAGCCACAATACACCACTGAGTGGTGGAGTCGCACTGCTCGCTGCTCGCAGTTTTATACCAAACTCTTACACAGTAGAAGAATTTTTAAATGGGAGGCTTTTAAAAGTGAGAACGTTTTATGAAAATGAAGTTTTTGTTTTTATTTGTGTGTACACTCCCACCAAGGCAGTAGAGAGGATGATGTTTTTAGACAAACTAAACAGCGTAATTAATGACTGTAACTCTGCTGACATTTTCATTCTGGGTGGGGATTTTAACTGCACAACAGACAACCTGGACAGAAACCATAGAGAACCTCACATGGCCTCCCGTAAACGCATGTGGGAGATGATGGAGGCCCAGGACATGAGTGACATATGGAGAGACTTAAACAAGGAACAAAGACAGTACACCTGGGCCCATTCCATAGAGAAGACGCTCTCACTGGCAAGACTCGATCGATTTTATTGTTTTAAACATCAACTGTCTTATTTTACTAAATGTTTTATTGTCCCAGTAGGCATCTCTGACCATAGCATGGTGCAGTGCACTGTCAGTAGGAAAAACCTCAAGCCTAAGAGCGCCTACTGGCATTTTAACACCCTGCTTTTAGAAGATGCCAATTTTATTGAGTCTTTTACCTTTTTATGGACCAGTCTTAAATCACAAAAAGCAGATTTTAGCTCTCTACAGCAATGGTGGGATCTAGCTAAAGCACAAATAAAAGTCTTTTGTCAACAGTACACACTCAATGTCACAAAAGACATCGTTAGATCAATGAGAGCGCTAGAGACCGAAATAGCAGAACTCCAGTGTTTAGAGACCACAAAAAACAGAGGAAATATTGAATCCCTGAAAAACAAAAAAGCGCTAATGAACGACCTACTGGGCACTGCAGCACAGGGGGCGCTGGTCCGCTCACGGTTTAAACACGCAACGGAAATGGATGCTCCTTCTAAGTTCTTTTTTGGTCTGGAACAAAAGAATGGACAGAAAAGAATCATACATGCTGTGCGATCAGAGTCAGGGGATCTCGTATCAGAGCCCACTGAGATACGCAAGCAGACACACGGCTTCTACTCAAAGCTGTACAGTAGTGAGTGGTCAGAAGCACATGCAATGGAGGAAACCTTCTTGAAAAACCTGCCCAAGCTGTCAGAACAAGCTGCCACTGACATGGCGGCAGAACTGACACTGGCAGAGATTCAGAAGGCTCTCCAAGGCCTGAAGAACGGGCGGGCGCCGGGTATAGACGGTCTCCCTGTAGAGTTCTACAAGGCATTTTGGTCAGTAATAGGACAGGATGTACTAGAGGTGTTGCAGGACAGCGTGAAAGAAGGAAAGCTCCCGGTGAGCTGCAGGAGGGCTGTCCTGACCTTACTGCCAAAAAAGGGAGACCTGACGCACCTGGGGAACTGGCGCCCGGTATCACTGCTGTGCACTGACTACAAACTACTCTCAAAAGCATTAGCCTCAAGACTGACAAAGGTACTGGAGCAGATCATTCATCACGACCAGACGTACTGCGTGCCTGGTAGGTCTATCTTTGATAACATACATTTAATCCGTGATATTATGGATGTCTCTAGACTGCTAGATTTAAAGACCGGTCTCATGTTACTAGACCAGGAAAAGGCTTTTGACCGGGTTGAACACAAATACCTGTGGAAGGTGCTGGAAAGCTTCGGGTTCAACCCAGGATTCACCACAATGATCAAGACATTGTACAGTGACATTGAGAGTGTACTGAAGGTTAATGGTGGTTTATGTGTCCCTTTTAAAGTACACAGAGGTATTAGACAAGGCTGCTCTCTGTCAGGCATGTTATATTCTTTAGCGATCGAACCTCTTTTATGTAAACTAAGAGAGCAGCTTTCTGGTTTTAATATACCTCATTTTAATAATTCAACCTGTCTTTCAGCTTATGCCGATGATCTAGCTGTAATGGTCAACACACAGGCAGATGTGAATCTTTTAACTGATGTTTTAGAAGATTTTAAGGTTTTATCATCTGCTAAAATCAACTGGACTAAAAGTGAAGCCATTTTAGCAGGAGAATGGGGAGGCGACCAGCCCACACTACCAGGGGGGTTAATGTGGAAAAAGACTGGTTTTAAATACTTGGGTGTCTACCTGGGCAGTGCTGAGTTTTTAAACAAAAACTGGGATGGAATTGTTGAAAAGCTTAAAAGGCAGACTAAGCAGATGGAAGTGGTTCGTCCCAAAAATGTCTTACAGAGGACGAGTGCTGGTCATCAACAACCTAGCAGCATCGTCCCTGTGGCACAAACTGACATGTATGGACCCACCACCAAACCTGCTAGCAAGCATACAGGCCCTACTGGTAGACTTTTTTTGGGACAAACCGGGTGTGAGAACATCTACTCTGCCTCCCGGATGAACAAGGCCGTGGTGGTGTTGGTGAACAGGGTCGACCTCGCGAGCGCACTGACGCGGAATCTGTGTGAGAGGAGCCGCGGTTAAAGTCACCCCTCTGTCTGCCCCCGCGGCGCGCGTGATCATATCTAACGTGCCTCCGTTCATAAAGGACGAGGCGATATTGAAGGAGCTGCCCGTTTCGGGAAGTGTGTCGGCCCCGCTCGGGTGTAAGAGCTCCAACATGCGGCACATCCTGTCCTTCCACAGGCAAGTGCTCATGATCTTAAACAATGAAGATCAAACATTAAACGTTAACTTTAAATGTAAAGAGGGGGACAGCGGCCACGGAGCCGCTCAGGTGTTTTGAGTGCGGTGACGTGGGACACAAGAGGCTGAGCTGTCCGCACGGAGCCGTGCAGCCGGGGAGCTCGCGCGGCGATACGGCCGAGATACAGCGGCAGCGGCGCGAGGACAGCCAGTCGGAGAACCGCGGGGAGGCGGAGCCCACAGAGAATTGCAGCGACACACCGCATCCGCGACTCGAACAGGTCGGCCCTGAACACGGCACCACCACAGAGACGCACACCGCGCCGGGAGCAGATGACAACACCGACACTACTGTAAACAATACCAGTACAGTACCCTCCGCACACAGTGACCCCGCCCCCAACGCCGACTCCGCCTCTAAAATCTGCCCAGAAGAGGTACAGCAGCCACAAACCAGCACACCATCACCGACACCTAAAAAAAAAAGCAGTGCAGAAAAAAACAGGAGGAAGAGAGAGGAGTCATCCAACACAGAACACAGCAGTATATCAGATACACATAACGGACATGAAAAGGAGACATTTAGTAAGAACGCTACTAAAAGAAAGCAAAAGCAGCAGAAAAAAAAGATCAAAAACCCACTAACACTCAGGAGGAAGAGAAAATGGACAGAAGCTGAACAAAACCAAAACATATAAAGACTGAATGACTGAAACAAAAATGAAAAGACTTAAAAAAAATACATATATATATATATATATATCTAAATATGGTGTATGGGTGCATGTCCGAGTGTGTCTGTGTGTGTATATATGTAGGAGTGTGTATGTGTGTGCTAGTGTGTATATATTGTATGTGTGTGTGTATATGTAGTGAGTTAAAAAAAAAAACTCTTTACATATGTCAATATATTGTGTATGATGTGTGTATATGTATATATGTCTGTATATATTGTGTATGTACACACTGTATATTTTTGTAGATAAAATACATAAATTTGTTAAAATAAAGTGAGTTTAAAACCCCCTCTCTCTCTCTCTCTCTCTCTCTCTCTCTCTCTCTCTCTGTATGTTAGTCCCGACTGTCGCTCCTGGTGATGTTCAGGCTGAAGCTGTAAACTCCACGACCATACGCTTTACCTGGACTGCACCCAAACCCCAGTTCATCAATGGCATCAACCAGGGATACAAGGTTACACACACACACACAAACACACACACACACAGGTGTATCATTGACATAAAATTATGCACAAACATGAGACTTACCCGTGTCACAGAAACTGACACTATATAAGCCTCACTTTCTCTCTCTCTCTCTCTCTCTCTCTCTCCATAGCTCTTAGCATGGCAGGCGGGGCAGGGGGAGGAGCTGACAGTCGTTACAGTTCGGCCGAATTTCCAGGATGGCGTCCACGTCGGCTTCATCAGCGGCCTAAAGAAATTTACAGTGTATTTCACATCAGTGCTCTGTTTCACCACACCGGGGGATGGGCCACGCAGCCCCGCCCAGAGAGTACACACCCACGAAGACAGTAAGACAAACATACGCACACACACACACACACACACACACACACACACATATATATAATATATAATGTATAATATATATATAATGATACTCTCCTCTGTCTCTCCGCAGCTCCAGGTGCTGTTGGTCATCTGAGCTTCACTGAAATCCTCGACACGTCTTTAAAAGTCAGCTGGAGGGAACCGCATGAGAAGAACGGCCTTCTCACCGGTGCTTCACTTATTCTCTCTAATACACGGACACGATCAGAAGACTTTAGATAAAAAGCACAAGATCTCTTTCAGTGGAGAAACTCTTTCAGTAACCGAGTGACCGTAAAATCATTCAAAAAATGTCTGACATTCCCAAAGATTTACAATACTTACAAAGAAATATATATAAAGTTTTCGAACATCTGGGACAGATGATCATTTCTGAGAGATTAGATCAAGTGAAGGTTCAAGAGCAAAAAGATCTCAGTTTCAGAACTGAAAGAAGAGTTGCAGTAAAGATGTTCTTCCTTAAGCACAAACTGCAGCTGCTGGAAATCAATCAACTTTAATTTCAACCCAAATTTTGTGTTTTCTTTGTGAACATCAGAGATTCCTGAAAGAAAGACCACAATCCATTTTAAAGCCTTCAAACTCCCAGACAGAGGATTTGTGATGGTTTGGCATATATATATATATATATATATATATCTGTGTGTGTGTGTGTGTGTGTGTGTGTGTGTGTTTAGAGTGCCACCTGCAGGATTATAGAGGAACTGTAGCATTTTACCACCTCAAATGTTAGCATATATAAATAAAAAGATATACTGTATATATTTCTAATGAAAAATCAGTTCTGCGGTCAGTAAAGCGATGCGAGTTACCACACAAAATAATTACGATACATCAAACAATGTCTAATACACACTGTGTACACAGCGGTGACAATCGCCGCTGCTCTGTGAACAAAAGTCTCCGCACCCAATAACTGAGGGAGTAACTGAGAGTAATTGTGGAGTTGACCCTGTGGGTCTGTGTGCAGGGTACCGCATCTCATGGGAGGAGTTTAACCGGACGAACACGCGTGTCACACACTACCTGCCCAACGTCACGCTGGAGTACCGCGTCACAGGACTCACCGCTTTAACCACCTACACCATCGAGGTGGCAGCAATGACGTCTAAAGGACAGGGACAGCTGTCATCCTCCACCATCTCATCAGGGGTACCGCCAGGTACACACGCGCGCACACACACACACACACACACACACATACACACGTAATACATGCAGAAAAAATTTAACCCACAATTAAACATCTCTTGATTTACTGGCTCATTTAAGAGACTTCTTTCTTGCTCTGTAGAAATGTTTCTCTACTCATCCATGTAGCTTCTTCAGTGTAACGTCAGTTGGCAAGTTCCTCATAGTTGAGTTCTCGTTACATGACGGCTTGTTACAGAAGGTGAAGGTAGAACAGAGGGTCATTAGAGACTAGAGGGCGAGAGAGTTGTTGAGCTGTAACGACCAGGGAGAGTAACAGGACAGTGGTCCTTGGTGGACGTGTGAAGATGTCTTGGTATTCCTTGGAATAGATGTAAAATAGGAGACCCGTGTCTCCCATCTTAGTCCCGACTGTCGCTCCTGGTTGGTTGGTTTGAAGACCTCAGCCTCTGTTGAAAGAAGGATTTTCCACCTGTTCATGCTTTTACACCTCTCTCGAATCATCTCTCCTCTCTGTCCAAAACTCGTACATTTCCATCCTCTGACAGAGACGAGTCTCTGTCTTAGTGTGTTGGTGGGTTTGAAGTGAACTGGTATGTGGCCTCCAGCTAAATGTACAATAAAGCTAATAAGCTACAGCTGAAACACTTGTGCTTCATAACGTAATCATTCTGAAATGTATGAAATAGAGAGCGTATTAACTTTAATGCTTGTGCTCAGGAGACTCATTAGTGCTTTAATCCCTAACACACACTGTGATTTTTCCCACTAACACATTCAGCACCGGCACAGACCAGGCTCTCGTCTGGTTATCTCCAGAGAACTGAACGGATTCACATTTCCACCAGTCTGAGAGTTAATCAGACGAGAGCAAACACAAACACACAGCATTTTAATGACGAGCTCAGCATCTGCAGTCATGTTAACATTCAGACCTCTGTGTTTATATTACAGATAATTGATGGCAGATTACGCAAGGTAGAAATTCGCCCTTATCCACAGTGACTTACATTTTGATCTCATTATACATCTGAGCAGTTGAGGGTTAAGGGCCTCACTCAAGGGCCCAACATGGAAAACTGAGTTGAAAAGAGGTGGAAAGTAACGGATGACATTTACTCGTGTTACTGTAATTGAGTTGTTGTTTTTGTGTACTTCTACTTTTTAAAGTAGTTTTTAAAATCTGTAATTTTACTTTTACTTCAGTATGTTTTGTTTGAAGTATTGTAATTCGCTACATTATAAATCATATTCGCTACTGAGTAAAACAAATGAATGAAAATGCAAAAAATATTCTGCTTTGTATAAACGCTTGGTTGCGCTCGCGTGTGTGTGTCTCGTGTCCTGGTCGCGCGCCGCTCCAGACTCCACTCCAGGTTTCCTGACTGTTTCCCCACATCGGCATCTACCTGACCTTCCACACGGCCGCTTCCGCCCTGAGAGTGACATCATCAACCAGCGCCACCAGATATAAACCGGAGAGAGACGCGGGAAAGAGGAGAGAGATTGTGATTCTGGAGTTTTGATATTTGCTTGTGTTTTCTGGTTTGGACTTTTTGCCTCCCATTGACTTTGATTATTGGTTTGGTTGCTCTTTGTATATATTTGTAGATAATTTCACTGTATGTTTGTGCACTCAGCAGTAGTAGGGGCTGCCATTTATTTTGGGAAGAGGGAATCTATTCACTGTTTTTGGTTTAGGGAGTCAGGGAAGGGACCTGGAGTTTTGTTTGTGTTGTTTTGTTTTTTTTGCAAAAAACGCCCCAATCACATACCAAATCATGTTCGAGGGTATGATCATGAATCGCTCATCAGTGAAGTGATTCTGATGAACCCCAAATAAAGATCAGCTGATTGTGTAGGAGTTTCTTCATACCTTCTTGAGTTCATGCAGATGCTGAGGGCCTGGTCCTCGAACAGCTTAGAATGCATTTTCATGACCTCACTGTGAAAAGGTATCACATTAACAATGTAAGGCCCAAATTTTGCAGAACACAGATCCTCCCTGGTTCAGGACGGCGTTCCAAACTGGATGAAAGAGCCAGGAGGAAACTGGTCAGGGAGGCTACCAAGAGGCCCACAGCAACTCTGAAACAGTTACAGAAATGTATGACGGAGTGGCCATGTGTGCATCTGACAACAATATCATAAATCCTCCACAAATGTTGCTTGTGTGGGAGGGCAGCGAGAAAAAAGCTGAGCTGTGCAAAAATGCAGGTGGTCAGATGAGACTAAAATTGTAATATTTGGCCACAACACCAAACAATGTTGGAAATCCAATACAGCTCACCATCCAAATAAAGCCATTTCTATAGTAAAGCATGGAGGTGGTCATATCCTGTTACGGGGTGTTTTCTCTGCAGCAGGGACTGGAGCACTTGTCAGGATAGAAGGGAAATGTGCGGGGCAAAATCTGCTGCATTCTGCCAGACAGTTGTAGAGGGCGCCCCAAACAGTGTTGAAAGGGAACAGGGTGAATGTCCTTGCATGGCCTAGTCAGAGCCCAGACTTAAACCCCATTGAAAATCTGTGGAATGACCTAAAGAATCCAGTCCACAAACAGTCACCTTCAAATTTAACTCAACTTTAAGATTTTAAAGTCTAGATGTGCGAAGCTTTGTTTCCCTTTGAGAAGCTGATGAGCTTCACCTGATTGAGTCATTTTTAGGAGGGGCTGATCGTAGTCCAAAAATAGTGATTCTATTTTTCTTTTTTTTTTCTCTTGACATGTTGGTGGTGTATCTTTCACTTGGATGTTAAAAGATGTTAAAAGAGTGGCTGGATAAAACAAAAATCTGAGTCTGTGTTCATTTCAGGCTGCAAAGCAACAAAATCTGATTCTTTTCTATACCCACTGTAGTTCTAATATTTTGTCCAGATTAACATTTCCAAACATGATGAAATCCAATGTGATGGTAATCGAACAGTATTCCGATGTCATTCACTATTTAATTTAAGGATTAATACTTATTGTCTTGTTTCTGTTCTGCTTTAGAGCTTCCTGGTCCTCCAACTAACTTGGCTATCTCCAATATCGGCCCTCGTTCAGTTACTCTGCAGTTTAAGCCAGGTTATGATGGAAAGACCTCCATCTCTCGCTGGCAGGTAGAAGCACAGGTGAGCTACTGATTTCATCAGAATAGTACAAGTTTCTGGATTTTGACCCAAATCGCCCCTTATCACTCATGGGTCTGGCTCTTGTCTCTCCATTCTGTTCTCAGATCAGTGTCATTGGAGAAAATGAGGACTGGGTGATGGTTCATTCAGTAGCCAATGAACCCCAGGCTCGATCAATGGAAGTGCCTGCTCTCAATCCCTACACCTTCTACAGGTTCTGCACCTCTAGTGCAACTCATATCACTTAGAAAAGTAACATGGCTTTTACAGATACCACATCTTTACTCCGCCTTCACCAAGTCCTTTTACACGTACCCTACACCTTTACAATCGTTCAGGTAATACACGTAGACACACACACATCACCCTTCTATAGGGACCACACCATTTATACATTATTCACAGTGTCACACTTTTCTTATACCACACCCAGTTTTTTACAGGAAGCACACATTTACTGTCCCATATACCACACCTTTACCGAACCCCCTCACCTGGTACAAGTCCCTCAACTTTACTACAAGCCCCCTATTCTTTACAGGAACCTCTTCTACATCCACCATGAGGTAGCTCATATCCAACACTTTAAAACACTATCAAACACACTTGAAAAAAAAGTCACTTCCAGTACAATTTATTAAAGTAGGTGGCTACCTTTACCATCTACAGGTATGACACACTTAGTACCATAAAATTAAATGGGACACTTAAAAGGTCTTAAAAAGTCCTATATTGATCACAGTCCCTCCATATCCTCCTCCGTCATCAGGACTCCTGGTACAGCTGCAGTACATATTGGTGCTGTTTCCCATCATCAAGGCCAGCTTGGTCATTTTGTTGTTTGATGTATTTCTGGTGTCACTTACAGATTTCGTATGCGTCAGGTGAACATTGTGGGCACCAGCCCACCCAGCCAACCTTCCAGAAAGATCCAGACCCTACAGGCTCCACCTGACATGGCTCCACTGAACATCACACTGCGCACCGCCAGCGAAACCAGCCTCTGGCTCAGATGGGTGGTACGTCTCACATCAGACACACAAACAAAACTCTCTTTGTCAGCTAACTCATTTATATTCAGATTTCTTGCAGTTATAAAAGGCATGAGAGAATGAACGAGCGGTTGTGTCTCTGAGTGTGTTAAGGCTCTGAGTAACCGATCGGAAGGTCGGTGGTTCGAGTCCCAGCTCTGCCAGACTGTCTGTGGACTGTTGGGCTCCACTCTGAACCCCGTCTGCTCCAGGGGCGCCGTCTAATGGCCGACCCTGCGCTCTGACCCAGGCCAACTAACAAAATCTGGGACATGCCAAGAATAAAGAATTTCAATCCATATGTGAAAAATGAAGGCTGAACCTAATATAAACATCTCCACACAATTCACAAACTACACTCTAAACAAACTTAATATAGATGTCTGAACTACAATGTTTGAGAGTTGAATAATTTGTGTTCCAGCCCCTGCCAGAGTGGGAGTATAACGGAAATCCTGAGTCTGTGGGTTATAAAGTACAGTATAGTCGGATCGGAGGTCAGGCTAAAGTCTTAAGCCACGTTATTCCTGACCGTTTGGAGAGGGAGTTCACTATTGAGGATTTGGAGGAATGGACTGAATATGAAGTCAGTGTCCAAGCGATTAACGGCATTGGAGTCGGGCCGTGGAGTCAGCCTGTAAGAGGGCGGACCCGAGAATCTGGTAAGATATTAAATTAGCGGGTTTTTTTTTTTTGTTTTTCCCCTTGCTGGTCCCCCATAACCATCTCAGCTCCATAAAGTGAAAGAAAAGTTGTTGGTAAAATATCTGTAGAAATTATCGATAAAGTCTGCATGCATTAGAAGTGGAAGGTAGCAGATGTGTGTTGGAGAGAGTCATCAGGCATTATTGTTTTTCTGCATTCACTGATTATCTGTTGTGTCCCATCAGTTTTGCACTGGTTCCTGTTGTGTTGCTTATTTGCATTCTGACTGGGACAACAGTAGCTTCCACAGCTGCAGCTTCAGGAAAGATCCAATAGCTGGCGCTGTAATACCACCCCAAAGAGCCCCCCTGCAAGAACATTCTAACATTGCATGGTAGCAACAGCCATATACGTAGCATTAGCTGTAGGATGGCCGATTAGCACAGACAGGCGAAAACTCACTTGTGTAGGGATTTCCACATTGTGCCTTTATTCTGGCACAATAAGACATCATCCTGACGGGTCCAGTCTCCACCACGCTACAGTCTCTCTGTCACATGTGACTAGGATATAGAACACAACAATCCCTCACTACAGCACTCGTTACAAAGAGAAGAACTTCACGTGGAGGTTAATTACAGCACTCGTCTTCTTCACCTCTAGTTTATCCTAACAAAAAGGGGTGACACTTTAAGGCGTTATTTGGCATTACTGTATAGACACATTACTAAGCTTTTAATTGTTACAGTGTGTGCACAAGAAGGCGTTTGGTATGGAACACACACAATCTGCAACCAAACAAAAAACATCTGTAGCTGTATCGGATGTTCACTGCATCCTTAGTATTTAATTATTTCTCTCTTTTCTGTGTGGTCATGTTACCCCTGTCCTTTTAATCATCTCAGCCTTTGTGTGCACGCTCAGTTTAAGGGGGGGGGGGGGGGGGGGGGAGGCGGGTTGGAGGCGGGGGGGGGGGGGGGGGGGGGGGGGGGGGGGGGGTAGGGGAGGCGGGGCGGAGGCGGGGCGGGGGCTTGGAGGGGGGGGGGGGTTATACAGATATGCGCTCTAATACGCAGAGGAGGTCCCCGACCCCGTGTCTAAATAAATCAAATCAAATACAATGCAAAAGCACATGAGCTGTAGACAAGGTTATGGAGTTCAGGTAATTAGTTTCATTGAGCTGTTTGTGGTTTTGTGGTGTGTGTGTGTGTGTGTGTGTGTGTGTGTGTGTGTGTGTGTGTGTATTTGCGAGTAAAACATTCAGATCAAGTGTAGCTGTCATGGCAATTTTTATGAGAGCAAACTCCTGCTTCTGACACCAGATGCCCCACTGTAATATTTCCAGTTTCTTTTATTCTTAAAATTCTCATGTATTCATTCATGTCTCTGTTTTTTTTTTCTTTCACTCTCTAGTGCCCTCCTGTGGTCCATCTAATGTCTCAGCTTTCTCCACATCCTCCAGCAGTATTCTGGTTCGCTGGTTCGAGGTTCCTGAGCCGGACAGAAACGGCCTCATTCTTGGCTACAAGGTCATCTTTAAATATTAACATCAACCGTTTTCGCTTCTTAGAATAAAGCGCAAGATATTTAATTGGTTTGTCTTTGCTTGTCTCAGGTGGTGTATAAGGAAAAAGACTCAGACTCTCCTCTTCAGTTTTGGACAGTAGATGGAAACACCACTCACAGTGCTGAGTTAACAAATTTGGGGAAATATGTCCTCTATCAGATCCAGGTTTTAGCGTTCACGCGTATCGGAGATGGAGTTCCATCAACTCCTTCAATCCTGGAACGCACTCTCGATGATGGTAGGCAAAATAACCACAATCTGTATCACACAAGTCAGCCACCGTGTACAAGAGCTTGTGCCTAATCTCAAACAATTCAACTTCAATTTAATTTGAGTGATTTGCAGAGTGGACATTGTGACTAATGAGCTAGCTAACCTCGCTGAGGTCACATGCGCGAGAAACCTTCATAGGAACCAGACCCGAAAGGGCCCGTGCCCTGAGCAGGGTGACACCAGAGAGTAGAATCATGAGTCATGTGATGAAAGGATCTTTAGTACAGAAACATCAGGAAACCTTTTTAGCTTTAAATCTGTCCAATTGAAGTTATCTTCTGAATAATGAGCCTTGAGCATAAAGTGTTTTCAGTAGTACAGGCGTTTTGAATACATGGTTTGTTTATTGAACTTTGTCCCCAATACAGGACTAGAATTTTCCATTCCTGAGTAATAACACTGCTCTGGTATATAACTAGAGCGAGCAGTCCAGCAGTCCCGCTCCAGCCACTATCGGTAATAAAGACATTACAGACAGGGGGAATGGAGAGCTAGTAGGACATGTCCAAAGCATATGAAAATGTCAGTGTGAGAGTAAACATGATGCTGTGGAGACTTGGAGCAGTATACTGAGCGTAAAGGCTGGCACTGAATCACCCTGTGTCAGACACAGACGGTAGAGGAATTAACTCTCCAAACGGTACCTCTGTCGGGCGTACACCAATATCTTGGGACCAGAGGGCTGACGGAGTTTGATCTGAGGAGAGCAGAGTGAGAGAACACTGCCACGGGAGATTGTACTCCTCAGTCCCAGGGGAAGCTTAAGGATTTTATCAGTGAATGTGAATGGACAGGCATGTGTGGAAAAACTGAGAATATCTATTTAAAAAAAGGTGAAACTTGTCATTTGACTGATAATAGGAATCAAAGTCTTTCACTTTCACGAAACCCTCCAGAACCACAACTCAGAAGCACCAGCCTGCATCCAGAGGCCGGGAAAGGGCTGGATCAGCGTACGTATCGGTACTGTCTGAACTTCCAGATGTCTGCGAAGCGGATTCCAAATCTTTATGATGGGCCTAACTAGGACATTTTGGTAGGGGACGGATTGATTAGAGACGGGTGAGGCAGTGCTTTGTGCAGAGAGGAAGGCAGGCCACAGCACACAATGCAGACGCCATCAGACACCCGGCCGGGGACTCCTTGGTCTGCCTGCATCCAGTATAGGACAAACTGCATATTGGACGATTAGTAGACGTGTAGAAAATGAGTTTGTCCCATCCCACCCTTGAGCCACAACTTCCACCAGACACTGAGAAGATGAGATGAGTTAAAACACAGCTTACATTGATAAAAGAATGTCTGGCTTTAATAACGCCAGTTTGGTCCGGGTTCATGATAGAAGGTTAGGACAGATTCTAATCTAATTCCAGGTGAGAGTGTCTCAGCGAGCACGTTGACATCAGCACTGAGTAATGAGGTGATGGGGTGCTAGGAGGAGCAGTGGACCGGATGGTTGGGTTTTTATTACAGGATTGTCGAACAGAGACATGGGGATGATGGCGATTCATTAACATATTCTGTGGGGGTGATTTGGTGGATTTTTTTATTATTATTATTTATTTATTTTTAGAAAACCTGACTGGAAAGGCATCAGGTCCTGAGCATTTCTCAGACTACATGGAGATAATTGCCTTGTCAGGTTCATCTTCTGAGAGACTCTGCCCAGGACTTCCCTCTGATCTGGGGAAGTAGTGCACGTCTCTGTCTGACTGAAAAAAGCCTGTAGGTGTTCTGATTAGATTTGTATAGCAAGCAGGAGCAAACGGTTGTAGACTTCCTGGTTTGTAATGCCAGTGTGGTTTACTGGATTAGAAATAAGCTTGGATTTGGAGAGTCTGAGTTTTAGCAGCATATATTCTGCTTGCTCTGTAGCCAGCGTATGATTCAAGGATGGTTAGATTTCTGTGCAGGTCTGGTCTGGGGAGGGGGCACAAGCATCATCATCATCATCATCATCATCATGTAAATCTGATATCATTGAGAGTAGGTGAGATTATGCTCATACACTGTTTACTTTGGAATCTAGAAAACGCTAGATTTTGCCCTGTAATATGTGCTGTGAAAGTGTCTCTGATCAGTGAGGCAGATACACTGCAGATGGAGTTACATTAGTAGTGCATGATTTCAGCAGCAGTGTTATCAATGTACTGTGATATTGAGTTAAAGTTGAGTTTAAGTGCCACAGACTTTGAGAGCTGTAGGTTAGTCGGAGGTTAACAATAGAATTGAGGGAGACTGAGGCCACAGCAGAGAGGAATTTATCTACTAGGAAAAATCCATTTGTGAAAAAGTGTTTTGTGCTGAGGAGAAAAAAGAGAAGCAATAAACAATGAAAGAAATGAGGACACACACACACACACACACACACACACCCGCACACACACACTATAGATACGAGACAACACACAGCTGTTGTTATGTTGTCCTGAAAACTGCGAGGTTATGAAGGAGTCGTGCACTAAGGAACGTTTGTCTGCAGATCGGTCCTTTAACCAGTGCTGCTCTCTGTATGGGGTTAACATCTGTTCTACTGAACCTCCAGCCTCCTAACACACAGTATGAGTGCAGATCAAATCCCTGCTCTCCGTTATCACCCAGATGAGGATGGGTTCCCTGTTGAGTCTGGTTCCTCTCAAGGTTTCTTCCTGTTACCATCTCAGGGAGTTTTTCCCTCAGCACCGTCGCCCTCGGCTCGTTCATCAGGGACCATCTGATCATTCTGATTGACACACACACACATCTCACACACACTTCCATCATGCTTTGTTTAAAAACACTATACAAATAAAATAAAATTGAATTCATGCAGCGGGCGGCTCCTGTAAAGACTTCACTCTTATAGATTGATGCCCCTGAGATCATGGACTATTTGTACCCTCTTCCTCTCATATGGCAGAGCTGCAACTCCCTAAGATTGTACATTTGCTGCGATGATGATGCACTCTGATAATCATGGGAACAAAAATAGTTTTTGATCTGGAGTGCAGTGCTTGGTGTGCTCGATCAATCATGGGCTTAAATGTGTGTTCCAGGAAATCATGCAGCCATTTGGCCATTGAGCTGCTGTAGCAGCTTGGTTTGCTTCCATACCATCCTTAATCCAACCTTTACAACAAGAACAACATCTGATTTTTAAAGACAAGTTCTGACTGATGAGAGTATTAGCAGTCCTTTGAGATGCAAATAATTGTTAGACTACCTATGATAAAAATGGAAATGAGAATTGCATGTCCACTGTCCTCCTCTCACTTACATCTGATTAGCACAATAATCAGAAGCTCATCACTCTAGAAGTGCAGAAGTGAAGCAATTTTTAGGGAATCCACGTGGCACCATCCACATCAATCTTAAGCATTCTTAAGGTTATCATGTGGAGTCACCCTTGGCAGCCAGACAGGTCTTGTGTGGCTGGAGACAGACAGACAGACAGACAGAGAGAACATCTCGTCCAACATACTGACTCAGGCAAAGTTAACTGAGGTTCAAAAACAGGAAATCAGAGTAAATACAGCAAAGTTTAGAGGGCTGTGGTGGTTTTAGGGGATGGAGTTGAGTACAAGTACAAACCGGAATTCACTATAACAGTAAGAATAAAGTGAGAACGTAAGGAAGGATCGAGTCTGTGTTGTCAGAATTAAGTAGGAAGAAGTTACTCAAATTCCAGTGTCTATAAATAATATAATAAATAATAAAATGAGTGTTCTCAGAGGTACTGTATGTAGAGGCGAGAGCATTGGGTTGCACCAGAACCCTGTAGAACAGCAAACTGTACCTTAGTATAGATAGAGGAAGAATTATAAACTGATAAAGATCAGTCTAATGACTCGACTCAGAAAAGAGATACAGTATGAGATAAAGACGCCGACAGGTTACTTATCTTTTTTTTTTTTTTTCTTCTAGTGCCTGGCCCTCCAGTTGGTATTTTGTTTCCTGAAGTAAGAACCACTTCTGTCAGACTCATTTGGCAGTCTCCTGCTCAGCCCAATGGAATTATCCTCGGTAAGTGTGTGTGCTGTTCATTACGTTTGTCTCGGAGAGACAGACAGACAGACACTCTGGATGAACTCTCTTTACGATTTCTCTGCAGCCTATCAGATTGCCTATCGTCTAAATTCCTCCAGTAGCAACTCGGCGACGGTGGACGTCCTGAACCCGAGCGCGCGGCAGTACACGGTGAGCTCACTGAAACCTGAATCTGTTTACAAGTTCAGCATCACTGCTCAAACCCGTAAAGGCTGGGGGGACGCCGCCGACGCCCTGGTGGTTACCACAGAAAAGAGAGGTAATTACCTCATGGGTTTCTAAAACTAAGATTAACGTCTAAGAAGGGTTTTGGTGAACGTGGGTATTTTAATGCGTCACCATTGGTCTCCAGCACGACCGCAGCCTCCTCGCCGTCTCGTGGTGCCTCAGGAGAGCGTGAGGGCACGAAGCGTGCTGCTGTCATGGGAACCAGGCAGTGATGGTCTTTCTCCAGTCCGCTATTACACAGTGCAGATCAAAGAACTTCCTGATCAGAATTGGACTGTCCAATCAGCATCCGTCAACCATGAGGTGGTGCCTTACACTGTGGAAAGGTGCGGCTTCATTTCATTCAGCTTCATTCAGCTCTTTAACACATCCTGAATAAATGTGGTGTAGCCAAGGACGTCTCAACCTAGCATTCATTCTGTATGTTCTCTACATGTGACAGAGTGACATTTAAATTGACCTTCTCAGTTCCCAGGCTCAATTGATTCTTTAGTCCAATCCTGTGGTGCATGGGATCTGATGTTGGTTTGATCCCTCACATACTAATGTAACTTGCATCTGCAATTAAAACACATTTGGAGTTTAATTGTTGAAGAACTTGAAGAATAATAAAATCCTATTCTAATCATGTCTGTCACATACATCCTTGTTAAAAGCTTATAGAGACTTAACGCTTGTAAGGACATTCAGAGATTATTGGTTTCTAGGATAAATGTAAACACTACAGTACCTAATATTTTGACCTGTCTTTGTTAATCTAAGAATGTCATTTCGATTCAGTTGTATTTGTATAGCGCTTTTGACGGTGGTCATTGTTGCAAAGCAGCTTTAGAAGATCAGAATAATTCTGGAACGGCATGCGTGTCTGGACAACGCAACAACAACAACAACAACAACAACAACAACAACAACGTACACTGCATGCTTACAAAATCAACCCAAGAGACTTTCACCCGGACTAACAAACACTGAAAGAGCCGGTGGACCGTTATGAATTGTGTTAGTGTGTTTGAGAATAGTGTGTGTGTGTGTGTGTGTGTGTTTCAGGCTGAAGCCCTTCACCTCATATCAGTTTCGTGTAAAGGCCACTAATGATATCGGGGACAGCGATTACAGCGAGAAGAGTGAAGCCATCACCACTCTGCAGGATGGTATGGGATTAAATCTCTCTGTACGTCTCTGTCATTGTGTCTCTGTGTGTCTCTGTGTTTGTATGTACATCTGTGTCTCTTTGTCTGTGTGTCTCTTTGTTTGTGTCTCTGTGTGTCTCTGTGTCTGTTAGTCTTTGTGTCTGTTTGTCTGTGTTTTTTTTTTTTGTCTGTGTCTCTGTGTCTTTGTGTCTGTGTGTCAGTTTGGGCTGTTAATATTTTTCTTCTCCTGAATCTCTCTCTGCAGTTCCTGGTGAAGCTCCCATAATCCTCTCTGTCACCCCTCATACCACCACATCTGTTTTAATTCGCTGGCAGGTGAACAGTGTTTGGTGTTTAAACTTTTTGAGAAATAAGTTAATTTTGGCAAGTTTTTTTTATTTTATTAGACATTGTGTAATATAGTGATGTTTATGGTTAATAAGTCCATCAAAGTTCCAGACTGTAATCAGAGGTCATTATTTCACACCCGTGTGTGTGTTTGGGTTTCAGTCTCCACCAGAGGAAAAGATTAATGGGATTCTGCTCGGGTTCTGCATCCGGTATCGAGAGCTACTTTATGAGAGATTACGAACTTTTAACATTCAGAAACACTTTAGCTGGACTGAACTGACGTGTAAGTTCATTGATTTTTATTTCTTTTTAAATTAAGCTGTATTTATTTAGAAAAACTTAAACATTTGTTTGTGTCTCAGATCCGTACAGTATGAGGAACCTGAGTGACCCGTCCCTCAGCCAGTATGAGTTACACAGTACGTTCTCTCTCTCTCTCTCTCTCTCTCTCTCTCTATTAGTCTGTTTTGCATGATTTCTCACCCAGTGAGTCAGTAACTTATTTTAGGCATGTTTACTCACGGTGTTCCAAGTTTATAAAAAAAACTGTGTGTGTGTGTGTGTGTGTGTAGATCTGAGCAAACACAAGCGTTATGAGATCAGGATGAGTGTGTTTAATGCAGTGGGAGAGGGTCCAGGCAGCTCACCACAGGAAGTGTTTGTAGGAGAAGCAGGTAAATCATATTATTACTGATAATGAAATATCTTGTTTTTTAAAGACGAACCCTCAGGCTGCTCCGTTCCGTACAGCAGGTCGTTGTAGTAGTTTAATTGTCAGACGTCGCCTGGAGATGTAAACGGCTGTTTTGATGAGATGAGCAGCTGCAGGTTTGTGTTTTGTCTGTCAGTCGATATCTTGATGGTATGATGATGTTTTTTTTCCCACAGTGCCCACAGCACCGCCGCAGAATGTAGCCGTCCAGTCAGCGACTTCCACACAGCTGGAAGTGACATGGGACCCGCCCCCTGTGGACAGGCAGAATGGAGACATACAGGGATATAAGGTAAGAATTCATTCCATATCGCCACATGCAGAAAGTTCAAACGGGTATCTTTTATGTTTTTGTCTTTTATATGTGTGTTTGAACTGCTGTGTCAGGTGTATTACTGGGAGTATGATCGTAAGAACGAGACAGAGAAGTTAAAGACACTGTTTCTGCCTGATGGAGGAGTGAAGCTGAAGAATCTGACTGGTTTCACCACCTACATGATCGCCGTCGCTCCTTTTAACGCTGCCGGGGACGGACCACGCAGCCCACCCACCAGGGGGCGCACTCAGCAAGCAGGTACAGCAAGCCCAAACTTACAACAAAACGTATACAGCAGTGACATGGACATGATGTGAGGTTTAAAGGATGTGAGGTCAGTAATATGAGAGGCTCTGACCCCTTGGTCTTTCTGTCTGTCGCTCAGCACCAAGTGCTCCAAGTTCCATCCACTTCAGTGAACTCACCACCACGTCGGTGAACGTGTCCTGGGCAGAACCAGTTTTCCCCAACGGGATCATCGATGGTTACCGCCTTGTCTATGAACCCTGCACCCCCATTGATGGTCAGTATTATGGATGAAATGGACCTTTCTAGAACCTGAAATGAAGAGCAAAGGCAGGTGCTGTTTAGACGTATTGAACCCAGGGTTCGATTTGAGGGGGGATGTGGGGGGATGGCGGCAACTAAAGGTATGATACATACGCAGAAATCCTCCCAGCGGAGGCACGATGAAAAAAAATGACTCCGTTTAACACGAGAGTTTTCAAACTGACTGGCAGCTTTAATGATGATAAAAGACGAGTTCGTTATACAGTTTGTGTTTCAGTCTCAATTTAAAATAAGAGGTTTTGTTTATTCATTCGACTCTGTGGCTTCACCTACATGCTGGGTACAAAAGGGTCAAAAATAGATTTTTAATTGTTGAATTATAATTTGATGATTCTTGTGTGTGTGTGTGTGTGTGTGTGTATATGTGTGTGTGTGTCAGAGAGAGTGAGAGACTGGTGCGCAGTCATACAAATCTACAATTCTTTTAAATTAAATGTAATTAAATTATTACTAATGTTACTGTAGATTTTTATTCTACTCTTATAATCCTCACCAGGTGAAAGCCATGGAAGGATCAAATGATAGTTTTGACAATTGCATGTTTAAATGCATGTGTTTGCTAAGTTGATCTTATTAAGCTTATATTTTGTTAATAAAACTGTCCTTAAAAATGTGACATATTTTACAATCATTTTGTGTAGTTAGTTTGCAGCACCACAAAAGAAATAAAATAAAAATTCCCCCTTGAATTTATTTTCTAATTCCACCCCTGGTCGTACCTGAGTGAGATTCGAGGTCTGAGGGCTGATATTTTCAGGGGAAAAAAAATAAATCAAGAAAAACTTTTTCAAGAAAAGTAAAGTCTTGAGACTGGGTGAATACAAAACAGAGACACATCAAAATGAAAAGAAAGCAATGTTTGTTGGAAATGTTTCTTGTCTTATTTGCTTTCTTGACTCCGCCTCCCTCTTCAGGTGTGAGTAAGATAGTAACAGTGGATGTGAAGAGAAACGCCCAGCTGTGGCTGAAAATCAAAGACCTGGTTGATGGAGTTACCTACAACTTCAGAATCCGCGCCAAAACTTTCACCTACGGGCCTGAGGTGGAGGCTAACATCACCACCGGCCCTGGAGAAGGTCGGTCTCTCTCTCTCTCTCTCTCTCTCTCTCTCTCTCTCTCTCTCTCTGTGTGTGTGTGTGTGTGTGTGTGTGTTAAATATGTTAATTGTAAACGCAGTGGTATATTTGGAAGATTCTGTGAACATAAAGCTGTATGTTGTGTGAGATTAATGAACCCCGGCCATGTGTAGGCGCCCCAGGGCCCCCAGGTGACCCCTTCATCTCTCGATACGGCTCTGCCCTCACTATACACTGGACCAGTGGAGATCCTGGAAGAGCTCCTATATCACGATACGTCATAGAGGCCAGACCGTCAGGTAAAACCTTCAAGATATGCCTAAGAATTATTTCTTAATTATAATATTAATTAATATTTGCGATATAATAAAATCAGTTTTACTGCTGCTGCTGTCAGAGATCAAAATCTCACATCATGAAAGGATTCTTTGATTTTGAATTGAGAATGAATGAATTAATATCTGAATATCCGTCAGCGAGATCAAGCAACTAGAAGGACCACAAACTTGTGGACAGTTACACAAACCATAGAACTACGGGAGATGTACAGATAAAATTCTCCTCATTACCTCGAGCACATTTTGAAGAATGTTTCTGGAAGCCTAATTGTAAACGCAGTGGTATAGTTGGAAGATTCTGTGAACATAAAGCTCTAATGTTCAAACTCGTTTCCAGATCCAGCTGGTTTATATATTCTATTCTATTCTTATTCTATTATAATAATATATGGAGACATGAAGAAACACTATCACACCGTCTATTATAGACTTGAGTGCAGATTTGATTAAAGAGGAACTTAAAACACCACTGGAATCCCACAGTGTAGGACAGTGTTTATATCCTTCCTAGTTTTTATTCAAACCCAAACCAATTATATTCACCTGCTTTATTCTGTATATAACTAAACTTAACTACGTTGAATCTTTTTTTCTGATACATTTCAGTCGCGTGAGTTCGGCTCTGTCCAGTCGTAAACCTACTCGGGTCCGATGTGAAGTTCTCTGTGACGCTGTTCAGTTTGATGCGATAAAGTTAAAAGTGTGTTTGTCATCTCACTTCTGTGCTGTAAGAATTCTGCCTGCGAGCTCTGTATTACAGCTTTACACCTGTGAACTCTCTCTTTTCTAAGGTGCACTCATTTATGAGACTCGATTTAAAATACGAGCTTGTCCCAGAGGCGGTGTGAACTGTGCAAGCTTTGACATGCTGAATGATGAAATGTAGAAGGTGAAGGAATAAGTGATGTTCTTCTCCGTTTCTTTTGGGTTTGTGCTACAGATGAAGGCCTGTGGGACATTTTGATTAAGGATATTCCTAAAGAAGTGACATCATACACATTCAACATGGATATCCTGAGACCGGGGGTGAGCTATGACTTCCGAATCATCGGAGTGAACGACTATGGATACGGATCTCCAAGCCAACCTTCTCCGTCTGTATCAGGTTATTGATGCTCCACGCTGCTGCTGAATTCTTGATTCTGATTATTCAGAAGGTGTTGATTCATTTTCTAGAATAGTCGCACTTAAAGAAGTGCAGCTGCAATCTTATGTGATTCTAATTTGAAGAATATTGTTGTATGTTACTATTGCTATAATAGGAGCTTATTCACAGGGTGATGTAGTGGATGCATCAGTTTTGTGTAAAGTGTAAGAATTGTTTTTAAAGTCTTTTGTAAGCAGGCAATTATTTAACATGTGTGAAAGGAGGCTCCAGTGTCAGTGCTGTAACAGTTAGAGGTAAAACTGTTTTCCGACATTTTAAAGAAACAAAACAGCTTTACATTAAACCAGATATACATGTACAATAGATTTATATTGATCACTAATGATGAAGCCATGATGGGGGTAGCAGGGAAACAACACAATACCATGATGAAGACGTTCTGAGAGGTGCAGCTCAACAGCAGGAGCTCCAGCGTCTGTAGTTTTCATTATACGAGGTAACAACAAATAGCCAGAACAGTGGAACTGAAGTTACCATGGCGCATCATAGAATACCAAAGGGTCACCTGTTCAACAATAATAATAATAATAATAATAATAATAATAATGGGGTCGCAGTAGTCAGGGTGACCGTGGCTTTAATACAATACACGAGTTTATTATTTCATCAATGTGTCACAACATAAATATACTGTGTGTGTGTATATATATATATATATATATATATATATATATATATATATATGTACATGTGTGTATATTATTGGCATATTGCTGTGATATTGGAGGAATAAAACATCCATTTACTCACGCATGTGATTTTATTTTATTTTTTTACTACTACGACCACTACACACAGTACTTATCTTTATATTAACTGTATAAATATCTTTATATTTGTTTAAACTCCAGCCCACAAAGTGGCTCCATTCTATGAGGAATGGTGGTTCCTGGTGGTCATGGCATTAGTCGGTTTGATCTTCATCCTCCTGCTGGTCTTCATCCTTATCATCAGAGGACAGAGCAAGAAATATGGAAAGAAAGAGATTGGTAACTTTACATTCTGTCTTCATCTTATTATATTTACTTATCTTAGTAACTCACATTGTTTAAGTGACTTAAATTTTCTTTCTTCTACGTGTGTGTGTGTGTGTGTGTGTGTGTGTGTGTGTTTTCCCAGGTAACAGCCCTAACTGTACCACTCTGACTCACGGAGAAATGGTGGGTCTGGACGAGAGCAGATTTCCTGCGCTGGAACTGAACAACCGCCGTCTATCCGTCAAAACCTCCTTCAACAGAAAGAACGGCATCTACACCAGGCCAGTCCGCTCACACACCCTCACTGTTTATCTCTACAGACGCGTACAGTAGCTTAATATGAAATCGGCTTCAGGTAAAGAAGCGGGTGTGTAAACGAGTGAATCACAGGAAATTTATTTATTTATATTACAGAAACTAAAAAAAATATTGTACTGTGTATTAACTGCACTGTAGTTACATTAAAACACAGTCATGTCTTCACTTATCTTTATTTCTTTAAGGACTTATTTAATTTATTAATGTTCAGATTTGATGTGTAATGACACCTAAATGTGATCAGTGCAGCGTTTAGACTCAGTCGATTACATCTTACTTCCTTCTCTTATTCTGCCTGTCATGTCACTTTCAGCTCTGAGTTTTGGTGCTTTTGGACCAACTGACTCTGTGTGTGTGTGTGTGTGTGTGTGTGTGTGTGTGTGTGTGTGTGTGTGTGTGTGTGTGTGTATGTGTGTGTGTGTATGTGTGTGTGTGTATGTGTGTGTATGTATGTGTGTGTGTGTGTGTGTGTATGTGTGTGTGTGTGTGTGTGTGTGTGTGTGTGTGTGTATGTATGTGTGTGTATGTATGTGTGTGTATGTATGCGTGTGTATGTATGCGTATGTATGTATGCGTGTGTATGTATGTATATGTGTGTGTGTGTGTGTGTGCGTACGTGTGTGTGTGTCCCCGTATGCAGGTCCCCTCCTAGGCCGAGTCCTGGCAGTCTGCACTACTCTGATGAAAACATAAACACTAAATACAGCGACCTGATTAAAGCCGAGAGCAGCAGCTTAACCGAGAAAAAATCTGAGCTGTCTGATTCACAGGTAACACACACACACACACACACATATACAGTTTCTTGTTTAAAAGGCATTGATAAACAATCAGTATGCTATTTCGCTTATTCTGTCTCTCTATCTTGCTTCTCTCTCTCTCTCTCTCTCACGCCCCGCCCCCCCCCCATACCCCCCTGCCCGCCCCTCCCCTCAGGGCAGTGACAGTGAGTGTGAGGTTGACGCCACTCTTCAGAATCAGACGCACTCGTTTGTAAATCACTACATCAGTGACCCCATTTACTACAACTCGTGGCGCCGGCAGCAGAAAGGAATCTCCAGAGCTCCGCCCTTTGCATACAGCCAATCAGAACCTACTGACTCCACTCCTGCCACTGGTCCCGCCTCCACTCCAGCCACACCCCCTAGCCCTGCTCACGCTGAGCCTCAGAGCCTCTTCAGACCCAAAGGCAGTCGGACTCCCACTCCGTCACAGCAAAGCTCCGCCCACTCCACTCTGTACCGCCCACCGAGCAGCTTGGCACCTACAGCTACACCACGCCCACCCAGCAGCTTGGCCCCACCCACCACACCTCGCCCACCAATGGCAGGCTTTTCCTCTTTTGTCTGATTGGCGAGTCACAGTGACTAGTGTTGTGTTAGAATTCTTCTCCGAGTTTAGGCGTTTTCGCCGCCCACTTTACAGTCCAGGCTCCGCCCCCGCCACTACAGTCCACTACAGATCTAATTTTTCTTATTCGAAGGTCTGACATTACATGGTTCTGTCACAAAAAAAGTAAAATTTGAGGCTCTGTCTTAATCACAAGACTTTTTAGGTTTCTTGAGAGAACAATTTCAGGCTCTGCAGGACTGACACTCATTGTCCACTTTATTAGGAACATCTCTGCACCTGGTCATCAACACATTTATGTAAGCAGCCAATCGTGTGGCAGCAGCACATAAGCATGAAATCAGCTCAAGTCTGCAGATCAGCTCAAGAGCTCCAGTTAGAGTTCACCTCAAACATCAGGGTGAAGAATAACGTGATTGACCTGATTCACCAGATATGTAGTTTTTACAGGTATTCCTAATAGACTGGACAGTGAGTGTATGTATATGTACTTACTGTTTGTATTTGAATGTACTCAGGCCCTTTTGTTACAACACCTCACCAACAGTCTAATGTTCTTACAGAATGATCATGTGATGGAGAATAATTTTGCTAAATAAGTGAAACGGTGAATTTAGGATTATAACACAGCCCAGTCACTGTGGCTCCATGACCCTAGACACTTTAAAACACCTGAACAGCACACACCGGATGGATGGACAGATGGATGGCGGCTGAAGGCTGAGTCGTGTCCCGTCATATGATTTTTTTTGCCGTTCGTTATTTTTTTTTTTTACTTGTGTGAATGTGGTAAAGCACAGATATTTAGGGTCCTTGCTAGCTGTCTGTGCTTCTGATCCACAGAGATGCCGACATTGGGGACCGCAATCTGGAACAAGGACGGGGCAGTAAGACGTCAGAATCAGAATAATTCATATTCACCATTTGCACGATGTGTACAAAAAGGTACAACCAATTACAAAGCAGTTAAACAGTACAGTGAGGGTGTTTTCACATTAGTGATCGTCTCGGAGGACACTCGACCCCAAATTCCAGTTCATTTTGATTAGTGTGAACACAAACACTCAGGAACTGTACCCGAGTCCGCAGGAGGAGCTGCAGCTTGTTCTCCACTTCTCGTTGTGTTTAATGGCGGATCACAACTTAACTAGATGTATACTGCCACCTGCTGTATAGGAGAGGGAAATTATGCAACTGTCCCCGAGTATGGACAACAAAAATAATGTGAACGCGGGGGGTCTGATCGTTCCTGAGCACAGTACAAAAATCATGCCTAATGTGAAAACACCCTAAGAGTCTCAGCTAATCTGGAATGTTCCAGCTGTTAGCCAATAATGAAACTCCAGCACAACTTCAATGAATTCTGAAGACTAAGCTGCTACAATGTAACTTCGCCAAGTTTTAAACCTGTTACAGTGTAACAACGTACAGTTGTGTATCCAGTTCTGAGCTTTTACACTCTGGAACCCTGCAGGTCAGAATGAACATCTCTCCTCTCTAGTGTGCTTTGTATTAGTGCACTACTTAGTGTGCATTATCCTCCAGTGTAGGGGCTAGAGAGATTCTCTCTTTCTCTCTCTCTCTCTCTCTCTCTCTCTCTCTCTCTCTCAGGAAGGACACAGCTGGATAAGGGACTAGACAGATGAAGGGATCAGTGAAGTGTAATAGGCTGATGGAGGGATGAGTGCAGGAATGATAGAGGGATTAGGGTTTGGGTGAGTGAAAGAGGAAGTGATGGATTAAATTGTCATGTAGTATTTCACTGTGTGTGATTACTGTACACATTTGTTTAATATTTCCATCACAAAATCACATAGTGTGTTAAGAAAATAGAAACTAAAAACAAATTAGGAAAAAAAAAGTTTATTTTTACTATAATAAGAAACACTGATGTCAAAGTTCATTCTTTCTTCCATGGTAATAGATGGACTCGGTTCTCGTCTGTGGTGTCAGGTTGTCACCCACTTCTGCTTTTATTATTGACGTCATCAGCACACAGGAAGGGACATCACTCCTTTGGTGTCTTCAGTTTTGTAGTACTAGCCTTCTGCTGTTCTTCGTTAATGACTGCGATTGTCTTTATTTTATTCTAAATCTTCTCTCTCTCTGTTTGTGTGTGTGTGTGTGTGTGTGTGTGTGTGTGTGTTTAACTGATTTAAACATTGGTTTAGCTGTATCTTTATATTTTCTGTATTCATGCAGACACCGTGCAGTGACCGTTTAGTGCCCTCGAGCAGATTAGCCAAAATAACTTTCTGGCTGTAAAAAGTCCTAATGACTAACGCTGAGGCTCTGCCACATCATCTTCTCTTTAGTGTTCACTTTCAGCAGGTCCAGAGAAGGGGTGTGAAAACGTTGATGAAAAATCCTACATGATCCTAATGATATCCAGATAACGACAGAGCATCAGTGGAGGTGTTTAAGACCTGACACATCATCATTTCTTCTTTTTGTTTTAGTGAGATGTCTGGCAGCTGTGTTTTAAATCAATTTTCTCACTTTTTTGGCCATGCAATTAAGTTCATTGTATGTAATAAAGCACTTTTAACAATGGACATTGGACACAAAGCAGTTTTACAGAAACATTACATGATTTAAATTTGCATTTGTCCCTAATGTTCAGTTCAGAGATGTCCAATCAGGAGAACATTCTACAGCGTGGGCCATTTATATGGATACACCTTAATAAAATGAGAATGGTTGGTGTTATTAACGTCCTGTTTGTGGCACATTAGTATATGTGAGGGGACAAACTTTTCAAGATGGGTGGTGACCATGGTGGCCATTTGGAAGTCGGCCATCTTGGATCCAACTTTAGTTTTTTCAATAGGAAGAGGGTCATGTGACACATCAAACTTATTGGGACTTTCACAAGAAAAACAATGGTGTGCTTGGTTTTAACGTAACCTTATTCTTTCATGAATTATTTACAAGTTTCTCTTTGTTCACAGCCATTGACATGTCGAAGAGGTTAACACGTGATGAGCGGATCGAAATTGTGTTGATATCTGGTGAACGCAGTAACTGAGTCACTGCAGCAGATTTCAATGCAAGACACCCTACGAGACACCACCCATCTCCCATGCTACAGTTAGCAAACTGCTTGCAAAGTTTCGTGAAACTGGTTCAGTGTTGGATTTGCCAAAATGTGGACGCATGAAAACTGTCACTAATGAACAAACATCAGTGGCTGTCCTAGCTTCATTCAGCAAGAGCCCACAGCGTAGCACTCGCCGCATGTCACTGGAGAGTGGCATTAGTCGAACATCCCTTCGGCGGATATTAGCTACTCACAAATGGCACCCTTACAAACTCCAGCTACTGCAGCATCTCAACGAGGATGACCCAGATCGGCGCACACAATCTGCAGAATGGGCAAAACAAAAATTGGAACAGGACCCTCAGTTCACGCAGAAGATTTTGTTCAGTGATGAGGCAAACTTTTATGTGAATGGTGAAGTTAATAAACAAAACCACCTGCTATTGGTCTGACACTAACCCACATTGGATAGATCCCTCCAAGACTGTTGGAACAAAAAAAGTGATGGTATGGTGTGGTATATGGGGTACAAAGATAGTGGGGCCATTCTTCATCAATGGAAACCTCAAGGCCACTGGATATTTGAAATTGCTACATGATGATGTGTTTCCCTCTTTATGCACTGAAGCTGGCACGTTTCCTGAGTTTTTCCAGCGAGATGGTGCACCACCACATTATGGGTGTCAGGTCCGAGCATCCCTAGATGAACAGTTTCCTGAAAAGTGGATTGGTCGTTGTGGGCCAGTTGAATGGCCCCCAAGGTCTCCCGATCTGACCCCCTTAGACGTTTATCTTTGGGGTCATCTGAAGGCAATTGTCTATGGTGTGAAGATACGAGATGTGCAGCACCTGAAACTACGGATACTGGAAGCCTGTGCTGGCATTTCTCCTGCGGTGTTGCTATCAGTGAGTGAAGAGTGGGAGAAGAGGGTTGCATTGACAATCCATCACAATGAGCAGCACATGGAACACATTTTATAAGTGGTCAGAAACTTGTAAATAACTCATGAAAGAATAAAGTTTCGTTAAAAGCAAGCACACCATTGTTTTTCTTGTGAAATTCCCAATAAGTTTGATGTGTCACATGACCCTCTTCCTATTGAAAAAACAAAAGTTGGATCCAAGATGGCCGACTTCCAAATGGCCACCATGGTCACCACCCATCTTGAAAAGTTTGCCCCCTCACATATACTAATGTGCCACAAACAGGACGTTAATATCACCAACCATTCTCATTTTATTAAGGTGTATCCATATAAATGGCCCACCGTGTATAATCAGCGTTATTAGAACTAAACGCACAAATGATTTTCATGATTTTATTTTGACATTAAAAACTCTGGCTATATGTTTGAGATGATTGAACACTTTCCTCGGCTTGCTCATCAGGGATATTTTTTCCGTACATGTTCTAATTTATTTACATAAATCTTCAATACTGAAAAGCTGCTCTGTGACCATTGTAAAAAAAACCACTATACAAAAAAGTGAAGTGAATAGTGAGCTCACTATGGATTACAACCTCACATCTATGCCCTTATGTAGGCCACATAAACCTTCTTCACCGATCCGCTCTGGAAAGAAGGGTTTGACTGCAAAACACAATAAAAGCTATTTTCAGATTGACATATTATTCTTTTCCTCAGACACATAAGATTGTCAATAACAAATCTTCTCATTTGAAAAACTGATACATATATACAGTATATATATATTTTTTTATAAGATTTGAACTTCTAGGAGCTTATTTCTAAGCAAGACAGTAGATTTAACTGTAGATACCAATATCATTCCTTGTTTCTGTCATATGATTAGTGAAGTCAAACTACAGCTCGGCAAAAACATCAGCTGCTGTGAATTAGTTAAATGTGTTTGATGCACTTTTAGAGAATATTGACCAGGAGTTTTGAAGTATGTTAGTGTTGCTCCAGTTTCCCCAGCAGTCATGGACTTCTGTATTTAAGCTTTGTCACAAACTCCTGAAGTGAAGTTGAAACTGATTGAGGTCGAGGCTGATGATGCTGAAGTTTGTGTTGTCATTTGTGTGTTTCTCATTATCTTCAGCAGTCCTTTTAATTACGAAGTTTTATGTGTAACAAAACTCTTTTTTTTTCTTCAATTTTGATCTATGTTGCTGCCACTGATTTGCTACAGCAACAGAAAGTGTGCATTTTGTAATATTTTTTTTTATCTCAACCAATGCATTATTGATACTAAATTGCATGTATTTAAGAGAGAGATAACTACAGGCTGATTTATCTGTTGGGACAAAACTGTAGGAGGTGATGATATAGCGTTCCACAAAGTCATACAAAATCCTATATATATATAGTTATAGTTTGTTTTACACCTGGAAAACATGTTCTCTCTCTCTCTCTCTGTGGATTTTGCAGTCAAACCCTGCATTTATAAAGGTCCAGCTTTTGATGTGTAACATTTTTTTTTTTAATGTATTTTATTACAACAAACACACACAAACACACCATTCTGTAATCTCTGGTTAAAAGTTATTGATCATTTTATCATTGGTATATCAGAGAATGACATCAATGCATCGTTTATCCTTTTGAAGGGGGCTGTGTGATTGTACCAATGTGATGCATTAGCATTATGCTAAAAGCACAGTGAGATCAGGGCTGGGATGATGTATCAGTGCAATATGATCACAAAATCTGAACTGGTTTTATGGTACAGTGTGATGGTTATCAGAGAGATCAGTATCGTACATGTATCGTATCGCCTCACCCCTGTGCTTCATCACAGCCGGGTTCAGTGTGAAGCTGAGTCTCTACCAGTCAGTGTTTCATCCTCATGCCATATAGATCTGTGTTCTTTATTACAGTGTATAAAATCACACTATAATCAGACACACTGATCCGAATTGAATGTTGAGCTCCAAGATATATTATTTTCTAAATAAAATAAAGCAGAAATGAGGCAGAGTTGTACATGTCATGATTTGTCCTCCTGTCTGTCTGCATAAACTGCTTAATTTGGCATTTTGCTGTATGTTTTTCATTAATATATTCCATTAACTAACACCAGTACCAAATATTCCTGTCAGAGTCCACATTTTATACTGTATATTAATATTCACATTAGGTAACTGCATTTATTATAGTTAATATAGTACGTTTTTTATGCATTGCTTGCAAATGACATTTTATTTCATAGCAGCCTCTGGTGAGATGACAAACTATACAGCTAATTGTACAGCTCAGGGAAAAAAACATTACTAAGTGAGTGATTGTGAGGAAGTGGGATTTATTACACAGCAGGTGAACAGTCAGCTCTCAAAGCTCATGTGTTCAGGAAACAGGAAAAATGGGCTAGTGTAAAGCTCTGGGTGACTGTGACACGAGCTAAGGGGAGCAGGGAGCAGCAAAATACTAAAATATGGTGGGCACTAGTCCTCCAGGAATGAGGATGAGAACCACTGGTCCAGAAGACTGGGTCAGAGCGTCTCCAACCTGCAGCTCTTGTGGGATTTTCCCTGTATGAAATGGTCAGGACCTAACAAAAGTGGTCCAAGGAAAGAGAACCAGTGAACCAGAGACCAAGTCATGGGATGCATGTGGGGAGCAAAGCCTGGCCCGTTTAATCTTGGGTATAAATACTGCTCTG
>CM059220.1:0-82500 GCA_030347435.1 Clarias fuscus | reverse complement strand
ATTTGTGATACAATTGTTTTTAGAACATTAGGTGTTGCATTACTGCTCTGAACCTTCCAGAACCTCGGACCCGACACTGCTGTGATGCCACCCCCCACAGGGGGAGGGAGGGGGTGATGGGGGAGTGTCTCCATATTTTAAGATTATTTATTTTAAGATCCATTATTTAAAATAATTTTTTTAATTTATATACAGTATTTTTGTATTTGAGGTGGTAAACTGTTGAAGTTCCTTTATGATCCTGCAGGTGGTGCTCTAAACTATTCACACCCTGAGTTCAGAGGCTCAGAGGGACCGTGGTATTGTTTGTCTGCCGCGCGCTACACATCCTGTACATTCTGAGTTATTTACCCCTGAAAGAGGTTTACTGTTAACTGTGTGTGTGTGTGTGTGTGTGTTTTAGCGATGTGCTATCCATTAACTAAAATATCTACAAATTCATTTATAATCATTCTTCCAATATTGTGTAAATGTGTGTGTGTGTGTGTGTGTGTGTGAGAGAGAAATGTCCTGTTGTTCCTGACGTGATCTTATACACACGAACACGTCAGTTAGTGTAATCTAAACACTTCAGATCATGATGGAGGTTTTATTTATTTTAGTTTTTCTGATTAATAACTCCTGTGTGTAGAATATGTATAAGAACAGTTGCATTGGTTAGTTGCAGAATGTGAACAGAGTGTGGCGCTCTGATTGAGCTTGTGGTACTCACAACTTTTCGAGTTCTGGTCGGATTGTTCCGGCGCAGACCCAACACCCCGCTGTGGAGTGTGCGTTTGTGGTCGCTGTTCTGTTGTCCTGTTAAAACGTCCAGGTTTCGGCCTTCTAGCTGGTCACTTATCTTATGCTTAAGATCTCTGAGGTTCTCCTCCTTCATCTTTCCTCTGATGCTCACGTGACCACATAACTGCTGTTACATTGTTCTTGGGAAAGGTGAAGGCCTCACCGTTACTCCTCTAAATACATCTCTGGTCCAAGCCTTTCTTCAGAATGTTTTTGCTTTGGTGCTCAACTGGAGACCGAGACACTGGTGTTCAGCAGCTTCCAGTTGATGGCAGGCCTGTGCTGTGGTGGTTCCTGACCATCAGAACCAGTTTCCTCTCAGCTGATGGTGATGGTTTAGATCATCTTTCAGAACTGAGCACCTCCCATGACGTGACGTGTCCTTACAGTGTGTACAGCAGTGTGAGCTGATCTTACATTAAACCTGCTGTTGTTTAGAGATTTGTGAGAGTCGTTCCTGTCCCGTGCAAACCTACCCTCCTCTGTCTCTGATCTGCTGTGACACGCACTCTTCATGTAACAACGAGAAGCTCCCAGCTGCAGTCCGTCACTGACGTGAGCTGAGAGACCTCGGGCTCGGCAGATTAAACGTGTCCGGACGTTTTACATCACAGTGGGGGTGTGACTTGATTTCAGAAAAACTACAATAATTGAAAGCATGTTCTCTTGGGGTTTCATCTAGTAAAGGCGTGTGTGTGTGTGTTGTAAACCTCTGACTACAACTGTACGTTCATGAATATTTATCCATTAATATTGTGTTTAAGTTAAAGATGTGTAACATATTCATCGTTCCTCTTTCAGATCAGTGTGTTATACTTTCACTTTCTGTTCTGTTGATTTTTTTTATCTTTATTGGAGTATAATAATGAGTACTGACCTTTTACACTAAACATTAGGGGTGCTCCGATCAGGATTTTTGGGACCGATCTCCGATCATTAGAAGCTGTATCGGCCGATACAGATACCGATCACCGATTACAGGGTCGACTCGAAGCCTTATCATGTAGCATTTATTTATTACAAGAAGAGGAATATCATGAATTGACAACTGTATTTATTGGCAAGCAACATGTGTAACAAGTCAACTTTTAAGCAGAATAATATAATAATATAATATAATAATAGCAGCCTGGGAACAGCTTAGAGCTTAAATAAAATAATTTAGTTATTTAAAATAAACTAACAGACAAGTAGGATGCGAGTCGCCGGAAGTTCCGCAAGGAACGCAGGCATCCGTGAGGACCGCCCAAAAAATGTTTCATTTTTAATGTTTAAAAACTTGTTTAAAAAATGTAACGTTTGACAAACATGTTTAGATTTTTCGCGCGCAAAGATGGAAGCGTAATCACAGCGCCAAAACTCGCGGTGAATCATGATGATCTGTACTTTTGGCCACCGCGCGAAACCGCGTAGGTGAGATAGGGGAATTACCGACAGCTGAGTGAGTGGCGGTGCGTGAGTTACTGAGCTCTCGCGCTCTCTCAAACGTCTGATGAGGTTCGTGGTGTTAAAATGCTTTGGGTGCTTCCCGCCTCGTGGAATTGGCTTGTTACACAGGTTGCCGATTGCTAATGTATTGTTTTTTTTTTTTTTCAGACAACATGTAGAAATGCCAGACCTGTGAAGCCATTTTAGCAGCGCTAAATATATATATATTGTCTCGCGAATTTTGCGTCATCTGATCGGCTTTTCTATATCGTCCATTATAGAGACTGCCGATCAAACTTCCCAAAGCTATTATCGGCCGATTATGATCGGCGACCGATCAATCGGAGCAGCCCTACTAAACATATAACAATCTATATTTACTCAAATGTAGAAAGCTGGAGAACATTTATCATGTGTTTAATGTGTGTTTTACTGCAGCTTTCAGAAGGTTTACAGTTTGTTTATTTTTGATAATTAATTAAATGAGTTACTCCCAAAGTCCACTGAAACCAGTCACACCACTCTCATATACAAACAATCACAGGTTTTAATGAACAAAAATGAGAGCTACAGTAGTTTATATAATAATAATTATAGTTTACTTTGTGATATTGAAAGAGGTGTGAACAAACGTGTAGATTTATGTTATTGATCTCTCAGCATATTACTGTTTTATAATTACAGAGTGAAAGTGTTATGGAACAACATCTCCAACCTACTGAACAACATCTCATATTATCCTTAATGTTTAAACCACAGACACCTGCACAGTACCCACCCAGTACCCACCTGCACAGTACCCACCCTAATACGGCACAGCAACATCCCGAGCTTTCACACCAGCCTGAGTTCTTCATGGCTTCGGTTCCTCGTGATGGTGGACACATTGCTTTGAGCTTCAGGTCTGTGGTGACACAGTGGCATCCTCTGTGCCCACCTCTGTGCGCATATCGTCCTGTCCATGTGATCTGTTTAAATAAAGGTATGAGCACAGAAGACGGTTCCACTTAAGAACTATCAGGATGCGTTGGACTGTTGGACAGTTTGTCTGTGACGATAATCACTTGAATAATTTTAGGACTGAAATGGCTAAAATTAGGTGAAATGATCCTTCAAAAGTTAGATGGTGCAGTCTGCCACAATATTAATCTCCATTCTCTACATCAAGGATCGGCTCAAGATCCAGAGCAATGGAGAGTGTGGAAAGGAGGTGAAGAGGTGGGTACAAGCAGGTTGGAATGGGTGGAGAAAAGTGTCAGGTGTGTTATGTGATAGAATATCAGGAATGAAAGTATCAAAACAGTGGTCCAGCGTTGTTCTACGGCTTAGAGACAGTGGCACTGCAGAAAAGACAGGAGGCAGAGCTGGAGGTAGCAGAGATGAAGATGTTGAGGTTCTCTTTGGGAGCGATGAGGATGGATAGGCTCAAGAATGAGTTCATCAGAGGGACAACCCATATGAGATGTTTTGGAGATAAAGTCAAAGAGACCAGGTTGAGGTGGTTTGGACATGTTCAGAGGAGAGATTGTGAGCATATTGGAAGAAGGATGCTGAGGTTGGAACTGCCAGGCTGGAGGTCTAGAGGAGACCAGAGAGGAGATTTATAGATGCAGTAAGAGAGGACATAAAGTTAGTTGGTGAGAGAAGAGGATGCAGAGGACAGGGTTAGATGGAGGTAGATGATTCACTGTAGCGACCCCTGAAAGGGAACAGCCAAAAGACAAAGAATAAGTTATCTCCATTCCCTTTAATGCATCAGTCACAGTCTCATCCGGTGCAGCGCTGCCTCCACCATTCATGTTCTCACATATTCTTTTGTTTGGGTAAAATATTAACAATTCAATTAAATTTTATTTTAACAATTGTCATCATCGCAAAGCAGCTTTACACAATCAAAAGAATTATTTATGTTTGTATGAAATGTGAATGTGTATGAATCAAAATGGTCAGATAGTCTCTGATGAACGAGCCGAGGGCGACGGTGGCAAGGATAAACTCCCTGAGATGGTGATGGGAAGAAACCTTGGGAGGAACCAGACTCAACAGGGAACCCATCCTCATCTGGGTGAACCAGAAAGCAGGAATTGATCTGCATTCATACTGTGTGTTAGGTGGCAGGCAGTTCAGTATAACAGTTGTTAACAGATGTTAATTGATGATAATATGGAGTCCAGTTGGTTATTGGAGGCTCAGGTAGGAAATTCCAGTTCTGAACTATCGAGGGACTGCAGCCAAGTCCGCAGAGAAACAGCTGTCAACATCAGTCAAGGCCAGAACCGTCTTCCTAGTAGAGTGAAACCGTCCCCAGACACCGGACGCATCCCAGAGACACACAGGACATCCATGTGACAAGATCTCCAACCAGAAGCGGGGCACCAGGATGAGTCAGACAGGTTCAGAGGGCAGAGGGAGTCTGGATCACTGGCAGCTCAGGAATGTGTAGCTCAACAGAGAGCAGAAGAGGAGACATAACAGTTAGGTCTGGTCACAGTCACATAATGTATAAGGTGAAAGTATATTTATTGCAAAGTGCAAGCAGGACTAACTATAACAGCATAACTAAAAGGGAGAACCAGAAGGAAACACAGACATGAGGGGGAACTGAGATGTAAAGCAACCAATCACCTCACCGTCAACAAACCTGAGTGAACAATGAGAGTGGGGAGGACAGCATCTAAACATACCAGTTCACCAGAATACTCTACGTCCATGAGTCCCCCAGATCTGCTCCTTTACCTAAGGTTCATCTATTTACAAACATGCTACGCTAAATAAATAGGTTTTTAGCCTAGACTTAAACACTGAGACTGTGTCTGAGTCCCGAACATTAATAGGAAGACTATTCCATAACTTTGGGGCTTTGTAAGAAAAAGCTCCGCCCCCTGCTGTAGTTTTTATCATTTGCGGTACTAACAGCGATCTCAGACTGCATTTTGACTCACTGTAGGAGCTTATTTAAGATGGTGATTTTGGAAATTATATCAAGACCAGACTACTGTACAGATTTGACATTTTAAATGAACCTGTTACTTCTGCTGGGACTCTCATTTGCCTTGTCTCTTGTCTAAACATGTAATGGTAGCAAAAGGTTCTATTTAAATGGGTTTTTCGTCTCTGCAAACCTCTGCAATCCTTACTTGGTCAGATTTGGTGAGCAGGATCAATGTGTGGAGGTGGAGCAGAGTTCCCAGAAGAGTTTCCACTGAAGCTCTGGGGTAAAAAGAGCTTTTTTAGCTTTTGGTACGTATATACACAATGTGATTTTCCGGCAGAGATAAACACACTGTGGGAACAAACAGGAAGCTGTCACCAAACCAGCCATGGGAGACATGAAGCTGTGACATCATCAGTGTGGGATGATGATGATCACTGTGTGAAAGCAGGTTACAGTTTAGATTTAATAATTTTCTTTGGATTATCTATAAGAAATTTATTCACAATTCCACTGAAGTTATCTCAGATCACTATCTTGTCTCAATTAAAGTGTGTCATATTAATAATATATTCACAACGCCGGGCTACTGTATTAAACACACATTTACATCAACTACCACACAGAGTTACAGTACCAACTTTGATTGAATCATCATCTGACCCCACAGAACTCGATCAGGCGACTGAACATCTAGAGTCAACATTTCGTTATACCTTAGATAATGTAGCTCGCTCCCTGGTATAATGATCACACGCACACTTTAAAACAAACCGCTCGGAAATTAGACCGTAAATGGTGCAAGCTAACTTAGTATTTCAAATAGCTTGGAAGGAGAGCATCCTGAACTATACAAAAGCTCTCAGTGATGCTAGATCAACGTATCTCTCCACTCTTATAGAAAATAACAAAAATAATCAGAGATTTTTATTTAATGCCGTAGCTAAATTAACCAGAAATAAGACCACAGCAGAAATCTCTACAACAACATCATGCAGTAGTGAGGATTTCATGAACTTTTTCAATAACAAAATCATAATATTAGGCATAAAATTGAGGCTTTGAAACCAGACAATGCATTTGATGCAGATGTTAAACTAACAATGTCAGAACAGAACCTAGAACACTTTACTCCCCTTGAAGAGAATGAACTAATTTCACTCATCTCTTCTGCAAATGCATCAACCTGTAAATTAGATCCCATACCAACAAATTTTCTCAAACAGATAGTACCAGCAATAATAGAACCCCTGTTGAAAGTAATTAACTGTTCACTCAGTAGTGGGTATGTCCCCAAATCCTTTAAATTAGCCGTTATTAAACCACTAATCAAGAAACCTGACCTTGACCCCTGATATCAAACCTCCCCTTTATCTCTAAGATTCTGGAAAGATAGTAGCGGCTATGTTCACATCTACATAGAAATAGCACACACAAACTGTATCAGTCAGGATTTAGGCCTCATCACAGCACAGAGACAGCACTCGTTAAAGTAGTAAACGACCTCCTATGGGCCTCTGATCAGGGTTGCGTCACTATACTTGTGTTACTGGACCTTAGGGCAGATCTTGACACCATTGATCATAGTATTCTCCTTCACAGATTAGAAAATGTAGTAGGAATTAAGGGAACTGCCCTCTTGTGGCTCAGATCCTATTTGACTGATTGTTATCAGTATGTACAGTTGTGGCCAAAAGTTTTGAGAATGACACAAATATTAGTTTTCACAAAGTTTGCTGCTAAACTGCTTTTAGATCTTTGTTTCAGTTGTTTCTGTGATGTACTGAAATATAATTACAAGCACTTCATACGTTTCAAAAGGCTTTTATCGACAATCACATGACATTTATGCAAAGAGTCAGTATTTGCAGTGTTGGCGCTTCTTTTTCAGGACCTCTGCAATTCGACTGGGCTGCTCTCAATCTGGACCAAATCCTGACTGATAGCAACCCATTCTTTCATAATCACTTCTTGGAGTTTGTCAGAATTAGTGGGTTTTTGTTTGTCCACTCTCCTCTTGAGGATTGACCACAAGTTCTCAATAGGATTAAGATCTGGGGAGTTTCCAGGCCATGGACCCAAAATTTTTTGGTCCCCGAGTCACTTACAGTAGTTCTCACTTTTGCCTTATGGCACGGTGCAAACTGTTGTTGGGTTGTTGGAAGAAGTTGCTGTTGGAGGGTGTTTTGGTACCGTTCTTTAATCATGGCTGTGTTTTTGGGCAGAATCGTGGTACTGATAATTGTGTGCTTATCAGTACCACGTATTATGAAAACTACAGCAGGGGGCGGAGCTTTTTCTTACAAAGCCCTAAAGTTATGGAATAGCCTTCCAAATAGTCTTCGGGACTTTTGTATTTAAGTCTAGACTAAAATTTATTTAGCCAAGCATTTTGCCTTAGGTAAAGGAGCAGATCTGGGGGACTCATGGACGTAGAGTATTCTGGTGAACTGGTATGTTTAGATGCTGTCCTCCCCACTCTCATTGTTCACTCAGGTTTGTTGACGGTGAGGTGATTGGTTGCTTTACATCTCAGTTCCCCCTCATGTCTGTGTTTCCTTCTGGCTCCTCCCTTTTAGTTATGCTGTTATAGTTAGTCCTGCCGGAGTCCCTGCTTGCACTTTGCACTAAATATACATTCACCTTATACACTGTGTGACTGTGACCAGACCTAACTGTTATCTGTCCTCTTCTGCTCTCCCCTCTCCTCTTCTCTCTCCCTCTCTTTCTTTTCCCCTCTCCCTGTATCTCTGTTGAGCTACACATGTCGTTCCCGAGCTGACAGTGATCCAGACCCCTCTTGGCTCATCTTGGTGTCCCGCTTCTGGTTGGAGATCTCGTCACATGGATGCCCGTGTGATCTCTTTGGGATGCATCTGGTGTCTGGGGACGGTTTCACTCTACCATGAAGACGGTTCTGGCATTGGCTGATGTTGACAGCTGATTCTCTGAGGATTTGACTTGACGACAGTTGCTCGATAGTTCATGACTGGAATTTCGTACAAGTCTATCTCAGCCTCCAATAATTAACTGGACTCCATAGTAACATCAATTAACATAATCTGTTACAGTGAACTGCCTGCCACCTAACACTCAGTATGAAGGCAGATCAATTCCCGCTTCCTGTTTCACCCAAATGAGGATGGATTACCTGTTGAGTCCGGTTCCTCTCAAGGTTTCGTCCTATTGTCATCTCAGGGAGTTTTTCCTTGCCACTGTCGCCCTCGGCTTGCTCATCAGGGACTATCTGATCATTTTGAATTATACCCATTCACATTTCATACAAACTTAAATAATTCTTTTGATTGTGTAAAACTGCTTTGCGACAATGACAATTGTTAAAAGCGCTATACAAATAAAATTTAATTGAACTGAATGATGATGATGGGCCTGGTATGAGGAAAAACAGCAGTAACATTTATTGTGTTCTAAATTTCTAAGTATTGTTAGTTTAAAGCATGATCATAATCGTTATAACTAAACCTAACCTTAAAAGGTCAATTTATTGTGAAAAAACGCGTTAATTTATCATTGGCAGCAACTTACCAACATTACCTGCTGTGGTCTCTTCTACACCTGGCCTGGGAGCTGAGGTAAAATGAAAGTAACAATTGTTTTACTGCAGTAAAACATCTGATGTTGTGTGAAGCAATTATAGCCATAAATCTAACATCTATAACATGCAGAGGAGATACAGCAAGATAACTCACACAATGTAACATACAAGTACAAGACCTTCAGTGTATTGTGATTTAAAAACTTTGCTTATTGGCTGTAGTACATGTAGCTTTCAGACAATACGTTTCACACAATACTAAGACAAGGGAGTGGGAAATTAACTTTTCACTCACCAATGCTTTCCTCTTCTAGTCTTGTGTTAGAAACATGAGCTAGTGCTCCACCACCACCATAAAACTTCATTATAGCTCCTGAGAATGAGTTTTATCAGAATCAGAATCATCTTTTATTCGCCAAGTATGTTGACACACACAAGGAATTTGATTCTGCTGTTTGTGGCTCTCAAAGTTCAGACCAACATAAAACACTGTACATTTGTTATAAACAAAACACTATACTCAGTAAGTACAAAACATTTAGTAACTTTACAGATTAAATAAAAATGGGGAACATAAAGTCTACATAAAGTGAGTGTACAAGGTAGTGCAAGTAGCCATGGTGTGTGTCACATATACTGTATTATAATACTGTAAGTAGTGCAAAATAGCACTAATGGACAGTTGAATGTAGGGAGTTTGTAGGAGGCATGGTGGTGCTTTTACACCATACAGCACCAGATGTTTGATTAGTGCAAATCACAGTAATGTACAAAAGAGTGTAAAATTTTTGTAAATAAAAAAAATATATATTCTAATTCATTGTTCCATAATTAATGTTATTGTGAAGGGGAAAATGCTAAGTAAATTACATTATTTACATTAATACGCAGTTTTAGCTTCATTTGCTAACTAAACAATTTTTTAACTTTTTTAACTAAACAATTTTTTAACTCTTTTACATTACATTACAAAAAATGTAACTTTTTGTTTACATGATGGACATGTGACCAAGATGATTTTAATTTTCACTGTGTAGAAGCATTAAGTCAAGTCAGCTTAAGTCAGCCTTTATTGGTCACACATACATTACTGCACAGTGAAATTCTTTATTCTTCGCATATCCCAGCTTCTTGTTAGTAGGCCTGGAGCAGACAGGGTTAAGGGCCTTGCTCAAGGACCCAACAGCAGCAACCTGGCGGAGCTGGGGCTCGAACCGCCGATCTTCCGATCCGTAACTCAGAGCCTTAACACACTGAGCCACCACTGCCCCATTACAGATGGCCGAGACGTCGTGGCACTGAGGCTTGCTTGCCTGGAGTAGGCTGCACCCTGCAACGAGTCATCACCCACCCACACACAATTTAATGCATTTTAAACGTTTTTACATTTTAAGGTGTCTCAATTTTATATTACATTTATTAAATGTTCCTCATCAGATAAACATTACATCAACATGTGATTGTTTTCTTTCTTTCTTTCTTTTTTGGCCCCTGATGGGTATATCCCTTAAACATTAACAACCAGTGAACTGTTCACTCTGTCACCTCACATCTCCAGGATGCAGGTTCGATTCCTGCCCTTAGGTCTGTGTGTATGGAGTTTACGGATGTGCTTGGTGGGTTACCTCCAGGTACTTCCATTTAGGCATTTGGCAGATGCCCTTATTCAGAGCACCTTACATTTTTATCTCATTATACATCTGAGCTGTTGAGGGTCAAGTGCCTTGCTCAAGGGCCCAACAGTGGCAACTTGGAGGCGGTTGGGTTTGAACTTGGGACCTTTCGAACCATAATCCAATGTGGACCATAGTCCAATGAGCCTCCCCTGTTTAGTTTATCTAATCAAACAAAAAAGATGGTTTGTGACACAGCTTTTTATTGCAAAAAATCTAAAAGTTATTATGCCATACACCCTGAATTGCACCTGACCTGACCTGAATTACGCAAGTCATAAGGGTTACAAAAGGACCAAACTGTAGCTGGTATTGCTGGACCGAGATCTGAGAGCCCAGAGTTTCGGAATGAAAAGCCACAATGTCACTGCAACATCAAGAACATTAAGTAAAAATTAACAAAACCTTACAAACCTGATCCTAGGTAAACTATTGCTTGCTTTAAACACTGGGTACCAGGGCTTTTAGGAATTTTGTAATATGTTCCCAAAAGATAAAAATGGGTCTAATATTAAAGTCTTTTAAACTCTTAAAAAGTCTCTTAAGACTGTCTTATCAGCTGAGCTAAAGCTTCAAGAAGTAAGGCAAAGGGTTTTTCATTCAGTAAAACAATGTCTACATTTAAATGCTAAAACAATGAGACAGTTAATGGAATGGAGGAATCCACTTTAATAAAATCCCAGAAGTAGTACTTTTAAAAAGTTGAATCTGTTAATGTTGCTTAAGCTTTCAGTTTTTTTTTTTTTTCTGTATTGAAAAGATTACTACAGGCCTGTGAGTCATCATGAAAAACAGATCTAAATTAATGGGTTTAGAAATCCTGGGAGCCTAGATAGATCGATAGATAGATAGACAGACAGACTGATCAGCCATAGCATTATGACCACAGACAGGTCAAGTGAATAACACTGATTATCTTGTAAGGCAGCAGTGGACATTTTGTCTCTGAAGATGATGTGTTGGAAGCAGAACAAATGGGCAAGGCTAAGGATTTGAGTGACTTTGACACGGGACAAACTGTGATGGCTGGACGACTGGGTCAGAGCAACTCCAAAACTGCAGATCTTTTAGGATGTTCCAGGTCTGTAGTGGTCAGGACCGACCTAAAATACCAGAACACACGGGGCATCACAGTTTATTGTGTATGGAGTTGCGTAGCTGCAGAGAGGTCAGGGCAGCCATGCTGCCACGTGTCCTCCACCAAAATCTCCTACAATGAGCTCTTGAGCATCAGAACTGGACCACAGATCAATGGGGAAAAGTGGCCTGGTCTGATGAATGATTTTTTTTTTACAGCATTCATGTGGATGTTACTCTGAGGTCCCACGTCCATAAACACTGATTGAGGTGTCTGCTGGGGAAACAAGTCTAATCCATGGAGGATCCACCTCACACACTTACAGGACTTAAAGGATTTGATACTGACAGCTCGGTGTGAGATACCACACACACCTACAGAGGGGTAGTGAAGTCCAGGGTTCGATGAGTCAGAGCTGTTTAGGGAACGCTACACACGATTAAGTGGGTGGTCATAATGTAAAGGCCGATCAGTAGAGATTTATATTTATGAACTGAATAATTAATAAAAGACAGTTGTTAGTTTTAATGTATGAGTATTTACATCCAAATTTTACAAACCAACAATCATAAATTAAATTGTCATATTTAGTACTTGGTTGCAGATGCTTTCCAGTCAATGGCTCCAGTCTGAACTCACACACACACTGGTTCTGTTCCCTGGTGATGGTCTACCAGGTCTTTATTCCAGCTGTTATCATTTCTGGTTTGTTCTAGGGGCATTTCGTTTACAGTTTTGCCTTCAACAAGTGAAAAGCAAATTTTGAACAGCTGCTGTAATGGACCTTTTCCATTGCACAACCATTTACATTTAAATAGTTTCACTTTTTTGCCTTAAATATTTTTGAACAGTTTGTGTCGGTGACCGGCTGCAGTGTGTTTGACTAAACCTGAGTTACCTACATGAGTTTAGCAACCCTTCATCCTCAATAAATCATCAGTAAATACATGTGTACATGCCCACGCCAACCACGAGCTGGGTTACTTCAGGTCAGGAAATCCTGATAAACGTGTTGTGGTCATGGGGCAGTAAATCTGGGGTACGGGGGAAATAAAAGTGAGATTATACTGCAGCTGTGTAATATGGAGCAACATCAATGTTTTATTATTTTATTTCCAAATGAATACTGTAGCATGTTCTGCTTATTTTATGTTTATATATGATCGATAGATAGATAGATAGATAGATTAACTTTTGCACGTTGGAAGATGAATACACGAGCAAAACAGTGATATGAGTAAGATGGAAGGCGTCTGAACAGCAGATGATTCACAGCCAATCAGAAGCGCGGAATCGGGTGGCATCAATCTGACTGACCAATAGGAGCGCGATCTGCTGCAGCACCGGCGCGCGATATTAATGCGCGCGCGCTCGCTCTGCTCCACACTCACTCAGCGCGTGCAGGTGGTAACGTGATTTACTTCAACTTTTACGGAATCCGACTGAGGTAAAGTGAAGTGTGTGTGTGTGTGTGTGTGTGTGTGTGTGTGTTTAGTCACGGTATCAGTGCAGGATTTACTGACGTAAAGTGTGTGTGTGTGTGTGTGTGTGTGTGTGTATTCATTCGCAGCATCAGTGCAGGACTTGTGTGTGTGTGTGTGTATAGTTTTATATTAACGCTGTTTAATTTTATGTGTGTGTATAGTTTTATATTAACTCTGTTTAATTATGTGTGTGTGTGTGTGTGTATCTAATATTTTTCTCTCCATCAAGCAGACTGTGTTTAATTCTGTTATCTTTCTGGTTATTAATAAAATGTTGTTGTTGTTGTCGTCTCTGTGTTTCTCAGGTGTGAAGATGAGAGACATGGCCAATGGTTCAATGCCTGCTCTGTTGGAGGACGAGTGTGATCTCGTACACACTCCCACAAACTCGCACACCCCGCGCAAGGACGTTCCCATGGTGGTGGTGTGGAGGAACGTGGTGTTGATGGGTATTCTTCACGCCGCGGCCGTGTACTCACTCCTGCTCATCCCCTCGGCTTCAGCGTACACACTGCTGTGGAGTGAGTCTGAGCCAGAATCTGTTCACACCTCACACCTCACTCTCTATACTCACATTACAGATCACAAGCTCAGATTCACACTGAGCATGGGAGGAGCTCAGGGGTGGTCAGGGGTGGTCAGGGGTGGCCGGCGCTGCCCTAGTGTGCTGCATGGCAATCTCTGTAGGACTTATAATAATGTAATGGTCACTACAACATCTCTGAGGAATTTATAAAGTTTATTTTATCATTGTTTAGGGCGAATTTAGTCAGTAAGTTTAATGTCATGCAGTAACAAACACTTACCCAGGTAGAAAAGAAGCAGACTCGCTCCATGACAGCCTGGAGACAAACAGGCAAATAGGTTAGAGCAGGGGTGGGCAATTATTTTTTCCCCTGGGGCCAAATGAGAAGCAGAAAATATTGTAGAGGGCCGGGCAAAAAGTTTGAAATCTACTCTGGTTATTAATTTTATTTTTTACGTTCAAATAAGTAAATGGCATCGTTTACAGAAGCTGGTAAGAGTATGTGTTATTGTTAGATAATGAGTGAGTGAGGTTGTTTTACAAAAAACTGAATTTATTCAGTGAAATTATGCAAAACAATGGTCTTTTTCAGTCGCATTAACACCACAATGCTTTCTGTTTTTAACTTTCTTTACTTTCTATTACTGTAAGATACCACAATGTCTTTGTATGCCAATAATAATGTAACCGACTGCCAAACAGTGCAGAAAAAAAAGTAGACATGTTTCAGTGTTTTTTTCTTGTTCAGTGAGAGAAATCAAACCTCAGTCAAATGCCTGTATTTTTCTGCATACTCCGTCTCATAATGCCGACTCACGTCGACCTGCTCACCACAAACTAAACACACGGGTTTACCCCTGACTTCATTAAATAAATATTTAGTAGGCCATATTTTCCTTGAAACCACGGCCTACAGCATCCACCTGTCTATTTTTGACATGTGCAAACATTTTGAAGGGTTACCATTACAATGACTTGTTGCTAATCACATGCACTCGGACTTGTTTCAGAGTACCTGTTCGTAAACGATGCGCGCACACTGTAAACAGGTTTCAAAGTAAAAGCACTGCTGTTTTAGTCCATGCATTATGCAAAATTTTTTAAGTTTTATTTTCTTAATTCAACCTTTCGTGGGCCAGTCAGAGTCGGGCCACGGGCTGTATTTGGCTCCCGGGCCATAAAATGCCCGGGTCTGGGTTAGAGGAACATCAATTTCTTCAGCCCCTTATTAATTACACATTGATATTGTATTTGTAACATTCATAAACATCAGAAGCCTAAAATTACATCCTATGGACAAATGTACATATATAAGATGAAGTGTGGAGTGATGGTCAGGGGTGCAAATACTTTTGTTCATGTAAATGTTAAATGTGACTTTTTTTTCTTTTTTTTTTAGACACCAAACAAAAGATACTTATGTGTGCGTGTGTGTGTGTGTGTGTGTGTGTAGCTTTGTTCTGTTTTGTGTTTAGTGCACTGGGTATAACTGCAGGGGCACACAGACTGTGGAGTCACAGATCATATAAAGCCTCACTGCCTTTAAGAATCTTCCTTGCTCTCGGTAACTCCATGGCGTTTCAGGTAAAAGACACACACTGGCGAAGCGGCTTTACTGAAATAGACATGTGCACATGTAGTAATGACCATGCCATCTATATATTTTTTTCCCTGTTTATCAGAATGATATTTATGAGTGGTCCAGAGACCATCGTGTACATCATAAATACTCTGAGACGGACGCGGACCCCCATAATGCCACTCGGGGATTTTTCTTTTCTCACATCGGCTGGCTGTTGGTGAGGAAACACCCTGACGTCATCGAGAATGGACAGAAGCTGGAGTTCACTGACCTGAAGAATGACCGAGTTGTCATGATCCAGAAAAGGTGAGACCAGTGACATGATGTAACAGTGTGGCAGAGTAGAGACTGTATTAGTAATAAAAACTGTTTAGACTGACTTTATTGGTGATGAGTAACCTAACCCTAATTCATGTTGGGAGTGTGCTGAGAAAAAATTACATATACGGCTGTAACTCATCATGGCAGGTTCAGCTTATTCATACAGTATATAAATATTCAGAATTTATTTTGCTGTAAAGGTTCTCTGTAATGATGTCCTTTTGTTAAACGTACCTTGAGACTTAAAGCTTCCTGCCACTACACCAAGTACACAGTAAAACCTCAGATTGTGACTTACTCGTTCTACAAGCATTTTGAAAGACGAGCAAAATTTTAAAATTAATTTTAACTTGATAAACGAGCGAGGTCTTGAAATACGAGTAGTGCGCATGTGCTTTGTCTGCCGAGCATCACATGATCACAGTTGAGCCAATGGTTTCTCTCTCACTCGTGCTGTGGGATTGTGGGTAATCCATGCTCAGTCTCAGTGCGCATGTTTATTATAACACTGTGACCACGTGTGTGTGCGTGTAAAGATTTTTTTTATTTTTGTGTCCATGACAACACAATGTCAAATTTCCACAGAATTCTCAAAAGGAGGCAAAAAGCAGGTGTCATTACAGAGGTTCCTTGTTAAAGTCACACAAAAAAAACAAACATTCAGTGAGACAGACAGTAGTAATCCCGTTAGTGTGTGTGTGTGTGTGTGTGTGTGTGTGTGTGTTAAAGTCATCCTACACAATAACTCCCCCTACTCTTCTCTCTCTTGTCTCACACATAGCCACGTTTTTTTTGTGAAAGTGTAGGTTACAAGTGTAGGTTCTTTTATTTTTACTTTATATTTTGTATTAATTATTTTCATTTGTATATTTGTTGAACAAACAAATAATCTAAGTGTTCATTATTTCTTATGGGGGAAATTGCTTTGGATTATAAGCACGCTTCCTGAAATGAATTATGCTCGCAATGCAAGGTTTAACTGTAACTATAAGGCCCAGATTGTTTTGGGAGCACCACCTGGACATGCAGCAGTTCAGTGACCATAACCGCTTCTGTAAGTTGAGTCACCACATCGAAATTACCCCAAATCCCACTGGTGCCCCTAAAGCCTGATCTCATTTCACGTGCCAGAGTCTATAACCTGAGCTCGTACAGGCTTCACAGTGGGTGTGTCAATGAGGAGAGCAGACCTGAAGAAGAGAAGAGGGGTGCACCTGTGGGCAAGTCTTATTAGCTTTGGGTTTGTGTTCATGCTGCCAATTGTCACCCATCCGGCCTGCAGAGGTGACAGATTGCTAATAAAGTTTCCTAAAGTGTCTAGAGTTTCCCTACAGAAACAGAAAGCTGCTCTCACTTTCCCTCCTTACACCTTGAATGCTTCTTCTCCAAAAGAGAGATAACTAGCACTGATGTCATAAATAAAGCTACTACTAATGATGAAAAGTGACTAAACACTTGAAAAGTGACTGATCCTGCACTGAACATGAAAATATTAAACGAATGATGGAAATGATAAAATGTCATATCATTATGTGTCTGTCTGTCTGTCTGTTATTTTCAGGTTCTATAAGCCTAGTGTGGTAGTGTTGTGCTTTGTGATCCCGGCAGTGTTGCCATGGTTCTTCTGGGCGGAGTCTCTCTGGGTGGGTTTTTTTTTAGCTGCCATCCTCAGGTACACGCTGGGGCTAAATGCCACCTGGTTAGTGAACAGCGCTGCTCACATGTGGGGCAACCGACCTTACGACGTGAACATCAACCCACGGGAGAATCGCTTCGTCGCCTTCAGCGCCATCGGTGTGTTTAACTTCACACACGCTGTTCCCGTACTGTACACTCTACTGCAAAACACACACTCTGCACACTGAAACTGTGTATCCACTGCTCAGTATCTGTTTCTGTATCTGTTACTATATATGACATCATATGTGACATCATTGTGATAGACCTTCTTTTTAACTTTTTTTTTTCAGGTGAAGGTTTCCATAACTACCACCACACCTTCCCATATGACTACAGCACCAGTGAGTTTGGCTACAAACTGAATCTCACCACCTGCTTCATCGACTTAATGTGTGTGTTGGGTCTGGCTAAAGACCGCCGTCGCGTCCCTGTTGAGCTCGCCATGGCTCGTGCCAAACGTACCGGCGACGGGAGTCACAGGAGCGGATAACATGGTAAATATATCACGACTCTAAACACAGGAGCAGACAGTGAAGTACATGTAACTGTCAATCTCTAAAAAGCCCACAGGAGTACACTATACATTATAATTTATGTGTGTGCGTCTCAGGTGCAGTGAGGTGTCTCTGATGATGTCTGTTCTGCTGGAAGTCGAGTCCTGGGCGTGGTCACTGTACGAAGAGGGAGATGTGATTTTTAGATCTTTAAATTAAGGAGCTTCTAATTCCTACATGCTGAATTACGTATTTTGTAGCTGAACTGAGTGATCTTGCTCTGCCAGTGTGTGTATGTGTGTTGTGTTAGGGAGTGGGAGGGGATGTGGATGCAATGAATTTCTGCACAATCAGTTAGTGTAGAATTCTGCAGCACTGAAACTCCTTTATGGACACTGAGATACAGTGATTGATCCAGAAGTGCACCACTGATCCTGATTCGTCAAAACTAGTTGATTAATTTTGTAAAACAGTAGCTCTGACTCCAGTGCACCTGCAAATCACAGGTTTATTGTGGGAACTGTACAAACGATGCTCCCCATTAGCTTTAACTAATCTTTAATAAGATTTCGGTAAGGAGACATTTGTTTAGAGAAGGAGTCTCCAGTGTCAGAGTGAAAGCTCTACCATCGGCTTTTCTGACATCTTCATGACAGAGAAGTTTGTTTACTGATTGCTTGTTACTATGACAAGATGCATTTTTGTATTACTTCTCTTATGTATCACTTGAAGAGAAAATAAAGAGAGGCTGGTAATTACAGTGTACAGCTGCTGTAACGTAAGTGAGGACAGGAAATAACATGCTTTATAGACTTTCCACAACACTAAATGTAACGACAAACAGTAGTTTTGAACATACTGTGATGTAAGTCAAATGTAATGTAATTTACATTTAGTTGAAATAAAAATGTATTTAAATTGCGCTTAGACTAAAACACCATGCTGTTACTCAGTATTTTCACGAAGCAAGCTAAAAACTGACTGTTTTAGTGTATCATGTCAGTCTAGTTCTTGTGCGTTTCAGTAACAAAACATTTTCTTTCTGCTAATTTGGCCGATACGGACTCGGGGACGTGCAAGTGAAACGTCCCCCTGAAACACAGTGACTCGTTTATTTCATTTGTATTGGACTTTAGGTTTCTGCATCTCTATCTTTAGAATTTCAGTTAGTTATTCAACTTCTGCTGTACCACGATTTCCAGACTCTGTTTATTAACATGTCAGGAATTATAAATATGTCTGAGATAACTGGAATTGGAAGTGTTTGATATCACGTATGATTAAACAAATAGAAAAAACTAAATTACACCAGAGATAAAAACACTGAAACTACACAAAATTAAATAGTGTATATACATGTATAATTCATGATGAAAACTAAGAATGGAATTATTTTTATGTATTTAAATAATGTAAATCATATTTTATAAAATAAATTATATTACCGAATATTTTTATGACTGTTCTAATTAGTAAAGAACAAAACAGGTTTTTTTTATATAGTTTATCTTTATGGACAGCATTGTCTACAGGCACAGAATTAAATTCTCAGTTAAATATTGCTTTACACAATTTGTTGGAAGATTTATTTCATTATTACAATTGTTTATTTCTTCTCTTTGTAAAGGTTTTATCATTTTTTAAATTATGTTCTCGCTTTGTATTGTGGGTTTAATTATTTTGTTCTGGCTCAGTGTTAGATTTTTAAAATCTTTGCAGATTTTAAAATGTTCCATTTGTTATTAAGAAACTATTAAAATGATTATATTTTAAGCATGCTTGCACTCTCTCCACTGCCGTGCTTTATGTCATGCCAAAATACAAATGTTTTCCAACTCTATGAGGTTTTTGTGTATCATTTTTGCATAAAGAACATGGCTAATTTTACAAATTGGAAATTTAGATGTAAACTTATGAATTTGTCATGAGTGCCATTATATTTGAAAAACCATCAGTGAGATATGTATATATAGGATAAATATACAGGATCATTAAGTTCAGCCTTTATTCATCGCATATACATTATACTGCACAGTGAAATTCTTTATTCTTCACATATCACAGCTTTGTTAGTAGGCTGGGGTCAGAGCGCAGGGTCAGACATTAGACGGGGCCCCTGGAGCAGACAGGGTTAAGGGCCTCACTCAAGGGTCCAACAGCATCAACCTGCTGGAGCTGGGGCTCAAGCCACCAACCTTCTGATCAGTAACTCTGAGCCTTAACACACTGAACCAATGCAAATCGCATAATACTACTCCTAATATATACTGAAAGCTCATAGGAAATGAAGAAAGATGATTATCATTGTGGCCATGTCTCAGGCATCAGATGGAAACTCTGATCAACAAAATGATGATGACCAACTCATGTTGTTCTACATGCTGGGGAGAGTCAATGTTAATGTTTACTCATTTCTAAACTAGAATTATGAGTTACATAATACAGAGAATGATATACAGTGCATCTAAAAAAAATTGTGAAAAGGATTTTTTTTGTAATTTCATTTAAAAAGGGAAGCTCAAACTTTCTAGGTTGTTTACAGGCAAAGTAAAGTATTTTTGTTTTTCATTTCTAATTATATACACACGTGGACAAAATTGTTGGTACCCTGCGGTCAATGAAAGAAAAACTCACAATGGTCACATAAATAACTTTAATCTGACAAAAGTAATAATTAAAAAAAATTCTATGAATGTTAACCAATGAAAGTCAGACATTGCTTTTCAACCATGCTTCAACAGAATTATTAAAAAAAATAAACTCATGGAACAGGCCTGGACAAAAATGATGGTACCCCTAGAAAATACTGAAAATAATGTGACCAAAGGGACATGTTAATTCAAGGTGTGTCCACTAATTTGCATCACAGGTGTCTACAATCTTGTAATCAGTCAGTGGGCCTATATATAGGGCTCCAGGTAGTCACTGTGTTGTTTGGTGACATGGTATGTACCACACTCAACATGGACCAGAGGAAGCGAAGGAAAGAGTTGTCTCAAGGAACATCAGTGTCAGATCGCACCATCCGTCGTTGTTTGAGCCAAAGTGGACTACATGGGAGACGACCAAGGAGGACACCATTGTTGAAAACAAATCATAAAAAAGCCAGACTGGAATATGCCAAACTACATGTTGACAAGCCACAAAGCTTCTGGGAGAATGTCCTATGGACAGATGAGACAAAAATGTTACTTTTTGCCAAGGCACATCAGCTCTATGTTCACAGACGGAAAAATGAAGCATATGAAGAAAAGAACACTGTCCCTACTGTGAAACATGGAGGAGGCTCTGTTATGTTCTGGGGCTGCTTTGCTGCATCTGGCACAGGGTGTCTTGAATCTGTGCAGGGTACAATGAAATCTCAAGACTATCAAGGGATTCTAGAGAGAAATGTGCTGGCCAGTGACAGAAAGCTGGGTCTCAGTCGCAGGTCATGGGTCTTGCAACAGGACAATGACCCAAAACACACAGCTAAAAACACCCAAGAATGGCTAAGAGGAAAACATTGGACTATTCTAAAGTGGCCTTCTATGAGCCCTGACCTCAATCCTATTGAGCATCTTTGGAAGGAGCTGAAACATGCCGTCTGGAAAAGGCACCCTTCAAACCGGAAACAACTGGAGCAGCTTGCTCATGAGGAGTGGGCCAAAATACCTGCAGAGACGGTGCAGAAGTCTCATTGACAGTTACAGGAATCGTTTGATTGCAGTGATTGCCTCAAAAGGTTGTGCAACAAACTATTAAGTTAGGGGTACCATCATTTTTGTCCAGGCCTGTTCCATGAGTTCCTTTTTTTTTTATAATTCTGTTGAAGCATGGTTGAAAAGCAATGTCTGACTTTCATTGGTTATGTAGCGCTTGTTCTCGGCTAATGACTTAGTGTATTACTATAGTATAAATAGCATAATGCCAATTTGTGGACCAACGTCTCAGAAGAATGGATTCGCTGCAGAGAAAGACGCAACAACAACCGTGAAATGACTCAAGAGTCGTTTCTCTTACCACACATGTATTTGTAACAAAATCAGGTGAGTTGAGATTTCTTAATACTGTATAATATAGGAAAAACAACAAAAGAAATTAAATTCAAAATCAGTATTTTCAATTTTTCTGTAACATATCTGGGTTTACAGGTTTCACGAACTCTTTGTCTGAATTGGTTTCCCACAAGGTAAGTTACTACTGTTTTTCCTTCCACACTTAAATCAAATAATATCAAACATTCTTACAGTATCATCCTTTGTTCTCCCTTAATTTTCTTTTAAACAACTAGCACTTAAATACAAATTACAGTTTGAAAACAACAAAAAGAAGAAACACTTCTTCTTCCCTTTTTTTTCTTTTTTTTTTTAAATGATCTTAATCTCGCATGTGAACAGTTCTTCAAATAAAACGTAGATGGGAGATTTACTGTCTCTGAGCTGTTGATGAAGAAAAAACAAAAAATTGTCTCTCCAACGACAAATTTGAAAACAAGAAGAGTGGTTCGATTCCCTACCGTTCGCAGGGTTCAGCAATACTTGTTTTTTCTTTCAGGAGAAAAAACAAAAAAAATTATCCAAGAAAGACTCAAGGGAGGCTCGCCAGTCCAAACCCTCCTCAGAACTATCGGAAGGCCGGGACAGATCCAGAATGCAGGAGACAGAATATCTCGTCCCAAGGAAGACACCAATCAACTTTGAACAGAAAATTTCAAACAAAGGAAAAAAACCTGACCTTGAAAAAACAAGGTCACAAAAATATCATAAATATCTTCATTGTACATGATGCATTCCAAACAGTACTTAGATGTTCACATGCATTTCTCAAATAAAGAGTGTGCAACTCTATATACACAATGTTTGTAGTCATTTAAGCACTTTCCATCATATAATTACATAGTTAGCTGCCATTTTATCAATACAGTAACACTGTTTCCGTATCTAAATCCTCCTCTGTTCTTACACACAATTACAATTTTAGTTGTAAACACCAAGAAGGCAGTTTAACTTACCAAGGAAGTCGCTACTGTAACTGTCAGAACACGTCTGGTTTGGATGGTTCGCGTCTCCTTCAAACTCTTTTCTCTCACCTTTTTTTTTGTTTTACCAAATTACACTCTATATCAGCGTCACTCGTAATTAACTTGTATTAAAGTATGTTGTTGTTTTTTTTTCTCTCACGTAAGCTCCTCAACAAGTCGCGAAAGACCTCGCTCATTAGGAATGTGCATCCGCGCGCGAGAGAGACGTTCCTAACTACACGTGCACACCTTGTGCGGAAAACCGGAACTAGCTGCATTTCCGCGCTGCTATTGGTCCGCCTCAAGTTCAGGTTTAATTATCATCAGCCACATTAATTGCGGCTAAAATATATGCACATATATATTCTATATTGCTATATACATATTTATATAATGTATATAAATACATCAAATACAAATAAATCCTGTTCATTCTATTACAGTTAATTTCTAAATTCTTTATAAAAGAATTTTCAAGGCTTCTCACATCATCTTGTCATTCACAAATTGTACTTATTTATTTATCTTTTCTGTTACTTCCGGTAACCTGGTTACAGTTAACATTCATATAATTCTTATTTATTATGACTTTTGTCAGATTAAAGTTATTTCTGTGACCATTGTGAGTTTTTCTTTCATTGACCGAAGGGTACCAACAATTTTGTCCACGTGTGTATATTTTTTTTTTATTGGATATAAGGTTAAGATTTGTGCATTAAAGTTATATTTATTCAGAACAGCCACAGCATTTCCAATATGTTTCATGTCCTTACAATCTTGCAATTATTTTTGTATCTGTATAATTTATGTGACACAAACATAAGGAAAGAAAAAAATTATATAGCATACACATGCATACATATACAGGGTGGGCCATTTATATGGATACAGCTTAATAAAATGGGAATGGTTGGTGATATTAACGTCCTGTTTGTGGCACATTAGTATATGTGAGGGGACAAACTTTTCAAGATGGGTGGTGACCATGGTGGCCATTTGGAAGTCGGCCATCTTGGATGCAACTTTTGTTTTTTTTCAATAGGAAGAGGGTCATGTGACACATCGAACTTATTGGGAATTTCACAAGAAAAACAATGGTGTGCTTGGTTTTAACGTAACCTTATTCTTTCATGAGTTATTTACAAGTTTCTCTTTGTTCACAGCCATTGACATGTCGAAGAGGTTAACACGTGATGAGCGGATCGAAATTGTGTTGATATCTGGTGAACGCAGTAACTGAGTCACTGCAGCAGATTTCAATGCAAGACACCCTACGAGACCACCCATCTCCCATGCTACAGTTAGCAAACTGCTTGCTAAGTTTCGTGAAACTGGTTCAGTGTTGGATTTGCCAAAATGTGGACGCATGAAAACTGTCACTAATGAACAAACATCAGTGGCTGTCCTAGCTTCATTCAGCAAGAGCCCACAGCGTAGCACTCGCCGCATGTCACTGGAGAGTGGCATTAGTCGAACATCCCTTCGGCGGATATTAGCTACTCACAAATGGCACCCTTACAAACTCCAGCTACTGCAGCATCTCAACGAGGATGACCCAGATCGGCGCACACGATTTGCAGAATGGACAAAACAAAAATTGGAACAGGACCCTCAGTTCACGCAGAAGATTTTGTTCAGTGATGAGGCAAACTTTTATGTGAATGGTGAAGTTAACAAACAAAACCACCTGCTATTGGTCTGACACTAACCCACATTGGATAGATCCCTCCAAGACTGTTGGAACAAAAAAAGTGATGGTATGGATGTGGTATATGGGGTGCAAAGATAGTGGGGCTATTCTTCATCAATGGAAACCTCAAGGCCACTGGATATTTGAAATTGCTACATGATGATGTGTTTCCCTCTTTATGCACTGAAGCTGGCACGTTCCCTGAGTTTTTCCAGCAAGATGGTGCACCACCACATTATGGGTGTCAGGTCCGAGCATTCCTAGATGAACAGTTTCCTGAAAAGTGGATTGGTCGTCGTGGGTCAGTTGAATGGCCCCCAAGGTCTCCCGATCTGACCCCCTTAGACTTTTATCTTTGGGGTCATCTGAAGGCAATTGTCTATGGTGTGAAGATACGAGATGTGCAGCACCTGAAACTACGGATACTGGAAGCCTGTGCTGGCATTTGTCCTGCGGTGTTGCTATCAGTGTGTGAAGAGTGGGAGAAGAGGGTTGCATTGACAATTCATCACAATGAGCAGCACATTGAACACATTTTATAAGTGGTCAGAAACTTGTAAATAACTCATGAAAGAATAAAGTTACGTTAAAACCAAGAACACCGGGGCACTAGTATGCGAGCGTATGGAGTAGACATGTGTTAAGACAGCTCCTCTTCGCGATATTAATAAATTAGTATTACATACCAGATATAATTTTAATTTTTTCAGCCAGTCAAACAATTTTACTTCCTTGAATCTCTGACTGACATAAACAAGCCGTAAGGTCAGTCATGTCGAAGACAATTCAGTCTAAACTTACTGCTAGCCATAAAACTAAAGAGGCTAATGTTAGCTCTCCCTCCGTGGCTAGCAAATCAACGCGCTCGGAGCCTTCTCACTCAGCGGAGATGTCACTGGCCAGGTGTAAAGAACTTTGTAAAGAGATGTTAGAGACCATTCTTTGCGCCATTACGAACGTTACGACGCATTCAAGGCAAAATTTCAGTCTCTTTTGACCTCACAAGCCGAATTGGAATCTCGGGTAGTCACTCAAGAGCAAGCTATCAGTGACCATGAAACCCGGATTCAACTTTTGGAAAAGAAATGTTCCGACCTCAAGCAACTGCAGGCTAAAATTTATGACTTGGAAGCACGCTCCCGCAGAAACAACATTAAAATTGTGGGCGTTCCTGAAGGAGAAGAAAGCGGTAAACCCACAGAATTTGTCTCCAAGTTGATTTCTAAACTGTTCTCAGCGGAACATTTCCCGAAGCCTGTGTCTATTGATCGTGCTCACCGCTCGCTCCAACCAAAGCCGGCTCCGGGCGCAAATCCGCGCACGATCATGGCGCGTCTTCACCATTATCAACAAAAAGAACTGATCCTTCGCCTCGGTAGACAACAACCTCTGGAATATAACGGGAAGAGGATTTTCGTCTCCCCGGACTATACAAACGAGGTATTGATGCAGCGCCGCGCTTTTCGTGTTGTGCAGCGAGTCCTTCGAGACACAGGCGTCAAACAGCCCACGTTACCCGGCCAAGCTCCACCTCATCACCCAGACGGAGCACCCACCATCTTTACAGATCCAAAAGGAGCAACACGGTTCGTGGAAGAGAATTATTCTCGTTCTGAGGTTGACAAATAATAACATATATAGATTCTTATTCATAGAACTGGTCCAATTCATTTTAAGGATGGGAGTCTTCAGTTGAGCCTAATGTAGCATTTATAGGCTTTACACTGATGTTTCACAATTTACAGCTTTATCATTTGTATATATCACTAAAGAAGCATCGATATATATATATATATTTTTTTCTTTTTCACAATGTTTTATATCAATATTATAATTGTTTTCTTTCCGCCTGTAATTTATACTACACTCCCATTACATTTAATTATTTTATACTGGTATGTATATCATTTCTTTTCATCTTTATGGAGAGGTTCTGTTTGATAGGTGTTTAGGTCATTTTTTGCGGTTATTGTTCATACACACGTGGACAAAATTGTTGGTACCCTTCAGTCAATGAAAGAAAAACTCACAATGGTCACAGAAATAACTTTAATCTGACAAAAGTCATAATAAATAAGAATTCTATGAATGTTAACCAATGAAAGTCAGACATTGCTTTCAACCATGCTTCAACGGAATTATTTAAAAAAATAAACTCATGACACTAACACTCAATCCAGCTATTCTAATCATCAACAACAGGTGTGTCGAAGAACCGAATTAGCCGCATCGTAATTAGCGCGATGATCTCATCATAGATCCGTCAATTCATCTCGGAGGTTTCAAGCGCGCGATGAGCTGTGGCTCGTGCTTAGAGCTGTGCGATGGCTTCTGTAAATGTCACCCGCCTTTACTCCTTCAGTCAGCAGAAAGTTCAGCACAAGTACCGGTTTGATTTGAACACAAGTCATAGATCGTCAGTTCATTAAATAAAAATTAACAAATTCTGTTGATTATTTGATGTATTTATTTTTAATAATAAATAATAATTAATAAATTTTAATAATAATTTATTTAGGTTTTCTTTTCCCCCCAAAGCTAACGATGTTCGCTATAAATATGCTTTTAAAATTTTTATTTCAATGTTTTCTTTTTTCATTATTATTATTACTATTATTATTATTCGTGTACTATTTTAAAAACACCACCATAGACCAATTGCTTCCGCTTTCGATTATTGATGACGTATTTCCGCTGGCCGGTTTCGTGGTGCGCATGCGCTGTGCTCAGCCTTAGCGAAGATGGCGGCGCTGCTGCGAGGTCGCTGGAGTCTGAGTAAACACAGAGGACACGGCATTTATCAGTTACTTTCCGCCAGAGCAGGTCAGTGTCTCTGTTTGTGGTTTAGTTTTAGACGGTCGAGTTTTAAAAACAACTTGATGCTGAATGTCGTGTTTATAATAAAACACTCGGCTGTAAAGCGTCAGTTTAATAAATGTTTCTCCCTGAGATTGATTGAAGACTGCAGGAGCTTCACTGTAACGAGCTCCGCTGTCTGTTTATTATTTACAGGAAAATACTAATAATAATTAAAATGTTTTCTTTTCCCGGTGTATTTCTGTAACGGAACTTACATCATATTTCAGCCTCGTTTATGAAGTTTAAATGCTAAATGACCTTTAACGAGCTGCAGACCGAGGGTTCGAGATGACTGCAGTATTTACTGCCTAAATATATAATGTAGTTTATTTTATTTTGTGCTTATGGATATTGTGCTAATTGTGACAGAATAGCTGATGTACACTTTACAGTAAGTATTCTTAGATCTATTAAATATTATAACGTACAATCTGATGCATTTGTTTCACATTTACAATCTCTCTCGTGCTCTCTCAATCTATCTATATACACACGTGGACAAAATTGTTGGTACCCTTCAGGTCAATGAAAGAAAAACTCACAATGATCACATAAATAACTTTAATCTGACAAAAGTAATAATAAATAAAAATTCTATGAATGTTAACCAATGAAAGTCAGACATTGCTTTTCAACCATGCTTCAACAGAATTATTAAAAAATAAACTCATGGAACAGGCCTGGACAAAAATGATGGTACCCCTAGAAAATACTGAAAATAATGTGACCAAAGGGACATGTTAATTCAAGGTGTGTCCACTAATTAGCATCACAGGTGTCTACAATCTTGTAATCAGTCAGTGGGCCTATATATAGGGCTCCAGGTAGTCACTGTGTTGTTTGGTCACATGGTATGTACCACACTCAACATGGACCAGAGGAAGCGAAGGAAAGAGTTGTCTCAGGAGATTCGAAAGAAAGTTATAGACAAGCATGTTAAAGGTAAAGGCTATAAGACCATCTCCAAGCAGCTAGATGTTCCTGTGACTACAGTTGCACATATTATTCAGAAATTTAAGATCCATGGGACTGTAGCCAACCTCCCTGGACGTGGCCAGCAGGAGGAAAATTGATGACAAATCAAAGAGACGGATAATCCGAATGGTAACAAAAGAGCCCAGAAAGACTTCTAAAGAGATCCAAGGTGAACTTCATGCTCAAGTCAAGTAAATTTTATTTATATAGCGCTTTTAACAATTGACATTGTTGCAAAGCAGCTTTACACGATAAAAGAAGTAAGTTTGTATGCAATGTGTATGAATCAAAATTCTCATCTGGGTGATAACGGATAGCAGGGATTGATCAGCATAATAATATGTGCTGGAAGTTCAGTACAACAGGAGATGTGTTTAAAATTAAAAGGAGTCCAGTTTGTTCCTGGAGGCTCAGGTAGACTGTAGGAGATTCCAGTCCTGAGCTATCGAACAACTGAAGTCACAGGTCCCCAGAGCATCAATCGATGACAGGAGAGTCTTCATGGAAACCATCCCCAGCCACCACACGAATCCAGGCAGACCACACGGGGCATCCATGCGACGAGATCTCCAACCAGAAGCAGGACTCCAGGACGGGTTAGACGGGTCCAGGGGGCAGAGGGGTCTGGATCACTGGCAACTCAGGAGTGACTTGTATAACTCGACAGAGAGACAGAGAGAGGGAAAGGAGAGAAGGAGAGAGAGAGAGGAGAGAACAGAAAATAAGGAGAGATGGCAGTTAGGTCTGGTCACAGTCAACATGTATAAGGTGAATGTATATTTAGTGCAAAGTGCAAGCAGGGACTCCGGCAGGACTAACTATAACAGCATAACTAAAAGGGAGAGCCAGAAGGAAACACAGACATGAGGGGGAACTGAGATGTAAAGCGACCAATCACCTCACCGTCAACAAACCTGAGTGAACAATGAGAGTGGGGAGGACAGCATCTAAACATACCAGTTCACCAGAATACTCTACGTCCATGAGTCCCCCAGATCTGCTCCTTTACCTAAGGTTAATCTATTTACAAATATGCTTGGCTAAATAAATAGGTTTTTAGCCTAGACTTAAACACTGAGACTGTGTCTGAGTCCCGAACATTAATAGGAAGACTATTCCATAACTTTGGGGCTTTGTAAGAAAAAGCTCTGCCCCCTGCTGTAGTTTTAATAATACGTGGTACTGACAGGCAGCCTGCATTCTTTGATGGAAGTAGGGCGTGGCGGATCGTAAGACACTAGCAGTTCACTCAGATACTGTGGCGCGAGACCATTTAGTGCTTTAAATGTCAAAAGTAGTATCTTAAAATCGATGCGAAATTTCACAGGGAGCCAATGCAGTGTAGGTAAGATAGGGGTGATGTGCTCGTATCTTCTGGTTTTAGTGAGAACTCTCGCTGCTGCATTCTGTACTAACTGAAGCTTGTTTATACACCTAGTTGAACAACCAGACAGTAAGGCGTTACAATAGTCCAACCTAGAGGTGATAAAAGCATGAACTAGTTTTTCTGCATCATTTAGTGACAATATGTTTCTAATCTTGGCAATATTTCTAAGGTGAAAGAAAGCTATCCTGGTGATATTATCTACATGTGCTTCAAACGAAAGGCTGGAATCTATAATCACACCAAGGTCTTTTACTGTTGCATTTGATGGAACAGAAAGGCCATCTAAAGTTACAGTGTGATCAGAAAGCTTACTTCTAGCTACTTGTGGTCCTATGACCAGAACTTCTGTCTTATCAGGATTAAGCAGAAGAAAATTAGCATCCAATCTCTTATGTCCTGCACACACTGCTCAATTTTACCAAACTGGTTTTTCTCATCTGGTTTTGCTGAGACATATAATTGTGTGTCATCAGCATAACAATGAAAACTAATACCATGTTTACGAATTATGTTGCCCAGAGGAAGCATGTAAAGGGAAAAAAGCAGTGGGCCTAAAACTGAACCCTGTGGAACACCAAACTCCACTTGAGAACATGAGGAATGGTCACCATCTAAATTTACAAACTGCTAACGATCAGTCAAATAGGATCTGAGCCACAAGAGGGCAGTTCCCTTAATTCCTACTACCTTTTCTAATCTGTGAAGGAGGATACTATGATCAATGGTGTCAAAAGCTGCACTGAGGTCCAGTAACACAAGTATAGTGACGCAACCCTGATCAGAGGCCCATAGGAGGTCGTTTACTACTTTAACAAGTGCTGTCTCTGTGCTGTGATGAGGCCTAAATCCTGACTGATACAGTTAATTTATGCTATTTCTGTGTAGATATGAACATAGCTGCTGTGATAATACCTTTTCCAGAATCTTGGAGATAAAGGGAAGGTTTGATATCGGCCTGTAATTAGAAAGCTGACTGGGGTCAAGGTCAGGTTTCTTGATTAGCGGTTTAATAACGGCTAATTTAAAGGATTTGGGGACATACCCACTACTGAGTGAACAGTTAATTACTTTCAACAGGGTTCTATTATTGCTGGTACTATCTGTTTGAGAAAATGTGTCGGTATAGGATCTAATATACAGGTTGATGATTTTGAAGAAGAGATGAGTGAAATTAGTTCCCTCACTTCAAGGGGAGTAAAGTGTTCTAAGTTCTGATGTGATGTGGTTAGTTCATCTGAATTATTTAAATTGTCTGGTTTCAAAGCCTGAATTTTTTGCCTAATATTTATGATTTTGTTATTGAAAAAGTTAATGAAATCCTCACTACTGCATGATGTTGTTGTGGAGATTTTTGCTGTGGTCTTGTTTTTAGTTAATTTAGCTACGGTATTAAATAAAAATCTCGGGTTGTTTTTGTTATTTTCTATAAGAGTGAAGAGATACGTTGATCTAGCATCACTGAGAGCTTTTTTATAGTTCAGGATGCTCTCCTTCCAAGCTATTTTGAATACTAACAATTTAGTTTGGCGCCATTTACGTTCAAATTTTCGAGCGGTTTGTTTTAAAGCACGTGTGTGGTCATTATACCAAGGAGCGAGTTTCTTATCTCTAATCATTTTCCTTTTAACTGGAGCTACATTATCTAAGCTATAACGAAGCGCTGACTCTAGATATTCATTCGCCTGTTCGAGTTCTGTGAAGTCAGATGGCGATCCAATCAAAGTTGATAATTCTGGAAGCTCTGTGCGGTATTTGATATAAATGTACGTTTAAGGTGGAAGCGCGGTGCTGTGCTGCATACATTATTACTATGACACGCTTTAATCGAGACAAGGTAGTGATCTGAGATAACTTCAGACTGTGGAATTGTGGTTATATTTCCTATACTTAATACGAAGGATAATATTAAATCTAAAGTGTGACCTGCTTTATGAGTGGGTCCTACTACACACTGATTTACTCCTACTGAGTCCAGTATGGACAAGAATGCTGTTCTCAGAGGGTCTTCTGGATTCTCAAAATGAATATTAAAGTCTCCAGCAATTAACGCTTTGTCTACAGAAACAACAAGGTTTGAGAGGAAATCTGCAAATTCGCAGAGAAACTCCGAGTACGGCCCTGGGGGTCTGTAAATGATGATTACCGGGATCAACTGAGCTGACTTTGTTACTATAGAGAACTTCAAATGCATTACATTTAAAGCTGTGTTTTTGTACGATAGACAGATTATGGTTATAAATAACTGCGACTCCTCCTCCTCTACCAGTTAGCCGAGGCTGGTGTATGTAGCTGTATCCAGGAGGACTAGCTTCATTTAGAGCTACATACTCGTCCTGTTTAATCCAGGTTTCTGTTAAACATAAGATATCAAACTCCTGATCTGTGATAGTTTCATTAACAATAACTGCTTTAGAGATGCGAGAGATCTAATATTTAACAGTCCTAGCTTCAGATCAGAGGTGCCGGCTGCGCATTCAGTGTGATCTGAGTTTGTGGTATCTATGTTAATTAAATTACTAAAACAGACCTTCTGAGTCTTTCTAAATGTATGTTTATGTTTAGCTCGGGGAACAGACACAGTCTCAATATGATGGACCCTGAGTGACGACTCTCTGCAGCTAGCAGACGGTTGGTTTAGCCTGTCTGTCTGCTCCCTGGCCTGGGCTCTGGATTGTCACCGATTTACTAGGCCTCTTCTGAGACTATGTGCTATACTGCAAGAAATGAGAGCAGCACCTTCCCGAGTGGGATGGACACTGTCCCGCCCTAACAGGCCAGTTTTGCCCTCAAAGGTCTTCCAATTGTATATGTAGCCCGCGTTGTTTTCGGAGCACCACCTGGACATCCATCGGTTCAGCGACCATAACCTGCTGTAAGCTATGTCGCCACGTCTCATTGGGATGGGACCAGAGCAAACTACTTCATCGGACATCGCCTTCGCTATTTTAAACACCTCTGTAAAGTTATGCTTGCTAACCTCTGACTGACGAAGGCGTATATCGTTAGCTCCAGCATGTACCACTATCTTAGAGAACCTATGCTGTCCTAGAGCCCTAAGATTACCTGCTATGTCCGGTGCTCTGGCTCCCGGGATACACCTGACCACTGCCGCTGGCGCCCCTAAAGGCCTGGCTAATTTCACATGTCTCAGTATAGAGTCTCCTATAACCAGAGCTCTTTCAGGTTTCTCAGCGGGTGCATCACTGAGGAGAGCGAACCTGTTGGACACGTGAAGCGCAGAAGAGGTGTGCTCCGGTGGGCTAGCCTTAGCGTTAGCTTTGGCTGAACGAGTATGCCGCCGAGTCGTCACCCACTCGCCCCGCTGTGAGGCTCTACTGCCGGAGTCGGGGGCTGATTATCTCCGCCTGTGGCACCCAGACTTTCCGCTACAGGATTAACGCTGCTCTCGCGCTCTCTAACCCTCTCTAAAGTCTGGATGCGCTCCTCTAATGCTGATATCTTCTCCGTCAGGGTGCTAACTAACACACACCTGTCACAAATAAAATTATCACTAATGACGGAGGAAGAATGTCTAAACATCCTGCACTCCACACCCTGAGCGAGCTGATTGGTAGACATGATAACGTACCTTTGTGCCGGAGTTGTGATTATTTGCTGATGGATTCGCTTGTTGTTGGTCAGATGATGGGCGCGTTCTCCCAAAAAGCGCAAAAAAACAGATAAAGTCCAGTAGTGTTAAAGCGTAAAAACTAGTTTGTTATTTAGTAAAAACGGGAAAAATATATAATTATAAAAAACTAAACAAAAAAAAAAACTGCTTTGCTGCATCTGGCACAGGGTGTCTTGAATCTGTGCAGGGTACAATGAAATCTCAAAACTATCAAGGGAGTCTAGAGAGAAATGTGCTGGCCAGTGTCAGAAAGCTGGGTCTCAGTCGCAGGTCATGGGTCTTGCAACAGGACAATGACCCAAAACACACAGCTAAAAACACCCAAGAATGGCTAAGAGGAAAACATTGGACTATTCTAAAGTGGCCTTCTATGAGCCCTGACCTCAATCCTATTGAGCATCTTTGGAAGGAGCTGAAACATGCCGTCTGGAAAAGGCACCCTTCAAACCGGAAACAACTGGAGCAGCTTTGCTCATGAGGAGTGGGCCAAAATACCTGCAGAGAGGTGCAGAAGTCTCATTGACAGTTACAGGAATCGTTTGATTGCAGTGATTGCCTCAAAAGGTTGTGCAACAAACTATTAAGTTAGGGGTACCATCATTTTTGTCCAGGCCTGTTCCATGAGTTTTTTAAATAATTCTGTTGAAGCATGGTTGAAAAGCAATGTCTGACTTTCATTGGTTAACATTCATAGAATTCTTATTTATTATTACTTTTGTCAGATTAAAGTTATTTCTGTGACCATTGTGAGTTTTTCTTTCACTGACCGAAGGGTACCAACAATTTTGTCCACGTGTTTATAGACTGTGTGTGTGTGTGTGTGTGTGTGTGTGTGTGTGTGTGTGTGTATAGCCTCTGGTCCCTCTCAGGATGTGCTCCCTGGACCGTATCCTCGCACCGCTGAAGAACGAGCTGCTGCTGCAAAGAAATATAACATGACACTGGAGGACTATCAGCCACACCCTAATGATGGAAACGGGTCATTTACACGCACACACTCTCTCACACATAGACACACACGTTTCATGCGCACATGTCTCTAACATAAATTTATTAAATGATAGGAAAGAATTCCACATAACATATAATGATGGGTGGGGGAGTGTATCTATCTTCCTTTGTGTGTGTATTAGCCTTTACATTTACATCATTTGGCCAACGTCCCTTATCCTGAGCGACTTACATTTTATCTCATTATACTTCTGAGCAGGTAAGGGTTAGGGGCCTTACTCAGGGGACCTACAGTGGTAACTTGGTGGTGCTGGGGTATAAACCTGGGACATTCTGATCAGTAATCCAACACCTCAAACATCGTACATAAAATTAGACGGTCCTCACCTTCTTCTGTAAACAAACCGGTCCTCAGGTAGCAAAGACCAGGAACACGCACCAGATATCACTATAAGGTAATTTTTTCCCTCAAAATGTAAACCAACATTTAGAGACCTTGTGAGGAAATAGCTCACACTTCATCCTTCCACAGTCATTAAGAAAGTAATTATCGGCCTGATGTGGATTATTTAGTAATCAAGAAGTCTGACGATCTCTATAACAGCAGAACCTAGCTTCTGAGGCACTCGGGTGTGTGTCCACATCATGCCCAGGAGGAAGGACATTAGTCATGTGACCTCAGAGACGTGATTGTTGCTCATCATTCTGGAAAAGGTTATAAAGCTTAGGGTTAGACCTCTCCAGTGTGAAATATTTTTACAAATGCAGAGTGTTTAAGACAAGTGCCAAGGTCGTTTATATACATTTTACATTACATTTATATCCCCTTTACGTTATATTTATGTACATTTTACATCATATATACATTTATATACACCTTACATTATTTTTTATATACATTTTACATTACATTTATATACACTTTACCTTATTTATGTAAGGTAAAGCCGTGTTTTGAGAATTACATAGATATTGGAAATTGGAAAAGTTGCTCGACCACAGGCAAAATTTTGTTATACATTCAAATGGCTATAAATGCTTAAGAGCAAAGACAAAAATAAATAACAATTATAAACCAAGTTTAGAAAGACATAGTCATTGGGTAACCTCAAGAAAGTTCCAGAGAGAGGACCAAATTCGCCAGAACACCTCAGATTTTTTTATGTAAATCATAAGTTAATTTTTCCAGTGGTAAAAGTATGGACACCTGACTCAACCACATATTGACTGAAGGTACCTGAGCAGTTGACCATAATAATAGTATACATTTTTTAGCCAAGTATATACAGAAATTCAGTACACATTCTTTGTCACAATCAAGACCCAGATCCACTGTACAATTCAAAAGATATACTTTTGGGGACAAAGCAAATATTTTTCAGATTATTTTTTGAATAATTTTGTGAATCTCTTTCCAGTACATTTAAATTTTGTCACAATCCCAAAACACATGCATCACTGTACCAATCTCCATGTTACATTTAAAACATAACTGAGAGCAATTGGGAAATATTCTATGGAGACGAACTGGGGTTAGATAAGTCCTTTGGATACATTTAAAGTTTTGTTCATAAACCCGAAATTGAAGCACTTTTGGGAAATATGTTTGAGCAGACAGATGGCCACTCCTCATCACTGAAAATAGATCCAAAGTCCCTCTCTCATGTCACTCTCAAAGAGTCCAAGGTCGAAGGGCCAGCATTGGACAGCAATGCGTATAATTCAGAGATCTTTTTTTTAAGAGTATATGAAGAGAAACTTTTTTTCTATTTCAGTAAGATCAAATTGTATATTACCTTCTTTTAACTGCAATTCTAAAAAGTGTTGTATTTGTAGGAATTTATAAAATTTTTTACTGGACAGACTAAATTCCTGTCTTAACTCCTGAAATGATCTCAACTGGTCGTCATCAAATAAGTGACCTAATTCAGACACTCCTTTTGACCTCCAAGTCAAAAGGCCAATATTCTGTATGGAAGTGGGAAAATCAGGATTGAGCGCAATTGGAGATTTAAGAGACCACTTATTTGAAATGGATAAGTATTTTTTAACATCCTTCCACACCAAAAGAGTGTTTGTTACAGTAAAGACCTAATCAGTTGTTGAATCTTTTTGTACATTATTACTAAATGGAAGGGAACATAACATTCTGGGAAAGCATCTTGTAGATTCTATCCCAACCCAGCGTGAATCAAATCTATAAATAAACCAAATTAACATGTGCTTGATTTGAGCAGCCCAAAAGTATAATTGGAAATTGGGTAGCGAAACCCCATCCAATTCCTTTGGTTTCATTAAAACCGAATATTTGAGTCTGGGTTTCTTATGATTCCAAATATACCTTGAAATTGAATGCTGCTTAAGTTTTTATAATAGCAATTTGCATATACTCCAGAATGTTATGAAGAGTGATCAGATGAATTGCATAGTCCTTCTTTGCCATGAAATTTAACTAAATCCTGAAAAAAAACTTTCCACTGCATTTCATTGCTGTCATTAAAGGACCTGCCGAGATCATTTCAGTAATCGTCTTGTTAACTCAGGTGAGAATGTTGACGAGCACAAGGCTGGAGATCATTATGTCAGGCTGATTGGGTTAGAATGGCAGACTTGCCATGTTAAAAGGAGGGTGATGCTTGAAATCATTGTTCTTTTATTGTTATCCATGGTGACCTGCAAAGAAACGCGTGCAGCCATCATTGCGTTGCATAAAAATGGCTTCACAGGCAAGGATATTGCGGCTACTAAGATTGCACCTAAATCAACAATTTATAGAATCAACAACCTCAAGGAAAAGGTTAAATTCTTGTTAAGAAGTCTTCAGGGCATCCAAGAAAGTCCAGCAAGCACCAGGATCGTCTCCTAAAGAGGATTCAGCTGCGGGATCGGAGTGCCACCAGTGCAGAGCTGCTCAGGAATGGCAGCAGGCAGGTGTGAGCGCATCTGCACGCACAGTGAGGCCAAGACTTTTGGAAGATGGCCTGGTGTCAAGAAGGGCAGCAAAGAAGCCACTTCTCTCCAAAAAAACATCAGGGACAGATTGATCTGCTGCAAAAAGTATGGCGAATGGACTGCTGAGGACTGGGGCAAAGTCATATTCTCAGATGAAGCCTCTTTCCGATTGTTTGGGGCATCTGGAAAAAGGCTTGTCCGGAGAAGAAAAGCTGAGCGCTACCATCAGTCCTGTGTCATGCCAACAGTAAAGCATCCTGAGACCATTCATGTGTGGGGTTGCTTCTCATCCAAGGGAGTGGGCTCACTCACAATTTTGCCCAAAAACACAGCCATGAATAAAGAATGGTACCAAAACACCCTCCAACACAAACTTCTTCCAACAATCCAACAACAGTTTGGTGAAGAACAATGCATTTTCCAGCACGATGGAGCACCGTGCCATAAGGCAAAAGTGATAACTAAGTGGCTCGGGGACCAAAACGTTGAAATTTTGGGTCCATGGCCTGGAAACTCCCCAGATCTTAATCCCATTGAGAACTTGTGGTCAATCCTCAAGAGGAGGGTGGACAAACAAAAACCCACTAATTCTGACAAACTCCAAGAAGTGATTATGAAAGAATGGGTTGCTAACAGTCAGGATTTGGCCCAGAAGTTAATTGAGAGAAGCCCAGTCGAATTGCAGAGGTCCTGAAAAAGAAGCGCCAACACTGCAAATACTGACTCTTTGCATAAATGTCATGTAATTGTCGATAAAAGCCTTTGAAACGTATGAAGTGCTTGTAATTATATTTCAGTACATCACAGAAACAACTGAAACAAAGATCTAAAAGCAGTTTAGCAGCAAACTTTGTGAAAACTAATATTTGTCATTCTCAAAACTTTTGGCCACAACTGTACATTTCACATTACATTTATATAAATTTTACATTATATTTATGTACATTTTGCATTATATACATTTATATACACTTTACATTATATTTATATACATTTTATATAAAATTTATATATACTTTACATTTTATGTACATTTTACAATACTTTTATATCCTGTACATTTATATACACTTTACCTTATTTATGTACATTTCACATTACATTTATGTACATTTACATGACATTACATTTCATGCCATAATTTCTTTTGATTGTGTAAATTGTGCTTTGCAACAATTTAACAGTTGTTAAATGCGCTATTAATTTCTGTACGTCCTGCATATGTTTAAAACACAGTCCATGGAGCCGTCAGTGTTGGGTGCTTGTTTATTTATTGTGTGTTGTTTGTTGGTTTTGTAGCTATGGCGATTACCCGATTCTGCCAGACCGCTCCCAGCATGAGCGAGATCCCTGTTACCAGTGGGACCATCCGGACCTGCGGAGGAACTGGGGGGAGCCGGTACACACACACAAACACGCGCACAAAGATTCCATCTGGATCTAATCAAGTCGGAACACACCAAAACTAATCATATTTAATCAAACTGATTGATTTAAGTCTAAATCTAAAAATCTGTCCACAGCATCACACAACTGTCTGTACAGAATTGACTGAATCTTCTGCAGTCCTTAGATCTCTGCCTGAAGTTTAATCTGCACCATCAGTGAAATCTAAATGTTGAGTAAAAGTGATGTTATGAACAGTTATGTGTGATATTTAATAATCTACTTTAAAATAATCTACTAATGCGCTACCGTCTCAATGTAAACAAACACCTGCACCAATAGATATTAATTAGATAAAGTGACAAAGATAAAGTGAATATTTTGACTGGGATTAGTTCATATTTTCACTTTGGCTGAAATAACAGCGCTGAAGTGGTATAAGTGAATTTTAACGCGCTGGAGTCGTTTTAAGACAAAACTTCATCTTTATTAGATTAGAAATCTTTATTGTCCACACGTGGAAATTTATCTTCAGACTAACATCACACAACACAAACAAAAACACATCAAAAACAAACACATAAAGCCCCCACATCATGGGTCAGGACTCCTTACTATACTAAAAACATACATCTTATCCGAACTACTTTTTCCATTTCTCATCTGTGATTCTCTCTCCGATTACCGAACAGGGAGTGTATTTGTCTGAGCACCAAAGAAGTACAACTTGGTGTAAACAAGGCGTCAGATACTCAACCTTACAGAATGTGATTTCTGTGTATTAATAAGTGAGACAGAGAGTTCTGCTGTACAGAGAGACACACAGACATGGACGTGGACTTCAACCTCAATAATAATAATAATAATAATAATAATAATAATATCACTCATTACATTAAAGATCAGCAGATTATTATTAGATTTAACATTTAACTGTTTCTACAAACTCTTTAACCACCACCATCATCTACTAATGCTAATTATAAATAAATAAGCTGAACTGAAACAGATCACAGTAATGTACATCATGTATTACTGTACTAAACTGAATACAGGCTGGTATTTTTTTTCTAATATATATTAAAAGTAGGGTTGGGCTTTTATTCGAGGTCGAGTGACTGAAGCATTTAAATTTATTACAGACATATCTGTGCCCTTACTGTGGAACTCTGGGTAAAACATCATTACACATTTTCAACAGCAGATGGCGCATGTAAAACGCTAGCAGTCAAGTGAGATGGAGAGACATAGCACTATTCGGACGGGACTAGTTTTACTGGGGGACGTTTGAGTTTGAATTATTTTCAGCCGACGTCGGTCATTTCATGTATGGATTCGGACGGGACTAATATCTCCGTGTTTATTACGGAGGTGGGCGTGTCTGTGTTTTTTATGTGGGCGTTGCGCAAGACCACGTGTTGAGGATGAGGATTTCTATTGGAGCGTAGAAGCAGAAACTCGAATACCGGCGCGCTAGAGATTGTACGGTAGTTCACGTTGACCAAAACACACAAGAAAACGCGTTTCGGAAAAAAAACATTTTCGGCAAACACAGACATTCGCATTCGGACGGGATTAGATTTCTCAGAGGATCACTGAGTTTGCTGAAAAACAGAAGGTAATTTGCTCTGGAATTTTTAAAGAGGTCGTGTGAGAAAAAGACAGACATGGCAGATTCGGACGGGATTAAAATCACAAAGTACCTCTGTGAAACAGAAATTTCTCTAACGTCCCCCAGTATAATTAGTCCTGTCCGAATAGTGCTTAACTCCAGTCTCTCCATCTCCTCTTCATCCACCAGTATTTGTGCTTATTTACAGTATTTATCCAGTATTTGTACAGTGTTTATATGTTGGTCGCTGTTGTTTATTATTTGTGACGTTTAAATGTGACATTGGTAAACTGGTATTTTATCTTCGTTCTCTGTCACTCAGAGGTTATTACATTCGAACAGTATTGTTAAGTGTGTTACAGAGTGGTGGGTTGTCTTATAATCAGGATCAGACTGTATGGTCATGTGACTCCTGTAAGTCACTCTGAGACTGCAGTGTGATCAGACCAGATCAGACCGGATCTAATCGCACTAAACTAAATTAGTGCGTCTGTGATTGATATCAGCTTTAATAACGTCAGTGTTTCTGTGAGTTAACATTGTGTGTGTGTGTGTGTGTGTGTAGATCCACTATGACTTTGACATGTACATCAGGAACAGAGTTGACACGTCCCCGAGCCCCGTTGACTGGGCCACCATGTGCAAGCGCTTCTTCGGCTTCTTCACATTCATGATGGTCATGTTTGGTCTGGGGGAGGTATTCCCCGCCTACCAACCTGTAGTGAGTCTCTCACACTCACTCACACACACACGCACACACAACATGACTAGTGAGTCACACACATTTTGGCAGTAACCAGTGATTTGAGGATATAAATAAAAGTACAGAATCATAAACACACATCATCTGACAGTTAAACTAATCAGTAACACAATCAGAAAGACGTCAACACCGCTGTCGTAGTATGAAACGCCGCTAATCTACTCGTACTAGTCATATTGTTGTGATACTAGCACAGCGGTAACACTTTACACGTGAGCCAGATGCTCAGTACGTGGCCCCTATTTTTAGGGCCCAAGCACTATAATGTGCGCAAGATCCTCTTGTTTTCCTAAGGATTATTGATTTCTTTTTTTTTCCAACCTTTTGGACTTTTCGGGGGTCTTAACATGCTCGAAAACTCATGAAAATTGGCAGACAGGTTGGAATTTGCTGCCATTAGGATGCCTGAGAGTCATGTGGCCCGGGGCCCCCAAACAAGATTTTGCTGCGTAGCTCATACACACTTGCATGTAGGCACAGGAACCTCAGTACACATTTAGAGATCATCGAGCCGAACAACTTTCTCACTGCATGTACTGGGCTAAACTCAACAGCAGACCGGTTATTTTGGGTCGTTCGCAAAAGCGTATCTGATGGATTTTCATATACTCCTCCTAGGGAATTCATACAATCGTCACCAAACCGGGCCGATGTGATCTAAAGACATTGAGGATGCAAAATTGCGGAGGGATTTTTTATATCTCAAACGGGTCAGCTGTAATAATGCCTTAAAGTTACACCAAAAATGATTAACTTTCTGTGGCATTATTTTATGTATATACGCTTTTAACAATGTTCATTGTCTTAACAAAAAAAATTTTTTAAAGAAAATTTATGAAAGTGTGTATGTGTGAGAAAAATGTGTCTATATAATAATGAGATGAATGAGCATTATATTGAGTGACATTATATTCAGTGATGCGTTCAGTGACACCACATTGAGTAACATCATAGTGTGATGAGTTTTTTCCAGCATCTGTGGCCTATTGTACACACACAAACATCACAAATGTTTACACTCGCACACACAAACACATCTCTCTCTCTCTCACACACACACACACACACACACACATTACAAATGTTAACACACTCACACAGGCACACACACACGGAAGTGCACACTAATACACATGTGCGCGTGCACACACACATTACACACGGTAACACACTATTTAGGCCCTAAACTGACATTAGCCCTATATAGTGTGTGAAATGTGTTGTGCGGTGCACCCGGGCGGCGATGGCTTTTTGTAAGTCTTAACACGCTCAAATAAAACACAGGATGTGCGGTTCCCCCGGGGTGGTAGTGGCGCAGGGTGCTTGAGCCCGTCATCGTTACTTGCAACTATATTCAGTTATGATTTTTTAAAATTTATTACCTCTGACGAACCCAGAAAGACAGCAGTGTTATAAACTTAGATAATCTCCATATATATATACACATGCACGTGCTGTGTTTCCCTCAGGCGTGAGATCGGTAGTAGCGAGCGGAGCGGCCTGCAGCACAGTTACCTGCAGCACAGAAATTGTCTGTTAGATATCATGAACAATAAATACATACGACTTTCAACACAATATTTTTATTTAATATTTTTAATTTCAGATTTCAGTAATAAGAACATAGTTGGTTAATTTATTTATATAGCACATTTAAAACAACCGATAGTTGACCAAAGTGCTTTACATGAAAAATAAAAATAAATTATTTAAAAACAACAGAAACGTCAAAATACCAATAGAAAACACTACAACACTGTTTAAAAGCCTCAGTAAACAAATACGTTTTTAGATTCGATTTAAAAATTTCAATACTGTGAGCTGAACAGACCTGGAATGGGAGCTTGTTCCAAAGGGTGGGACCGGCCACAGAAAAAGCACGGTCACCCCTCCTTCTTAGTCGACTTTTCGGAATTGTAAGCAGAAGTTGATCAGATGATCTAAGTGCTTTCTGAGGACAGTATGAAAGAATCAAATAACTCATATATTGAGGCGCCTTAAAAACAAATAAAAGCATTTTAAATATAACTCTATATTCCACCGGCAACCAATGTAACGAAACTGAAATCGGAGTAATATGACATGATTGTCTAGATTTCGTCAAAAGTTGTGCTGCAGCATTTTGAACCAACTGCAGACGAGCTAGTGCCGAGTGACTGACCCCATAATATAGCGCATTTCCGTAGTCTAAGCGTGAAGAAATAAAAGCATGAACCAACGCCTCAAAGTCCTTGAAAAAAAAAAAACAGCCCCTCACCTTAGCCAAAATCCTCAAATGATAAAAGGACGTCTTCACCACAGCTGATATTTGCTTCTCAAATTTAAAATCTGAGTCAAACATCACCCCATGATTCTTCACATGTGATCTAATATAGGGTGACAGTGGTCCCAAGGCGGGGGTTAGAATTTTAACAATCGATGGCGATCCAAATAATAATACCTCAGTCTTAGACTCATTTAAATGTAAAAAATTTGTGGCCATCCATTTTTTTAAGTCACATAAACAATCAAATAAGGGTTGCATCGATTCCAGATTTCCAAATTTTAGGGGCAGATAAAGCTGCGTGTCATCCGCGTAACAGTGATAATAACAAAATATGGGGTTTCTTATGTGGCTTAAAGGCAACATATATAACGAAAATAGAACGCAGCAAAGTATAGACCCTTGTGGAACACCATACAGAAGAGGGGCTGGAGCAGTCGATGATTCATTAAAAGACACAGATAAAGTTCTAGAATTCAAAAATGATGAGAACCATTTCAATACAGTACCCGAAATACTAAGACCTCGTGATCTATGGTGTCGAAAGCGGCACTAAGATCTAACAATATCAGCGCTGCACAATCCCTCGAATCCACAGACATAAGTAAGTCATTTGTAACTTTAATCAGTGCAGATTCAGTACTATGTTTTGCACGAAAACCTGATTGAAATGGATCCAAAATATTCTTTTCAATAAGAAATGGCTGACGTTGATGATAAACAACCTTTTCATGTAGCTTAGAGAGGAATGGGAGCTTCGAAATTGGTCTATAATTCATCAGGTCATTAACATCCAAATCTGTTTTTTTTTAAAAAGCGGTTGGACGATGATTAAAAAACATAAAAACCCTCCTCTCCATCTACCCAGCGCTGTGTATCAGAGCACACGACTCTTAAACACCGGAGCATATTAGCTGATTGTTACATTACTGTCTTTTAATTAATTAATGAATGAATGAATAAATATTCAGTGGAACCTTGGATTACGAGGCTAATTTGTTCCGGAAGCGGCCTCGTATTCCAAAAACACCAAATATACTTTTCCCATAAGAAATAATGAAAACTCAAATTATTCGTTCTGCAGCCCAAAACAATAAATACATAAAAGTAATTAATACAACACAAAGTAAAAATATAACAAATTAACCTGCACTTAACATTAAAAAAAAAAAAAAAAAAAAAAATCCAGACAGTTAAGTGTTTCCCTTTGTATGCATGTGTGTGGAATTAGCCCCTCGCCTCGTCTTAAACAATAAAACTCCTTCTCCCTCCCACACATCGCTTTTTAAGTTTCACAACTAACACACACAATCCAAACATTGTTTTAACAGGAAAAATAAGAAATCTCTCTAATGATACTCGCGTGAGCATACTAACGGAATCACTGCTGTAAAGTAAAAAATAACAAACAACAAATGAACCAGCACCTTACCTTTGAAAAGAATCGCGACAGAGATTCGCGACTGTTTGTGTGTGTTTGTGTGTGTGTTTGTGTGTGTGTTTGTGTGTGTGTGTCAAATTATGCCCACATGCACCCACAAAGTACACATGAGAAAAGTGTGTGTGGGGCACAGTGTCAAATTACGCGTGCGCGCACAGAAGAGAGAGGGAGATGTTGATTATAAGAGACGACTTTTATTTTGACGCAGGGGAGATGATTATCCATAATTCCCGCAGCACAAGAGAGAAAAATCATTGGTTCAGATTTGATCACTTATTGCTCGGTGTCAAAATAAGAATCGCATGCGTGATGCATGATACTCGGCGCTCGTAAACTAATACTTGCTTGGTTTCCGATTAAAAATTTATTAAAAATCTTTGCTTGGTTTGCGGAACACTCGTAAACCACGTTACTCGCAGTCCGAGGTTCCACTGTATAAATAAATACAGGTCAGGATTATGCAGTATAGAGTCCTTACACATTTTACACGGGGGCTTTTTTCAGTACAACCAAGGCAATGTGATGAACTGTAGAGTGTGTGAATGAGTGCGCGTGTGTGTTGGGACAGCACCAGGTACTGGTATCGATCTTCAGTATGGGCAAGTAAAGGACTCGTACTTGGTCTGACAAAAGAGGTATTGGTGCGTCTCTAAATATAACCGCAAGACTCTGTGTAGCCGGTGTAATTCGGGGATCCTGCTATATCAGCGTGAATCACTTTAAAGTTCTGTGTAGTTATCACCCAGATGAGGATGGGTTCCCTGTTGAGTCTGGTTCCTCTCAAGGTTTCTTCCTCTTACCATCTCAGGGAGTTTTTCCTTGCCACCGTCGCCCTCGGCTCGTTCATCAGGGACAATCTTATCATTTTGATTCATACACATTGCATACAAACTTACTTCTTTTATTGTGTAAAGCTGCTTTGCGACAATGTCAATTGTTAAAAGCGCTATATAAATAAAATTGACTTGACTAGTTTTGTGTGTGTTTAGTTTAATAGTTGTGTGCTGAAGATGCTGAACTTTAGTGATGATGATTGTGTGTGTGTGTGTGTGTGTGTGTGTGTGTGTGTGTGTGTGTGTGTGTGCTTGTGTGCACGCAGGCCCCAAAGCAGTATCCCTACAACAACCTTTACCTGGAACATGGTGGAGATCCGGAGAAGCAGCCAGAAGCTGTTAAACATTACGAGATCTAAGATGTTATTCTGTGTTTTACTTCTGTTTATGTGCAAAATAAACTTAAACCTGAAACTTTCCAGTGGCATCACTGTGTTAAGGAAAGGAAACCAGGAATCATTTACTGATTTGTAGACAATAGATTTGATTATCATCGATCTAAGTAGCTTTTTTATTGGGAAACATGTGCAGGCTTTGTGTGAGGATGTTGTAACAGAAGTTGCGTTAGTCACATGGCCTTTAGTTATATTAGAATTTTCTGCTGAATATAAAACCAGATCAGTGATGCCTAATGACGCACTGCTCATCATCTAGGACATTTAAAAAAAAAAAAAAGGCAAAGTGAGTTTTATTTTTTTTTTTTCAGTAAGTTTTCAAAGATATTCGTTTTCATTTATCCCAAACAAATTTGCAGTGAACATTTTAGTGTGAACAGCATTAAAGACTTTTATGTGTACATAAATGGTAAAAATAATGTTTCTTGGATTATTATTATTATTATTATTATTATTAGCTATACACATTATCTGTAGAAGGTCCTGATTTAGGTGCACATGTCTTTTATTAACCTAGATTAACCTTTTTGTGGAGGATGGAGCAGTATAGAAGTGTGTGTGAATAGAAGGTTGGACGTGCAAGTCTGTGTTTAGCCGGATTAGAGTTTGTGTTTTTTGATGTTTCTTGTGCCTGTCTACCTGGTCTATTCACTTTGTGTTACTGGAGTAACTGCTACATCTAACCACATCTTGACCGATCAACTTAATTCTAACACTGACTGTACAGCTGCTGCTATGTGACTTTGGCGCCACCTACTGTTTTTTAGTTGGGAGAAGAACTTTCAACTATGTTACTGTGACTTATTGAACAATATAATAACTAAATACTCAACGGATAATATCAAGCATGTGCTACCTGTCAAGTGACAAAACAATATTAAATCAGGATATTTAGAAAAGAATCACAATACAAATCTAATCAGTAGAACTTTTGCATTCTTCATTCAATGTGACTCAGGGTAAGATCATTCCATTATTCTCATTTGGTTTAATTTAAGCTGATCGCCTCTCCATTCCTTGACAAAATAGGGTTAATTTAACCTTTTCCTTTTGCTCTTTATCTATAAAACAACACCGTAAAATTGTCAGTGACGACCTCTGGAGGCTGCTTTGTGCCCATGGACTCTGTGTTTCTTTCATGTTGACATGACATCCGGAGTCAGTTCTCCGAGGACACTTCAGGTGATTTGTCTCGTGAATACACAGCTGTGTAGCAGTGCCTGTTGGTGACGTTCCAGGGCAAATAATATAAATGCATCCTTAAGATGATTGTGCTTTGTTTAAATTTATATGGAAAATACATATGAGAAGTAGTGTTCATGGTGGTTTTGACTTCTATTTTTAAAAATATATCACTTCTTTCATTAATACTCATTTATGAGACGATGTAGCTCGGTCTGAGTCTCACTGCAACCAATCAGGTGTGGCCTTTGACCCTGCCTCCTTAATCCTGGCATCTTTGCCCGCTGTTAGTTATTAGATGTAGCTTTTAACCCTGCCTCTTTAATCCTGATGAATGATGAATTATGAATTATATCATTTTGATGAGTCTTGATTTCTGCTGCGACATTCAGATGGTCGTGTCAGAATTTGTCTTAAACTATATGAAAGCATATCATCCATCCTGCATCGATTCTGCCGTGCATCAGCGGTTCAGGCAGTTGGTGTAATGGTTGAGAATGGTTTAAACACCACAGCCTGCCTGAGTATTCTTGCTGAATGACCTGTCTCCTCCAGCAGAAGAAGCGCATCTTTGTCCCGTGGTGCTAGGCCTTTCCGTTCGGTCGCTAGACGCGATTAACCGCAGCCGCGATTAACGGCGTATCTCCTCAACCGTTGGGGCTACAGCGGCGGGCCTGGTGTCATGGGATGCGTCTCGTCCAGCGGAAGAAGCGCATCTTTGTCCCGTGTGTAGCGCCTTCTTCACCCTTTGCAAGTAGGATAGCGCTCTGAGCTCGTAAACTTTATTTCCCTAGGTTGATTTATGATGTACCCCCTTTAAATTTAAGTAAAGATAGATGGGAATCTCACTCACCTATGTTGTCTGCTGTGCCACCTAATCCAACTTATTAAACAAATCACAAGAACAATTATGTCCCCAATTCGCTGCCAAATTTATTAAATGACTAAATAAATAAATAGATAAACAAATGAAATTAAAATAAATGACAGTACTTCCATTAAGCCAAATCCATTACTTTCCCTTTGTCTTTGTCTAGAGCGGCGAGCCTGGTACCGTTGGATGTGTCTCCTCCAGCAGTAGAACCTCATCTTTGTTCCGTGGGGCTAGGCCTTTCCGTTCGGTCGCTAGACACAATTAACCGCAGCCGCGTTTAACGGCGTATCTCCTCAACCGTTGGGGCTACAGCGGCGGGCCTGGTGTCATGGGATGCGTCTCGTCCAGCGGAAGAAGCGCATCTTTGTCCCGTGTGTAGCGCCTTCTTCACCCTTTGCAAGTAGGATAGCGCTCTGAGCTCGTAAACTTTATTTCCCTAGGTTGATTTATGATGTACCCCCTTTAAATTTAAGTAAAGATAGATGGGAATCTCACTCACCTATGTTGTCTGCTGTGCCACCTAATCCAACTTATTAAACAAATCACAAGAACAATTATGTCCCCAATTCGCTGCCAAATTTATTAAATGACTAAATAAATAAATAGATAAACAAATGAAATTAAAATAAATGACAGTACTTCCATTAAGCCAAATCCATTACTTTCCCAATTATATATTGCAAAACTAAACAATTCAGAATATGGCAGTCTCTCAATACCTCAACACAAATATACTGATAGTGTTTAACATTTGAATATGCTCCTTTAACTTGTACATCTGTTTTCAATATTCAATATACAGTGACCAAAGTAACTCTGTTAGAACAACTTAAACTTTTTTGTGGGCCCCCCCCACACACGCACGCACGCCGGCGACCTGAAAAATAAATAACTAAAATTACAGCTAACCCCCTGTTGCAGGCCTGGTCGACGCTCTGGAACGTGGTGGCCAAAAACTTTAAAGCCCCTTCACTCTAATGAGCAAAACTAAAAGGCTGGAGTACTCACAGGCAAGCAGAGTCAGTGTAATATCCGTGTCCAAACGACACACCTCCACAAGAACGGTTTAGCGGCTGTCTGCAATGAGCAACAGGAGTCGGTCCGCCCATTAAGGTGCAATGTCCTTCTCCCTCGTCGCCAGAGGAACTGCCAGGCTTTCTCCTGGTCACCTGGAGCGCTATCTGGGGAATCTTGAAGAGTCTTTGTCTAGGCTAACTGGTTAGTTAGCCTGTAGAACTATTCAAACAACGCCAACTTTCTGGAGTCAACATTCGTTAAAACGGCTTATTATTATACTGCAGTCCATTTAGCTGTAGCGGGTACAACAACCGGAGTAAGTAGCACAATTTTAAACCGTAAATCGGCACTTTCCTTTGTAATGTCTCTCTCCGTCAGCTTGGTTGCTCTTTTTTCTTTTTTCTTTTCCCTCTCAGCCTCCAGCTCCCGCTTGCTCTCTCTCGTCGCGCTTTTCTCTCTCGTCCCGCCCCACATCCAATCACACTACAGCAATATTGTCAAAACACTGCATCTTCCAATCACAGCGAAGAAATGAAAAACATTGGTTGTTCTAAGCACACAGCACATGGCACACAGCACACTGCAACCAAACTATAGAACACACATTAATATATTACCCCCATAGACCCAAGCAGCAAAATAAAAAATCTCCGCAACCGTTGGGGCTACAGCGGCGGGCCTCGTGTCATTGGATGCGTCTCGTCCAGCAGAAGAAGCGCATCTTTGTCCCGTTGCTCTAGGCCTTTCCATTCGGCCGCTAGACGCGTTTAACCGCGGTGGCGTTCATCATGGCGTTTAAACGCCGTTTCTTCGATATGGCTTATCTCCGCAAGCGTTGGGGCTAGAGCGGCGAGCCTCGTACCGTTGGATGCGTCTCCTCCAGCAGAAGAAGCGCATCTTTGTCCCGTTGCTCTAGGCCTTTCCGTTCGGCCGCTAGACGCGTTTAACCGCGGTGGCGTTCATAATGGCGTTTAAACGCCGTTTCTTCGATATGGCTTATCTCCGCAACCGTTTAGGCTAGAGCGGCGAGCCTGGGACTGTTGGATGCGTCTCCTCCAGCAGAAGAAGCGCAACTTTGTCCCGTTGCTCTAGGCCTATCCGTTCGGCCGCTAGACGCGTTTAACCGTGGTGGCGTTCATCATGGCGTTTAAACGCCGTTTTTCGATATGGCGTATCTCCGCAACCGTTGGGGCTAGAGCGGCGAGTCTCAAACTGTTGGATGCGTCTCCTCCAGCAGAAGAAGCACATCTTTGTCCCGTGGGGCTAGGCCTTTCCGTGCGGTCGCTAGACGCGTTTAACTGCGGTGGCGTTCATGATGGCGTTTAAACGCCGTTTCTTTGATATGGCTTATCTCCGCAACCGTTGGGGCTAGAGCGGCGAGCCTGGTACCATTGGATGCGGCTCCTCCAGCAGAAGAAGCGCATCTTTGTCCCGTTGCTCTAGGCCTTTCCGTTCGGCCGCTAGACGCGATTAACCGGGGCCGTGTTTAACGCGGCGTATCTCCGCAACCATTGGGGCTAGAGCGGCGAGCCTGGTACTGTTGGATGCGTCTCCTCCAGCAGAAGAAGCACATCTTTGTCCCGTTGCTCTAGGCATTTCCTTTCGGCCGCTAGACACGTTTAACTGCAGTGGCGTTCATCATGGCGTTTAAACGCCGTTTCTTCGATATGGCTTATCTCCGCAACCGTTGGGGATAGAGCGGCGAGCTTGGTACCGTTGGATGCGTCTCCTACAGCAGAAGAAGCGCATCTTTGTCCCGTGGGGCTAGGCCTTTCCTTTCGGCCGCTAGACGCGATTAACCGCGGCTGCGTTTAAGGCGGCGTATCTCCGCAACCGTTGGGGCTAGAGCGGCGAGTCTCAAACCGTTGGATGCGTCTCCTCCAGCAGAAGAAGCACATCTTTGTCCCGTGTTGCTAGGCCTTTCCGTTCGGTCGCTAGACGCGTTTAACTGCGGTGGCGTTCATGATGGCGTTTAAATGCCGTTTCTTTGATATGGCTTATCTCCGCAACCGTTGGGGCTAGAGTGGCGAGGCTGGTACCGTTGGATGCGTCTCCTACAGCAGAAGAAGGGCATCTTTGTCCCGTGGGGCTAGGCCTTTCCGTTCGGCCGCTAGACGCGATTAACCGCGGCTGCGTTTAAGGCGGTGTATCTCCGCAACCGTTGGGGCTAGAGCGGCGAGCCTAGTACCGTTGGATGCGGCTCCTCCAGTAGAAGAAGCGCATCTTTGTCCCGTTGCTCTAGACCTATCCGTTCGGCCGCTAGACGCGTTTAACCGCGGTGGCGTTCATCATGGCGTTTAAACGCCGTTTTTCGATATGGCGTATCTCCGCAACCGTTGGGGCTAGAGCGGCGAGCCTGGTACCGTTGGATGTGTCTCCTCCAGCAGAAGAAGCGCATCTTTGTCCCGTTGCTCTAGGCCTTTCCGTTCGGCCGCTAGACGCGATTAACCGCGGCTGCGTTTAAGGCGGTGTATCTCCGCAACCGTTGGGGCTAGAGCGGCGAGCCTGGTACCGTTGGATGCGTCTCCTACAGCAGAAGAAGGGCATCTTTGTCCCGTTGCTATAGGCCTTTCCGGTCGGCCGCTAGACGCGTTTAACCGCGGTGGCGTTCATCATGGCGTTTAAACGCCGTTTTTCGATATGGCGTATCTCCGCAACCGTTTAGGCTAGAGCGGCGAGCCTGGGACTGTTGGATGCGTCTCCTCCAGCAGAAGAAGCGCAACTTTGTCCCGTTGCTCTAGACCTATCCGTTCGGCCGCTAGACGCGTTTAACCGCGGTGGCGTTCATCATGGCGTTTAAACGCCGTTTTTCGATATGGCGCATCTCCGCAACCGTTGGGGCTAGAGCGGCGAGCCTGGTACCGTTGGATGTGTCTCCTCCAGCAGAAGAAGCGCATCTTTGTCCCGTTGCTCTAGGCCTTTCCGTTCGGCCGCTAGACGCGATTAACCGCGGCTGCGTTTAAGGCGGCGTATCTCCGCAACCGTTGGGGCTAGAGCGGCGAGCCTGGTACCATTGGATGCGGCTCCTCCAGCAGAAGAAGGGCATCTTTGTCCCGTTGCTCTAGGCCTTTCCGTTCGGCCGCTAGACGCGATTAACCGGGGCCGTGTTTAACGCGGCGTATCTCCGCAACCGTTGGGGCTAGAGCGGCGAGCCTGGTACCATTGGATGCGTCTCCTCCAGCAGAAGAAGCGCATTTTTGTCCCGTTGCTCTAGGCCTTTCCGTTCGGCCGCTAGACGCGTTTAACCGCGGTGGCGTTCATCATGGTGTTTAAACGCCGTTTTTTCGATATGGCTTATCTCCGCAACCGTTGGGGCTAGAGCGGCGAGCCTCAAACCGTTGGATGCGTCTCCTAGAGCAGAAGAAGCGCATCTTTGTCCCGTGGGGCTAGGCCTTTCTGTTCGGCCGCTAGACGCGATTAACCGCGGCTGCGTTTAAGGCGGTGTATCTCCGCAACCGTTGGGGCTAGAGCGGCGAGCCTGGTACCGTTGGATGCGTCTCCTACAGCAGAAGAAGGGCATCTTTGTCCCGTTGCTATAGGCCTTTCCGGTCGGCCGCTAGACGCGTTTAACCGCGGTGGCGTTCATCATGGCGTTTAAACGCCGTTTTTCGATATGGCGCATCTCCGCAACCGTTGGGGCTAGAGCGGCGAGCCTGGTACCGTTGGATGTGTCTCCTCCAGCAGAAGAAGCGCATCTTTGTCCCGTTGCTCTAGGCCTTTCCGTTCGGCCGCTAGACGCGATTAACCGCGGCTGCGTTTAAGGCGGCGTATCTCCGCAACCGTTGGGGCTAGAGCGGCGAGCCTGGTACCATTGGATGCGGCTCCTCCAGCAGAAGAAGGGCATCTTTGTCCCGTTGCTCTAGGCCTTTCCGTTCGGCCGCTAGACGCGATTAACCGGGGCCGTGTTTAACGCGGCGTATCTCCGCAACCGTTGGGGCTAGAGCGGCGAGCCTGGTACCATTGGATGCGTCTCCTCCAGCAGAAGAAGCGCATTTTTGTCCCGTTGCTCTAGGCCTTTCCGTTCGGCCGCTAGACGCGTTTAACCGCGGTGGCGTTCATCATGGTGTTTAAACGCCGTTTTTTCGATATGGCTTATCTCCGCAACCGTTGGGGCTAGAGCGGCGAGCCTCAAACCGTTGGATGCGTCTCCTAGAGCAGAAGAAGCGCATCTTTGTCCCGTGGGGCTAGGCCTTTCTGTTCGGCCGCTAGACGCAATTAACCGCGGCTGCGTTTAAGGGGGCGTATCTCCGCAACCGTTGGGGCTAGAGCGGCGAGTCTCAAACCGTTGGATGCGTCTCCTCCAGCAGAAGAAGCACATCTTTGTCCCGTGTTGCTAGGCCTTTCCGTTCGGTCGCTAGACGCGTTTAACTGCGGTGGCGTTCATGATGGCGTTTAAACGCCGTTTCTTTGATATGGCTTATCTCCGCAACCGTTGGGGCTAGACCGGCGAGGCTGGTACCTTTGGATGCGTCTCCTACAGCAGAAGAAGCGCATCTTTGTCCCGTGGGGCTAGGCCTTTCCGTTCGGCCGCTAGACGCGATTAACCGCGGCCACATTTAACACGGCATATCTCCGCAACCGTTGGGGCTAGAGCGGCGAGCCTCGTACCGTTGGATGCGTCTCCTCCAGCAGAAGAAGCGCATCTTTGTCCCGTTGCTCTAGGCTTTTCCGTTCGGCCGCTAGACGCGTTTAACCGCGGTGGCGTTCATAATGGCGTTTAAACGCCGTTTCTTCGATATGGCTTATCTCCGCAACCGTTTAGGCTAGAGCGGCGAGCCTGGGACTGTTGGATGCGTCTCCTCCAGCAGAAGAAGCGCAACTTTGTCCCGTTGCTCTAGGCCTATTTGTTCGGCCGCTAGACGCGTTTAACCGCGGTGGCGTTCATCATGGCGTTTAAACGCCGTTTTTCGATATGGCGTATCTCCGCAACCGTTGGGGCTAGAGCGGCGAGCCTGGTACCATTGGATGCGGCTCCTCCAGCAGAAGAAGCGCATCTTTGTCCCGTTGCTCTAGGCCTTTCCGTTCGGCCGCTAGACGCGATTAACCGGGGCCGTGTTTAACGCGGCGTATCTCCGCAACCATTGGGGATAGAGCGGCGAGCCTGGTACTGTTGGATGCGTCTCCTCCAGCAGAAGAAGCGCATCTTTGTCCCGTGGGGCTAGGCCTTTCCGGTCGGCCGCTAGACGCGATTAACCGCGGCTGCGTTTAAGGCGGCGTATCTCCGCAACCGTTGGGGCTAGAGCGGCGAGTCTCAAACCGTTGGATGCGTCTCCTCCAGCAGAAGAAGCACATCTTTGTCCCGTGTTGCTAGGCCTTTCCGTTCGGTCGCTAGACGCGTTTAACTGCGGTGGCGTTCATGATGGCGTTTAAACGCCGTTTCTTTGATATGGCTTATCTCCGCAACCGTTGGGGCTAGAGCGGCGAGCCTGGTACTGTTGGATGCGTCTCCTAGAGCAGAAGAAGGGCATCTTTGTCCCGTGGGGCTAGGCCTTTCTGTTTGGCCGCTAGACGCGATTAACCGCGGCTGCGTTTAAGGGGGCGTATCTCCGCAACCGTTGGGGCTAGAGCGGCGAGCCTGGTACCGTTGGATGCGTCTCCTCCAGCAGAAGAAGCCCATCTTTGTCCCGTTGCTCTAGGCCTTTCCGTTCGGCCGCTAGACGCGTTTAACCGCGGTGGCGTTCATCATGGCGTTTAAACGCCGTTTTTCGATATGGCGTATCTCCGCAACCGTTTAGGCTAGAGCGGCGAGCCTGGGACTGTTGGATGCGTCTCCTCCAGCAGAAGAAGCGCAACTTTGTCCCGTTGCTCTAGACCTATCCGTTCGGCCGCTAGACGCGTTTAACCGCGGTGGCGTTCATCATGGCGTTTAAACGCCGTTTTTCGATATGGCGTATCTCCGCAACCGTTGGGGCTAGAGCGGCGAGCCTGGTACCGTTGGATGTGTCTCCTCCAGCAGAAGAAGCGCATTTTTGTCCCGTTGCTCTAGGCCTTTCCGTTCGGCCGCTAGACGCGATTAACCGCGGTGGCGTTCATCATGGCGTTTAAACGCCGTTTCTTCGATATGGCTTATCTCCGCAACCGTTGGGGCTAGAGCGGCGAGCCTGGTACTGTTGGATGCGTCTCCTAGAGCAGAAGAAGGGCATCTTTGTCCCGTTGCTATAGGCCTTTCCGGTCGGCCGCTAGACGCGTTTAACCGCGGTGGCGTTCATCATGGCGTTTAAACGCCGTTTCTTCGATATGGCTTATCTCCGCAACCGTTGGGGCTAGAGCGGCGAGCCTGGTACTGTTGGATGCGTCTCCTAGAGCAGAAGAAGCGCATCTTTGTCCCGTGGGGCTAGGCCTTTCTGTTTGGCCGCTAGACGCGATTAACCGCGGCTGCGTTTAAGGGGGCGTATCTCCGCAACCGTTGGGGCTAGAGCGGCGAGCCTAGTACCGTTGGATGCGGCTCCTCCAGTAGAAGAAGGGCATCGTTGTCCCGTTGCTATAGGCCTTTCCGGTCGGCCGCTAGACGCGTTTAACCGCGGTGGCGTTCATCATGGCGTTTAAACGCCGTTTTTCGATATGGCGTATCTCCGCAACCGTTTAGGCTAGAGCGGCGAGCCTGGGACTGTTGGATGCGTCTCCTCCAGCAGAAGAAGCGCAACTTTGACGCAGTCGGCCGGTCGGCCGCTAGACGTGTTTAACCGCGGTGGCGTTCATCATGGCGTTTAAACACTGTTTCTTCGATATGGCTTATCTCCGCAACCGTTGGGGCTAGAGCGGTGAGCCTGGTACTGTTGGATGCGTCTCCTAGAGCAGAAGAAGCGCATCTTTGTCCCGTGGGGCTAGGCCTTTCTGTTTGGCCGCTAGACGCGATTAACCGCGGCTGCGTTTAAGGGGGCGTATCTCCGCAACCGTTGGGGCTAGAGCGGCGAGCCTGGTACCGTTGGATGCGTCTCCTCCAGCAGAAGAAGCCGATCTTTGTGCCGTTGCTCTAGGCCTTTCCGTGCGGCCGCTAGACGCGTTTAACCGCGGTGGCGTTCATCATGGCGTTTAAACGCCGTTTTTCGATATGGCGTATCTCCGCAACCGTTTAGGCTAGAGCGGCGAGCCTGGGACTGTTGGATGCGTCTCCTCCAGCAGAAGAAGCGCAACTTTGTCCCGTTGCTCTAGACCTATCCGTTCGGCCGCTAGACGCGTTTAACCGCGGTGGCGTTCATCATGGCGTTTAAACGCCGTTTTTCGATATGGCGTATCTCCGCAACCGTTGGGGCTAGAGCGGCGAGCCTGGTACCGTTGGATGTGTCTCCTCCAGCAGAAGAAGCGCATCTTTGTCCCGTTGCTCTAGGCCTTTCCGTTCGGCCGCTAGACGCGATTAACCGCGGCTGCGTTTAAGGCGGTGTATCTCCGCAACCGTTGGGGCTAGAGCGGCGAGCCTGGTACCGTTGGATGCGTCTCCTACAGCAGAAGAAGGGCATCTTTGTCCCGTTGCTATAGGCCTTTCCGGTCGGCCGCTAGACGTGTTTAACCGCGGTGGCGTTCATCATGGCGTTTAAACACTGTTTCTTCGATATGGCTTATCTCCGCAACCGTTGGGGCTAGAGCGGTGAGCCTGGTACTGTTGGATGCGTCTCCTAGAGCAGAAGAAGCGCATCTTTGTCCCGTGGGGCTAGGCCTTTCTGTTTGGCCGCTAGACGCGATTAACCGCGGCTGCGTTTAAGGGGGCGTATCTCCGCAACCGTTGGGGCTAGAGCGGCGAGCCTGGTACCGTTGGATGCGTCTCCTCCAGCAGAAGAAGCCGATCTTTGTGCCGTTGCTCTAGGCCTTTCCGTTCGGCCGCTAGACGCGTTTAACCGCGGTGGCGTTCATCATGGCGTTTAAACGCCGTTTTTCGATATGGCGTATCTCCGCAACCGTTTAGGCTAGAGCGGCGAGCCTGGGACTGTTGGATGCGTCTCCTCCAGCAGAAGAAGCGCAACTTTGTCCCGTTGCTCTAGACCTATCCGTTCGGCCGCTAGACGCGATTAACCGCGGCTGCGTTTAAGGCGGCGTATCTCCGCAACCGTTGGGGCTAGAGCGGCGAGCCTGATACCATTGGATGCGGCTCCTCCAGCAGAAGAAGCGCATCTTTGTCCCGTTGCTCTAGGCCTTTCCGTTCGGCCGCTAGACGCGATTAACCGGGGCCGTGTTTAACGCGGCGTATCTCCGCAACCGTTGGGGCTAGAGCGGCGAGCCTGGTACTGTTGGATGCGTCTCCTCCAGCAGAAGAAGCGCATTTTTGTCCCGTTGCTCTAGGCCTTTCCGTTCGGCCGCTAGACGCGTTTAACCGCGGTGGCGTTCATCATGGTGTTTAAACGCCGTTTTTTCGATATGGCTTATCTCCGCAACCGTTGGGGCTAGAGCGGCGAGCCTCAAACCGTTGGATGCGTCTCCTACAGCAGAAGAAGGGCATCTTTGTCCCGTGGGGCTAGGCCTTTCCGTTCGGCCGCTAGACGCGATTAACCGCGGCTGCGTTTAAGGCGGTGTATCTCCGCAACCGTTGGGGATAGAGCGGCGAGCCTAGTACCGTTGGATGCGGCTCCTCCAGTAGAAGAAGCGCATCTTTGTCCCGTTGCTATAGGCCTTTCCGGTCGGCCGCTAGACGCGTTTAACCGCGGTGGCGTTCATCATGGCGTTTAAACGCCGTTTTTTCGATATGGCTTATCTCCGCAAACGTTGGGGCTAGAGCGGCGGGCCTGGTACTGTTGGATGCGTCTCCTAGAGCAGAAGAAGCGCATCTTTGTCCCGTAGGGCTAGGCCTTTCTGTTCGGCCGCTAGACGCGATTAACCGCGGCTGCGTTTAAGGGGGCGTATCTCCGCAACCGTTGGGGCTAGAGCGGCGAGCCTGGTACCGTTGGATGCGTCTCCTCCAGCAGAAGAAGCCCATCTTTGTCTCGTTGCTCTAGGCCTTTCCGTTCGGCCGCTAGACGCGTTTAACCGCGGTGGCGTTCATAATGGCGTTTAAACGCCGTTTCTTCGATATGGCTTATCTCCGCAACCGTTTAGGCTAGAGCGGCGAGCCTGGGACTGTTGGATGCGTCTCCTCCAGCAGAAGAAGCGCAACTTTGTCCCGTTGCTCTAGGCCTATCCCTTCAGCCGCTAGACGCGTTTAACCGCGGTGGCGTTCATCATGGCGTTTAAACGCCGTTTTTCGATATGGCGTATCTCCGCAACCGTTGGGGCTAGAGCGGCGAGTCTCAAACTGTTGGATGCGTCTCCTCCAGCAGAAGAAGCACATCTTTGTCCCGTGGGGCTAGGCCTTTCCGTGCGGTCGCTAGACGCGTTTAACTGCGGTGGCGTTCATGATGGCGTTTAAACGCCGTTTCTTTGATATGGCTTATCTCCGCAACCGTTGGGGCTAGAGCGGCGAGGCTGGTACCGTTGGATGTGTCTCCTCCAGCAGAAGAAGCGCATCTTTGTCCCGTTGCTCTAGGCCTTTCCGTTCGGCCGCTAGACGCGATTAACCGCGGCTACGTTTAAGGCGGCGTATCTCCGCAACCGTTGGGGCTAGAGCGGCGAGCCTGGTACCATTGGATGCGGCTCCTCCAGCAGAAGAAGCGCATCTTTGTCCCGTTGCTCTAGGCCTTTCCGTTCGGCCGCTAGACGCGATTAACCGGGGCCGTGTTTAACGCGGCGTATCTCCGCAACCGTTGGGGCTAGAGCGGCGAGCCTGGTACTGTTGGATGCGTCTCCTCCAGCAGAAGAAGCGCATCTTTGTCCCGTTGCTCTAGGCCTTTCCTTTCGGCCGCTAGACGCATTTAACTGCAGTGGCATTCATCATGGCGTTTAAACGCCGTTTCTTCGATATGGCTTATCTCCGCAACCGTTGGGGATAGAGCGGCGAGCTTGGTACCGTTGGATGCGTCTCCTACAGCAGAAGAAGCGCAACTTTGTCCCGTGGGGCTAGGCCTTTCCTTTCGGCCGCTAGACGTGATTAACCGCGGCTGCGTTTAAGGCGGCGTATCTCCGCAACCGTTGGGGCTAGAGCGGCGAGCCTGGGACTGTTGGATGCGTCTCCTCCAGCAGAAGAAGCGCAACTTTGTCCCGTTGCTCTAGACCTATCCGTTCGGCCGCTAGACGCGTTTAACCGCGGTGGCGTTCATCATGGCGTTTAAACGCCGTTTTTCGATATGGCGTATCTCCGCAACCGTTGGGGCTAGAGCGGCGAGCCTGGTACCGTTGGATGTGTCTCCTCCAGCAGAAGAAGCGCATCTTTGTCCCGTTGCTCTAGGCCTTTCCGTTCGGCCGCTAGACGCGATTAACCGCGGCTGCGTTTAAGGCGGTGTATCTCCGCAACCGTTGGGGCTAGAGCGGCGAGCCTGGTACCGTTGGATGCGTCTCCTACAGCAGAAGAAGGGCATCTTTGTCCCGTTGCTATAGGCCTTTCCGGTCGGCCGCTAGACGCGTTTAACCGCGGTGGCGTTCATCATGGCGTTTAAACGCCGTTTCTTCGATATGGCTTATCTCCGCAACCGTTGGGGCTAGAGCGGCGAGCCTGGGACTGTTGGATGCGTCTCCTCCAGCAGAAGAAGCGCAACTTTGTCCCGTTGCTCTAGGCCTATCCCTTCAGCCGCTAGACGCGTTTAACCGCGGTGGCGTTCATCATGGCGTTTAAACGCCGTTTTTCGATATGGCGTATCTCCGCAACCGTTGGGGCTAGAGCGGCGAGTCTCAAACTGTTGGATGCGTCTCCTCCAGCAGAAGAAGCACATCTTTGTCCCGTGGGGCTAGGCCTTTCCGTGCGGTCGCTAGACGCGTTTAACTGCGGTGGCGTTCATGATGGCGTTTAAACGCCGTTTCTTTGATATGGCTTATCTCCGCAACCGTTGGGGCTAGAGCGGCGAGGCTGGTACCGTTGGATGTGTCTCCTCCAGCAGAAGAAGCGCATCTTTGTCCCGTTGCTCTAGGCCTTTCCGTTCGGCCGCTAGACGCGATTAACCGCGGCTACGTTTAAGGCGGCGTATCTCCGCAACCGTTGGGGCTAGAGCGGCGAGCCTGGTACCATTGGATGCGGCTCCTCCAGCAGAAGAAGCGCATCTTTGTCCCGTTGCTCTAGGCCTTTCCGTTCGGCCGCTAGACGCGATTAACCGAGGCCGTGTTTAACGCGGCGTATCTCCGCAACCGTTGGGGCTAGAGCGGCGAGCCTGGTACTGTTGGATGCGTCTCCTCCAGCAGAAGAAGCGCATCTTTGTCCCGTTGCTCTAGGCCTTTCCTTTCGGCCGCTAGACGCATTTAACTGCAGTGGCATTCATCATGGCGTTTAAACGCCGTTTCTTCGATATGGCTTATCTCCGCAACCGTTGGGGATAGAGCGGCGAGCTTGGTACCGTTGGATGCGTCTCCTACAGCAGAAGAAGCGCAACTTTGTCCCGTGGGGCTAGGCCTTTCCTTTCGGCCGCTAGACGCGATTAACCGCGGCTGCGTTTAAGGCGGCGTATCTCCGCAACCGTTGGGGCTAGAGCGGCGAGCCTGGGACTGTTGGATGCGTCTCCTCCAGCAGAAGAAGCGCAACTTTGTCCCGTTGCTCTAGACCTATCCGTTCGGCCGCTAGACGCGTTTAACCGCGGTGGCGTTCATCATGGCGTTTAAACGCCGTTTTTCGATATGGCGTATCTCCGCAACCGTTGGGGCTAGAGCGGCGAGCCTGGTACCGTTGGATGTGTCTCCTCCAGCAGAAAAAGCGCAACTTTGTCCCGTTGCTCTAGACCTATCCGTTCGGCCGCTAGACGCGTTTAACCGCGGTGGCGTTCATCATGGCGTTTAAACGCTGTTTTTCGATATGGCGTATCTCCGCAACCGTTGGGGCTAGAGCGGCGAGCCTGGTACCGTTGGATGTGTCTCCTCCAGCAGAAGAAGCGCATCTTTGTCCCGTTGCTCTAGGCCTTTCCGTTCGGCCGCTAGACGCGATTAACCGCGGCTGCGTTTAAGGCGGTGTATCTCCGCAACCGTTGGGGCTAGAGCGGCGAGCCTGGTACCGTTGGATGCGTCTCCTACAGCAGAAGAAGGGCATCTTTGTCCCGTTGCTATAGGCCTTTCCGGTCGGCCGCTAGACGTGTTTAACCGCGGTGGCGTTCATCATGGCGTTTAAACACTGTTTCTTCGATATGGCTTATCTCCGCAACCGTTGGGGCTAGAGCGGTGAGCCTGGTACTGTTGGATGCGTCTCCTAGAGCAGAAGAAGCGCATCTTTGTCCCGTGGGGCTAGGCCTTTCTGTTTGGCCGCTAGACGCGATTAACCGCGGCTGCGTTTAAGGGGGCGTATCTCCGCAACCGTTGGGGCTAGAGCGGCGAGCCTGGTACCGTTGGATGCGTCTCCTCCAGCAGAAGAAGCCGATCTTTGTGCCGTTGCTCTAGGCCTTTCCGTTCGGCCGCTAGACGCGTTTAACCGCGGTGGCGTTCATCATGGCGTTTAAACGCCGTTTTTCGATATGGCGTATCTCCGCAACCGTTTAGGCTAGAGCGGCGAGCCTGGGACTGTTGGATGCGTCTCCTCCAGCAGAAGAAGCGCAACTTTGTCCCGTTGCTCTAGACCTATCCGTTCGGCCGCTAGACGCGTTTAACCGCGGTGGCGTTCATCATGGCGTTTAAACGCCGTTTTTCGATATGGCGTATCTCCGCAACCGTTGGGGCTAGAGCGGCGAGCCTGGTACCGTTGGATGTGTCTCCTCCAGCAGAAGAAGCGCATCTTTGTCGCGTTGCTCTAGGCCTTTCCGTTCGGCAGCTAGACGCGATTAACCGCGGCTGCGTTTAAGGCGGCGTATCTCCGCAACCGTTGGGGCTAGAGCGGCGAGCCTGATACCATTGGATGCGGCTCCTCCAGCAGAAGAAGCGCATCTTTGTCCCGTTGCTCTAGGCCTTTCCGTTCGGCCGCTAGACGCGATTAACCGGGGCCGTGTTTAACGCGGCGTATCTCCGCAACCGTTGGGGCTAGAGCGGCGAGCCTGGTACTGTTGGATGCGTCTCCTCCAGCAGAAGAAGCGCATTTTTGTCCCGTTGCTCTAGGCCTTTCCGTTCGGCCGCTAGACGCGTTTAACCGCGGTGGCGTTCATCATGGTGTTTAAACGCCGTTTTTTCGATATGGCTTATCTCCGCAACCGTTGGGGCTAGAGCGGCGAGCCTCAAACCGTTGGATGCGTCTCCTACAGCAGAAGAAGGGCATCTTTGTCCCGTGGGGCTAGGCCTTTCCGTTCGGCCGCTAGACGCGATTAACCGCGGCTGCGTTTAAGGCGGTGTATCTCCGCAACCGTTGGGGATAGAGCGGCGAGCCTAGTACCGTTGGATGCGGCTCCTCCAGTAGAAGAAGCGCATCTTTGTCCCGTTGCTATAGGCCTTTCCGGTCGGCCGCTAGACGCGTTTAACTGCGGTGGCGTTCATCATGGCGTTTAAACGCCGTTTTTTCGATATGGCTTATCTCCGCAAACGTTGGGGCTAGAGCGGCGAGCCTGGTACTGTTGGATGCGTCTCCTAGAGCAGAAGAAGCGCATCTTTGTCCCGTAGGGCTAGGCCTTTCTGTTCGGCCGCTAGACGCGATTAACCGCGGCTGCGTTTAAGGGGGCGTATCTCCGCAACCGTTGGGGCTAGAGCGGCGAGCCTGGTACCGTTGGATGCGTCTCCTCCAGCAGAAGAAGCCCATCTTTGTCTCGTTGCTCTAGGCCTTTCCGTTCGGCCGCTAGACGCGTTTAACCGCGGTGGCGTTCATAATGGCGTTTAAACGCCGTTTCTTCGATATGGCGTATCTCCGCAACCGTTGGGGCTAGAGCGGCGAGTCTCAAACTGTTGGATGCGTCTCCTCCAGCAGAAGAAGCACATCTTTGTCCCGTGGGGCTAGGCCTTTCCGTGCGGTCGCTAGACGCGTTTAACTGCGGTGGCGTTCATGATGGCGTTTAAACGCCGTTTCTTTGATATGGCTTATCTCCGCAACCGTTGGGGCTAGAGCGGCGAGGCTGGTACCGTTGGATGTGTCTCCTCCAGCAGAAGAAGCGCATCTTTGTCCCGTTGCTCTAGGCCTTTCCGTTCGGCCGCTAGACGCGATTAACCGCGGCTACGTTTAAGGCGGCGTATCTCCGCAACCGTTGGGGCTAGAGCGGCGAGCCTGGTACCATTGGATGCGGCTCCTCCAGCAGAAGAAGCGCATCTTTGTCCCGTTGCTCTAGGCCTTTCCGTTCGGCCGCTAGACGCGATTAACCGGGGCCGTGTTTAACGCGGCGTATCTCCGCAACCGTTGGGGCTAGAGCGGCGAGCCTGGTACTGTTGGATGCGTCTCCTCCAGCAGAAGAAGCGCATCTTTGTCCCGTTGCTCTAGGCCTTTCCTTTCGGCCGCTAGACGCATTTAACTGCAGTGGCATTCATCATGGCGTTTAACCGCCGTTTCTTCGATATGGCTTATCTCCGCAACCGTTGGGGATAGAGCGGCGAGCTTGGTACCGTTGGATGCGTCTCCTACAGCAGAAGAAGCGCAACTTTGTCCCGTGGGGCTAGGCCTTTCCTTTCGGCCGCTAGACGCGATTAACCGCGGCTGCGTTTAAGGCGGCGTATCTCCGCAACCGTTGGGGCTAGAGTGGCGAGTCTCAAACCGTTGGATGCGTCTCCTCCAGCAGAAGAAGCACATCTTTGTCCCGTGTTGCTAGGCCTTTCCGTTCGGTCGCTAGACGCGTTTAACTGCGGTGGCGTTCATGATGGCGTTTAAACGCCGTTTCTTTGATATGGCTTATCTCCGCAACCGTTGGGGCTAGAGCAGCGAGGCTGGTACCTTTGGATGCGTCTCCTACAGCAGAAGAAGCGCATCTTTGTCCCGTGGGGCTAGGCCTTTCCGTTCGGCCGCTAGACGCGATTAACCGCGGCCACATTTAACACGGCATATCTCTGCAACCGTTGGGGCTAGAGCGGCGAGGCTGGTACCGTTGGATGTGTCTCCTCCAGCAGAAGAAGCCCATCTTTGTCCCGTGGGGCTAGGCCTTTCCGTTCGGCCGCTAGACGCGATTAACCGCGGCCACATTTAACACGGCGTATCTCCGCAACCATTGGGGCTAGAGCGGTGACCCTGGTACGATTGGATGCGGCTCCTCCAGCAGAAGAAGCGCATCTTTGTCCCGTTGCTCTAGGCCTTTCCGTTCGGCCGCTAGACGCGATTAACCGGGGCCGTGTTTAACGCGGCGTATCTCCGCAACCGTTGGGGCTAGAGCGGCGAGCCTGGTACCATTGGATGCGGCTCCTCCAGCAGAAGAAGCGCATCTTTGTCCCGTTGCTCTAGGCCTTTCCGTTCGGCCGCTAGACGCGATTAACCGGGGCCGTGTTTAACGCGGCGTATCTCCGCAACCGTTGGGGCTAGAGCGGCGAGCCTGGTACTGTTGGATGCGTCTCCTCCAGCAGAAGAAGCGCATCTTTGTCCCGTTGCTCTAGGCCTTTCCGTTCGGCCGCTAGACGCGATTAACCGCGGCTACGTTTAAGGCGGCGTATCTCCGCAACCGTTGGGGCTAGAGCGGCGAGCCTGGTACCATTGGATGCGGCTCCTCCAGCAGAAGAAGCGCATCTTTGTCCCGTTGCTCTAGGCCTATCCGTTCAGCCGCTAGACGCGTTTAACCGCGGTGGCGTTCATCATGGCGTTTAAACGCCGTTTTTCGATATGGCGTATCTCCGCAACCGTTGGGGCTAGAGCGGCGAGTCTCAAACTGTTGGATGCGTCTCCTCCAGCAGAAGAAGCACATCTTTGTCCCGTGGGGCTAGGCCTTTCCGTGCGGTCGCTAGACGCGTTTAACTGCGGTGGCGTTCATGATGGCGTTTAAACGCCGTTTCTTTGATATGGCTTATCTCCGCAACCGTTGGGGCTAGAGCAGCGAGGCTGGTACCGTTGGATGTGTCTCCTCCAGCAGAAGAAGCGCATCTTTGTCCCGTGGGGCTAGGCCTTTCCGTTCGGCCGCTAGACGCGATTAACCGCGGCCACATTTAACACGGCGTATCTCCGCAACCATTGGGGCTAGAGCGGTGACCCTGGTACGATTGGATGCGGCTCCTCCAGCAGAAGAAGCGCATCTTTGTCCCGTTGCTCTAGGCCTTTCCGTTCGGCCGCTAGACGCGATTAACCGCGGCTACGTTTAAGGCGGCGTATCTCCGCAACCGTTGGGGCTAGAGCGGCGAGCCTGGTACCATTGGATGCGGCTCCTCCAGCAGAAGAAGCGCATCTTTGTCCCGTTGCTCTAGGCCTTTCCGTTCGGCCGCTAGACGCGATTAACCGGGGCCGTGTTTAACGCGGCGTATCTCCGCAACCGTTGGGGCTAGAGCGGCGAGCCTGGTACTGTTGGATGCGTCTCCTCCAGCAGAAGAAGCGCATCTTTGTCCCGTTGCTCTAGGCCTTTCCTTTCGGCCGCTAGACGCATTTAACTGCAGTGGCATTCATCATGGCGTTTAAACGCCGTTTCTTCGATATGGCTTATCTCCGCAACCGTTGGGGCTAGAGCGGCGAGCCTGGTACCGTTGGATGCGTCTCCTCCAGCAGAAGAAGGGCATCTTTGTCCCGTAGGGCTAGGCCTTTCTGTTCGGCCGCTAGACGCGATTAACCGCGGCTGCGTTTAAGGGGGCGTATCTCCGCAACCGTTGGGGCTAGAGCGGCGAGCCTGGTACCGTTGGATGCGTCTCCTCCAGCAGAAGAAGCCCATCTTTGTCTCGTTGCTCTAGGCCTTTCCGTTCGGCCGCTAGACGCGTTTAACCGCGGTGGCGTTCATTATGGCGTTTAAACGCCGTTTCTTCGATATGGCTTATCTCCGCAACCGTTTAGGCTAGAGCGGCGAGCCTGGGACTGTTGGATGCGTCTCCTCCAGCAGAAGAAGCGCAACTTTGTCCCGTTGCTCTAGGCCTATCCGTTCAGCCGCTAGACGCGTTTAACCGCGGTGGCGTTCATCATGGCGTTTAAACGCCGTTTTTCGATATGGCGTATCTCCGCAACCGTTGGGGCTAGAGCGGCGAGCCTCAAACCGTTGGATGCGTCTCCTACAGCAGAAGAAGGGCATCTTTGTCCCGTGGGGCTAGGCCTTTCCGTTCGGCCGCTAGACGCGATTAACCGCGGCTGCGTTTAAGGCGGTGTATCTCCGCAACCGTTGGGGCTAGAGCGGCGAGCCTAGTACCGTTGGATGCGCCTCCTCCAGTAGAAGAAGCGGATCTTTGTCCCGTTGCTATAGGCCTTTCCGTTCGGCCGCTAGACGCGTTTAACTGCTGTGGCGTTCATGATGGCGTTTAAACGCCATTTCTTCGATATGGCTTATCTCCGCAACCGTTGGGGCTAGAGCGGCGAGCCTGGTACCGTTGGATGCGTCTCCTCCAGCAGAAGAAGCCCATCTTTGTCCCGTTGCTCTAGCCCTTTTCGTTCGGCCGCTAGACGCGATTAACCGCGGCTGCGTTTAAGGCGGCGTATCTCCGCAACCGTTGGGGCTAGAGCGGCGAGCCTCGTACCGTTGGATGCGTCTCCTCCAGCAGAAGAAGCCCATCTTTGTCCCGTTGCTCTAGCCCTTTCCGTTCGGCCGCTAGACGCGTTTAACCGCGGTGGCGTTCATCATGGCGTTTAAACGCCGTTTCTTCGATATAGGTTATCTCCGCAACCGTTGGGGCTAGAGCGGCGAGCCTGGTACCGTTGGATGCGTCTCCTCCAGCAGAAGAAGGGCATCTTTGTGCCGTTGCTTTAGGCCTTTCCGTTCGGCCGCTAGACGCGTTTAACCGCGGTGGTGTTCATCATGGGGTTTAAACGCCATTTCTTCGATATGGCTTATCTCCGCAACCGTTGGGGCTAGAGCGGCAAGCTTGGTACCGGTGGATGCGGCTCCTCCAGTAAAAGAAGGGGATCTTTGTCGCGTTGCTCTAGGCCTTTCCGTTCGGCCGCTAGACGCGTTTAACCGCGGTGGTGTTCATCATGGCGTTTAAACGCCGTTTCTTCGATATGGCTTATCTCCGCAACCGTTGGAGGTAGAGCGGCGAGCCTCAAACCGTTGGATGCGTCTCCTGCAGCAGAAGAAGCGCATCTTTGTTCCGTTGCTCTAGGCCTTTCCGTTCGGCCGCTAGACGCGTTTAACCGCGTTGGCGTTCATCATGGTGTTTAAACGCCGTTTTTTCGATATGGCTTATCTCCGGAACCGATGGGGCTAGAGCGGTGGCCCTGGTACCGTTGGATGCATCTCCTCCAGCAGAAGAAGCCCATCTTTGTCCGGTGGTGCTAGGCCTTTCCGTTCGGCCGCTAGACGCGATTAACCGCGGCCGTGTTTAACGCGGCGTATCTCCGCAACCGTTGGGGCTAGAGCGGCGGCCCTGGTACCGTTGGATGCGTCTCCTCCAGCAGAAGAAGCGCATCTTTGTCGCGTTGCTCTAGGCCTTTCCGTTCGGCCGCTAGACGCGTTTAACTGCGGTGGCGTTCATGATGGCGTTTAAACGCCATTTATTCGATATGGCTTATCTCCGCAACCGTTGGGGCTAGAGCGGCGAGCCTGGTACCGTTGGATGCGTCTCCTCCAGCAGAAGAAGCCCATCTTTGTCGCGTTGCTCTAGCCCTTTCCGTTCGGCCGCTAGACGCGTTTAACCGCAGCTGCGTTTAAGGCGTCGTATCTCCGCACCCGTTGGGGCTAGAGCGGCGAGCCTGGTACCCTTGGATGCGTCTCCTCCAGCAGAAGAAGGGCATCTTTGTGGCGTTGCTTTAGGCCTTTCCGTTCGGCCGCTAGACGCGTTTAACCGCGGTGGTGTTCATCATGGCGTTTAAACGCCGTTTCTTCGATATGGCTTATCTCCGCAACCGTTGGGGCTAGAGCGGCGATTCTCAAACCTTTGGATGCGTCTCCTCCAACAGAAGAAGCGCATCTTTGTCCCGTGGGGCTAGGCCTTTCTGTTCGGCCGCTAGACGCGATTAACCGCGGCTGCGTTTAAGGGGGCGTATCTCCGCAACCGTTGGGGCTAGAGCGGCGAGCCTGGTACTGTTGGATGCGTCTCCTCCAGCTGAAGAAGCGCATTTTTGTCCCGTTGCTCTAGGCCTTTCCTTTCGGCCGCTAGACGCGTTTAACTGCAGTGGCGTTCATCATGGCGTTTAAACGCCGTTTCTTCGATATGGCTTATCTCCGCAACCGTTGGGGCTAGAGCGGCGAGGCTGGAACCGTTGGATGCGTCTCCTACAGCAGAAGAAGCGCATCTTTGTCCCGTGGGGTTAGGCCTTTCCTTTCGGCCGCTAGACGCGATTAACCGCGGCTGCGTTTAAGGCGGCGTATCTCCGCAACCGTTGGGGCTAGAGCGGCGAGCCTGGTACTGTTGGATGCGTCTCCTCCAGCAGAAGAAGCGCATCTTTGTCCCGTTGGTCTAGGCCTTTCCGTTCGGCCGCTAGACGCGTTTAACCGCGGTGGCGTTCATCATGGCGTTTAAACGCCGTTTTTTCGATATGGCTTATCTCCGCAACCGTTGGGGCTAGAGCGGCGAGCCTCAAACCGTTGGATGCGTCTCCTACAGCAGAAGAAGGGCATCTTTGTCCCGTGGGGTAGGCCTTTCCGTTCGGCCGCTAGACGCGATTAACCGCGGCTGCGTTTAAGGCGGTGTATCTCCGCAACCGTTGGGGCTAGAGCGGCGAGCCTAGTACCGTTGGATGCGGCTCCTCCAGTAGAAGAAGGGCATCTTTGTCCCGTTGCTATAGGCCTTTCCGGTCGGCCGCTAGACGCGTTTAACCGCGGTGGCGCTCATAATGGCGTTTAAACGCCGTTTCTTCGATATGGCTTATCTCCGCAACCGTTTAGGCTAGAGCGGCGAGCCTGGTACTGTTGGATGCGTCTCCTCCAGCAGAAGAAGCGCATCTTTGTCCCGTTGCTCTAGGCCTTTCCTTTCGGCCGCTAGACGCGTTTAACTGCAGTGCCGTTCATCATGGCGTTTAAACGCCGTTTCTTCGATATGGCTTATCTCCGCAACCGTTGGGGATAGAGCGGCGAGCTTGGTACCGTTGGATGCGTCTCCTACAGCAGAAGAAGCGCAACTTTGTCCCGTGGGGCTAGGCCTTTCCTTTCGGCCGCTAGACGTGATTAACCGCGGCTGCGTTTAAGGCGGCGTATCTCTGCAACCGTTGGGGCTAGAGCGGCTAGTCTCAAACCGTTGGATGCGTCTCCTCCAGCAGAAGAAGGGCATCTTTGTGCCGTTGCTTTAGGCCTTTCCGTGCGGTCGCTAGACGCGTTTAACTGCGGTGACGTTCATGATGGCGTTTAAACGCCGTTTATTTGATATGGCTTATCTCCGCAACCGTTGGGGCTAGAGCGGCGTGGCTGGTACCGTTGGATGTGTCTCCTCCAGCAGAAGAAGCGCATCTTTGTCCCGTTGCTCTAGGCCTTTTCGTTCGGCCGCTAGACGCGATTAACCGCGGCTGCGTTTAAGGCGGCGTATCTCCGCAACCGTTGGGGCTAGAGCGGCGAGCCTGGTACCGTTGGATGCGTTTCCTCCAGCAGAAGAAGCCCATTTTTGTCGCGTTGCTCTAGGCCTTTCCCTTCGGCCGCTAGACGCGTTTAACTGCTGTGGCGTTCATGATGGCGTTTAAACGCCATTTCTTCGATATGGCTTATCTCCGCAACCGTTGGGGCTAGAGCGGCGAGCCTGGTACCGTTGGATGCGTCTCCTCCAGCAGAAGAAGGGCATCTTTGTGCCGTTGCTTTAGGCCTTTCCGTTCGTCCGCTAGACGCGTTTAACCGCGGTGGTGTTCATCATGGGGTTTAAACGCCATTTCTTCGATATGGCTTATCTCCGCAACCGTTGGGGCTAGAGCGGCAAGCCTGGTACCGGTGGATGCGGCTCCTCCAGTAAAAGAAGGGTATCTTTGTCGCGTTGCTCTAGGCCTTTCCGTTCGGCCGCTAGACGCGTTTAACCGCGGTGGTGTTCATCATGGCGTTTAAACGCCGTTTCTTCGATATGGCTTATCTCCGCAACCGTTGGAGGTAGAGCGGCGAGCCTCAAACCGTTGGATGCGTCTCCTCCAGCAGAAGAAGCGCATCTTTGTTCCGTTGCTCTAGGCCTTTCCGTTCGGCCGCTAGACGCGTTTAACCGCGTTGGCGTTCATCATGGTGTTTAAACGCCGTTTTTTCGATATGGCTTATCTCCGCAACCGTTGGGGCTAGAGCGGCGAGCCTAGCACCGTTGGATGCGCCTCCTCCACTAGAAAAAGCACATCTTTGTCCCGTTGCTATAGGCCTTTCCGTTCGGCCGCTAGACGCGTTTAACCGCGTTGGCGTTCATCATGGTGTTTAAACGCTGTTTTTTCGATATGGCTTATCTCCGCAACCGTTGGGGCTAGAGCGGCGAGCCTGGTACTGTTGGATGCGTCTCCTAGAGCAGAAGAAGGGCATCTTTGTCCCGTGGGGCTAGGCCTTTCTGTTCGGCCGCTAGACGCGATTAACCGCGGCTGCGTTTAAGGGGGCGTATCTCCGCAACCGTTGGGGCTAGAGCGGCGAGCCTGGTACCGTTGGATGCGTCTCCTCCAGCAGAAGAAGCCCATCTTTGTCCCGTTGCTCTAGGCCTTTTCGTTCGGCCGCTAGACGCGATTAACCGCGGCTGCGTTTAAGGCGGCGTATTTCCGCAACCGTTGGGGCTAGAGCGGCGAGCCTCGTACCGTTGGATGCGTCTCCTCCAGCAGAAGAAGCCGATCTTTGTCCCGTTGCTCTAGCCCTTTCCGTTCGGCCGCTAGACGCGTTTAACCGCGGTGGCGTTCATCATGGCGTTTAAACGCCGTTTCTTCGATATAGGTTATCTCCGCAACCGTTGGAGGTAGAGCGGCGAGCCTCAAACCGTTGGATGCGTCTCCTCCAGCAGAAGCAGCGCATCTTTGTCGCGTGGGGCTAGGCCTTTCCCTTCGGCCGCTAGACGCGTTTAACCGCGGTGGCTTTCATCATGGCGTTTAAATGCCGTTTATTCGATATGGCTTATCTCCGCAACCGTTGGGGCTAGAGCGGCGAGCCTGGTACTGTTGGATGCGTCTCCTAGAGCAGAAGAAGCGCATCTTTGTCCCGTTGCTCTAGGCCTTTTCGTTCGGCCGCTAGACGTGATTAACCGCGGCTGCGTTTAAGGCGGCGTATCTCCGCAACCGTTGGGGCTAGAGCGGCGAGCCTAGTACCGTTGGATGCGCCTCCTCCAGTAGAAGAAGCGGATATTTGTCCCGTTGCTATAGGCCTTTCCGTTCGGCCGCTAGACGCGTTTAACTGCTGTGGCGTTCATGATGGCGTTTAAACGCCATTTCTTCGATATGGCTTATCTCCGCAACCGTTGGGGCTAGAGCGGCGAGCCTGGTACCGTTGGATGCGTCTCCTCCAGCAGAAGAAGCGCATCTTTGTCCCGTTGCTCTAGCCCTTTCCGTTCGGCCGCTAGACGCGTTTAACCGCGGTGGCGTTCATCATGGCGTTTAAACGCCGTTTCTTCGATATAGGTTATCTCCGCAACCGTTGGGACTAGAGCGGCGAGCCTGTTACCGTTGGATGCGTCTCCTCCAGCAGAAGAAGGGCATCTTTGTGCCGTTGCTTTAGGCCTTTCCGTTCGGCCGCTAGACGCGTTTAACCGTGGTGGTGTTCATCATGGCGTTTAAACGCCATTTCTTCGATATGGCTTATCTCCGCAACCGTTGGGGCTAGAGCGGCGAGCCTGGTACCGGTGGATGCGGCTCCTCCAGTAAAAGAAGGGGATCTTTGTCGCGTTGCTCTAGGCCTTTCCGTTCGGCCGCTAGACGCGTTTAACCGCGGTGGCGTTCATCATGGTGTTTAAACGCCGTTTCTTCGATATGGCTTATCTCCGCAACCGATGGGGCTAGAGCGGCGGCCCTGGTACCGTTGGATGCATCTCCTCCAGCAGAAGAAGCGCATCTTTGTCCTGTGGTGCTAGGCCTTTCCGTTCGGCCGCTAGACGCGATTAACCGCGGCCATGTTTAACGCGGCGTATCTCCGCAACCGTTGGGGCTAGAGCGGCGAGTCTCAAACTGTTGGATGCGTCTCCTCCTGCAGAAGAAGCACATCTTTGTCCCGTGGGGCTAGGCCTTTCCGTGCGGTCGCTAGACGCGTTTAACTGCGGTGGCGTTCATGATGGCGTTTAAACGCCGTTTCTTTGATATGGCTTATCTCCGCAAACGTTGGGGCTAGAGCGGCGAGGCTGGTACCGTTGGATGTGTCTCCTCCAGCAGAAGAAGGGCATCTTTGTCCCGTTGCTCTAGGCCTTTCCGTTCGGCCGCTAGACGCGATTAACCGCGGCTACGTTTAAGGCGGCGTATCTCCGCAACCGTTGGGGCTAGAGCGGCGAGCCTGGTACCATTGGATGCGGCTCCTCCAGCAGAAGAAGGGCATCTTTGTCCCGTTGCTCTAGCCCTTTCCGTTCGGCCGCTAGACGCGTTTAACCGCGGCTGCGTTTAAGGCGTCGTATCTCCGCACCCGTTGGGGCTAGAGCGGCGAGCCTGGTACCATTGGATGCGGCTCCTAGGGTTAGGTTAGGGGAAAAGATTGCGACACCAGGTCACGCACAGCCCCACGCTGGAAACAAAGAGGAAAGGAATAGATTAGGGTTAGAAAAACTTAGGGGTTTAAATTAAATTAAAATAGGGTTAGGATAAATTAGGGTTGGGAAAATTAGGGTAAACAAATTGATTATAATAAATGAAAAATAAAAAATTAAGATTAGGGTTAAAGTAAAGGTTATGTTTAGGGCTAATAAAGAATAGGGTTAGAAAGCATAGAAAAGTAAAAGGTTAGGGTTAGGGTTAGGGTCAAAGTAATTAATCGGTACCCCCTCACGAGGGACCAGAAATGCACGGGCCATCCCCCGGGACCCCACCCTCAGTCGATCCCCGGGATATCGTCTCTGTTTTTTATAATGGACCTCCGTCCATTTTTCCTGAGTTCTGTAACTCATATCTATCAGTTTGTGATGAAATCAAATGCAATCAGATAAAGTAAACTTTAGATTTATTTTTGTATCAACTTAGATTTATTATGAAAATCAAATGAACTTAGATTTATTTTTGTACACTTAGATTTATTATGCAAAGCAAATCAAATTAGATTTATTTTTGTATCAACTTAGATTTATTATGAAAATCAAATGAACTTAGATTTATTTTTGTACACTTAGATTTATTATGCAAAGCAAATCAAATTAGATTTATTTTTGTACTGTAATAAAACTCAACTCAACTTAGACTTATATCAAACCAACTTAGATTTACTTTTATAAGAACATCAACTTAGATTTATTTTTGTAAAAATCAAATCAACCTGTGTACTTAGAGTTATAATGAAAAAGAAAATCAACTTAGATATATTTTTGTATTTATTTTGGCCATTAAATGAAATAAAATAAAGCTCAAAAGAAACTGTGCCCAGTTGCAACGTTTCGACCTCTGCGGTCTTCTTCAGGCAAGGGCACTTTATCAAACAAAACAGACTAAGGCTTTTTGGCAAGTGAGTATAGTGTTTCTCCTCTTGCAGTGAAAACAGAAATGAAGACTTTAAATTTACTCCAAGTATTTTTTCTTCTCCTTCCAGTTTAAAACATTTTGTATTTTGTATTTTTTATTTTCTGTAAGCCACCCAAATTATTTTCTTTTAAAATAAATTAAGACTTAAGCCTATATAATTTTTTTGAAGTATTTTACCATTTATTTAACCCTTTATTTCCCTATTTCAAATATGTTTAATTTTTTATTTTTTCTTTGTCATAATTAAGCCAATTAATTCTATTGATAAAAATGAAACCCCAAGCTTAAAGCAAATTATATAAAGTATTTAGGGTTAGAACTAGATAGGGTTTAAAGTATTTAGGGTTAAAACTAGATAGGGTTAAGGGATAGGCCTATTAGGCTTCAGTTTTGGGGATTAGAATTTAGGGTTAGTTGTAGGGTCTAGCGGTTAAGGTTAGGTTTTGGGGTTAGGTTTGGGGATTGTAGGTCAGTCTTTAGGACTCGGAGTTGGGGTTTTGGACTCACCCTTAAGTTCTAGAGTTGAAATAGGGCTTTGTATTAGCTTTTCATACCCCCATTTCATTAGGCTCTCAGCCATTGATTCTGTCATCGTAGCCACTGTACTTGTACTTTGTGGCAGCAATGAAAATTTACGTGGATCAGGATTTTTCGACCTCTCCTGGCGGTCCTTCTCTGTAGCTTTGATTGGTTGTTGTTTCCCCTTTGATGTTTGAATTGTGTTAGTATTCTTCAATGTGGCCACCATCTCTGTACCTTGTGTCAGCAATGGAATTTGACCAGGATCAGGATTTTCTGACCCGTCCAGGCGGTCCTTATCTGTAGCTTTGGTTGGTTGTTGTTTCCCCTTTAATGTTTGAGTTGTGTTAGTCTTCTGTTGTGGAGGAGTTTTCTTACGTGGCATAACTGAATCTGGGTTCGAGGGAAGTTCCACAATCTCTTCCAAGAACTTTGCCTGAGATTCCGGGAGCACAGATCCACGGCCCCTTCTCATGGGTTGCACTTCTTCATGTTGGTGGTCCTCTTCTAGGTCTACCGTTTCTGCAACCTGTTCGCCCTCAGTCTCCTCACAAGTCATGATCAAGGCCTTCGCGTGATCCAAAGCCTCCTGTGTGATCCTGGTCAGATTTCGTCTAGCCCACTTCGTGGCCACCTCAAAAGCGATCTCCCAATTGGGGTCCAATTCCCCTGACAAGTCTTTCAACATATTATCCAACCCTTCCCTATAATGATCTTGTAAAATGATCAAAGTATTGTAGCCCCAATTCTTAGCATTTCCCACTATCATGTCCACAATCTTTTGTGTTGGGACAGCTGGTTTGATCATGGAAGCCAAGATGTCCACCATACTGGCGATCATCCGTGGACCTGATTGATCTGGCTCTGGGGAAACATTTTGTAGATGGTGCACCATTTTAATGATCTTGTACAGGGAACGCACCAGTTTTGCAAACTTGGGATCGGTGGGTGGAAATTGTTGCTGTCTGGTTGTTGGGAACTGTCTGTGTTTCAACCTTGCATCCTCCTGATCGTGAGGACGGTAGGACCGGTTTTGAGTAGGTTGTGGATTACACTGGCGGACCACGTCCGCGTAGGATCTCCTTTGGGATCCCGAATATCTTGAAGGAATCGTGGGTCGAGCCAGAGCAGAGCGAACCAAGGGAGGCACAGGCCGGTTAGGATCAAAGTAATTAATCGGTACCCCCTCACGAGGGACCAGAAATGCACGGGCCATCCCCCGGGACCCCACCCTCAGTCGATCCCCGGGATATCGTCTCTGTTTTTTATAATGGACCTCCGTCCATTTTTCCTGAGTTCTGTAACTCATATCTATCAGTTTGTGATGAAATCAAATGCAATCAGATAAAGTAAACTTTAGATTTATTTTTGTATCAACTTAGATTTATTATGAAAATCAAATGAACTTAGATTTATTTTTGTACACTTAGATTTATTATGCAAAGCAAATCAAATTAGATTTATTTTTGTATCAACTTAGATTTATTATGAAAATCAAATGAACTTAGATTTATTTTTGTACACTTAGATTTATTATGCAAAGCAAATCAAATTAGATTTATTTTTGTACTGTAATAAAACTCAACTCAACTTAGACTTATATCAAACCAACTTAGATTTACTTTTATAAGAACATCAACTTAGATTTATTTTTGTAAAAATCAAATCAACCTGTGTACTTAGAGTTATAATGAAAAAGAAAATCAACTTAGATATATTTTTGTATTTATTTTGGCCATTAAATGAAATAAAATAAAGCTCAAAAGAAACTGTGCCCAGTTGCAACGTTTCGACCTCTGCGGTCTTCTTCAGGCAAGGGCACTTTATCAAACAAAACAGACTAAGGCTTTTTGGCAAGTGAGTATAGTGTTTCTCCTCTTGCAGTGAAAACAGAAATGAAGACTTTAAATTTACTCCAAGTATTTTTTCTTCTCCTTCCAGTTTAAAACATTTTGTATTTTGTATTTTTTATTTTCTGTAAGCCACCCAAATTATTTTCTTTTAAAATAAATTAAGACTTAAGCCTATATAATTTTTTTGAAGTATTTTACCATTTATTTAACCCTTTATTTCCCTATTTCAAATATGTTTAATTTTTTATTTTTTCTTTGTCATAATTAAGCCAATTAATTCTATTGATAAAAATGAAACCCCAAGCTTAAAGCAAATTATATAAAGTATTTAGTGTTAGAACTAGATAGGGTTTAAAGTATTTAGGGTTAAAACTAGATAGGGTTAAGGGATAGGCCTATTAGGCTTCAGTTTTGGGGATTAGAATTTAGGGTTAGTTGTAGGGTCTAGCGGTTAAGGTTAGGTTTTGGGGTTAGGTTTGGGGATTGTAGGTCAGTCTTTAGGACTCGGAGTTGGGGTTTTGGACTCACCCTTAAGTTCTAGAGTTGAAATAGGGCTTTGTATTAGCTTTTCATACCCCCATTTCATTAGGCTCTCAGCCATTGATTCTGTCATCGTAGCCACTGTACTTGTACTTTGTGGCAGCAATGAAAATTTACGTGGATCAGGATTTTTCGACCTCTCCTGGCGGTCCTTCTCTGTAGCTTTGATTGGTTGTTGTTTCCCCTTTGATGTTTGAATTGTGTTAGTATTCTTCAATGTGGCCACCATCTCTGTACCTTGTGTCAGCAATGGAATTTGACCAGGATCAGGATTTTCTGACCCGTCCAGGCGGTCCTTATCTGTAGCTTTGGTTGGTTGTTGTTTCCCCTTTAATGTTTGAGTTGTGTTAGTCTTCTGTTGTGGAGGAGTTTTCTTACGTGGCATAACTGAATCTGGGTTCGAGGGAAGTTCCACAATCTCTTCCAAGAACTTTGCCTGAGATTCCGGGAGCACAGATCCACGGCCCCTTCTCATGGGTTGCACTTCTTCATGTTGGTGGTCCTCTTCTAGGTCTACCGTTTCTGCAACCTGTTCGCCCTCAGTCTCCTCACAAGTCATGATCAAGGCCTTCGCGTGATCCAAAGCCTCCTGTGTGATCCTGGTCAGATTTCGTCTAGCCCACTTCGTGGCCACCTCAAAAGCGATCTCCCAATTGGGGTCCAATTCCCCTGACAAGTCTTTCAACATATTATCCAACCCTTCCCTATAATGATCTTGTAAAATGATCAAAGTATTGTAGCCCCAATTCTTAGCATTTCCCACTATCATGTCCACAATCTTTTGTGTTGGGACAGCTGGTTTGATCATGGAAGCCAAGATGTCCACCATACTGGCGATCATCCGTGGACCTGATTGATCTGGCTCTGGGGAAACATTTTGTAGATGGTGCACCATTTTAATGATCTTGTACAGGGAACGCACCAGTTTTGCAAACTTGGGATCGGTGGGTGGAAATTGTTGCTGTCTGGTTGTTGGGAACTGTCTGTGTTTCAACCTTGCATCCTCCTGATCGTGAGGACGGTAGGACCGGTTTTGAGTAGGTTGTGGATTACACTGGCGGACCACGTCCGCGTAGGATCTCCTTTGGGATCCCGAATATCTTGAAGGAATCGGGGGTCGAGCCAGAGCAGAGCGAACCAAGGGAGGCACAGGCCGGTTAGGATCAAAGTAATTAATCGGTACCCCCTCACGAGGGACCAGAAATGCACGGGCCATCCCCCGGGACCCCACCCTCAGTCGATCCCCGGGATATCGTCTCTGTTTTTTATAATGGACCTCCGTCCATTTTTCCTGAGTTCTGTAACTCATATCTATCAGTTTGTGATGAAATCAAATGCAATCAGATAAAGTAAACTTTAGATTTATTTTTGTATCAACTTAGATTTATTATGAAAATCAAATGAACTTAGATTTATTTTTGTACACTTAGATTTATTATGCAAAGCAAATCAAATTAGATTTATTTTTGTATCAACTTAGATTTATTATGAAAATCAAATGAACTTAGATTTATTTTTGTACACTTAGATTTATTATGCAAAGCAAATCAAATTAGATTTATTTTTGTACTGTAATAAAACTCAACTCAACTTAGACTTATATCAAACCAACTTAGATTTACTTTTATACTTAGATTTATAATGAAAATCCGATCAACTTAGACTTATTATGAAGATCCAATGAACATCAACTTAGATTTATTTTTGTAAAAATCAAGTCAACCTGTGTACTTAGAGTTATAATGAAAAAGAAAATCAACTTAGATATATTTTTGTAATGAATATTAAATCAACTTAGATTTATTTTGGCCATTAAATGAAATAAAATAAAGCTCAAAAGAAACTGTGCCCAGTTGCAACGTTTCGACCTCTGCGGTCTTCTTCAGGCAAGGGCACTTTATCAAACAAAACAGGCTAAGGCTTTTTGGCAAGTGAGTATAGTGTTTCTCCTCTTGCAGTGAAAACAGAAATGAAGACTTTAAATTTACTCCAAGTATTTTTTCTTCTCCTTCCTGTTTAAAACATTTTGTATTTTGTATTTTTTATTTTCTGTAAGCCACCCAAATTATTTTCTTTTAAAATAAATTAAGACTTAAGCCTATATTATTTTTTCGAAGTATTTTACCATTTATTTAACCCTTTATTTCCCTATTTCAAATATGTTTAATTTTTTCTTTTTTCTTTATGTCATAATTAAGCCCATTAATTCTATTGATAAAAATGAAACCCCAAGCTTAAAGCAAATTATATAAAGTATTTAGGGTTAGAACTAGATAGGGTTTAAAGTATTTAGGATAGGGTTTAAAGTATTTAGGGTTAAAACTAGATAGGGTTAAGGGATAGGCCGATTAGGCTTCAGTTTTGGGGATTAGAATTTAGGGTTAGTTGTAGGGTCTAGCGGTTAAGGTTAGGTTTTGGGGTTAGGTTTGGGGATTGTAGGTCAGTCTTTAGGACTCGGAGTTGGGGTTTTGGACTCACCCTTAAGTTCTAGAGTTGAAATAGGGCTTTGTATTAGCTTTTCATACCCCCATTTCATTAGGCTCTCAGCCATTGATTCTGTCATCGTAGCCACTGTACTTGTACTTTGTGGCAGCAATGAAAATTTACGTGGATCAGGATTTTTCGACCTCTCCTGGCGGTCCTTCTCTGTAGCTTTGATTGGTTGTTGTTTCCCCTTTGATGTTTGAATTGTGTTAGTATTCTTCAATGTGGCCACCATCTCTGTACCTTGTGTCAGCAATGGAATTCGACCAGGATCAGGATTTTCTGACCCGTCCAGGCGGGTCCTTATCTGTAGCTTTGGTTGGTTGTTGTTTCCCCTTTAATGTTTGAGTTGTGTTAGTCTTCTGTTGTGGAGGAGTTTTCTTACGTGGCATAACTGAATCTGGGTTCGAGGGAAGTTCCACAATCTCTTCCAAGAACTTTGCCTGAGATTCCGGGAGCACAGATCCACGGCCCCTTCTCATGGGTTGCACTTCTTCATGTTGGTGGTCCTCTTCTAGGTCTACCGTTTCTGCAACCTGTTCTCCCTCAGTCTCCTCACAAGTCATGATCAAGGCCTTCGCGTGATCCAAAGCCTCCTGTGTGATCCTGGTCAGATTTCGTCTAGCCCACTTCGTGGCCACCTCAAAAGCGATCTCCCAATTGGGGTCCAATTCCCCTGACAAGTCTTTCAACATATTATCCAACCCTTCCCTATAATGATCTTGTAAAATGATCAAAGTATTGTAGCCCCAATTCTTAGCATTTCCCACTATCATGTCCACAATCTTTTGTGTTGGGACAGCTGGTTTGATCATGGAAGCCAAGATGTCCACCATACTGGCGATCATCCGTGGACCTGATTGATCTGGCTCTGGGGAAACATTTTGTAGATGGTGCACCATTTTAATGATCTTGTACAGGGAACGCACCAGTTTTGCAAACTTGGGATCGGTGGGTGGAAATTGTTGCTGTCTGGTTGTTGGGAACTGTCTGTGTTTCAACCTTGCATCCTCCTGATCGTGAGGACGGTAGGACCGGTTTTGAGTAGGTTGTGGATTACACTGGCGGACCACGTCCGCGTAGGATCTCCTTTGGGATCCCGAATATCTTGAAGGAATCGGGGGTCGAGCCAGAGCAGAGCGAACCAAGGGAGGCACAGGCCGGTTAGGATCAAAGTAATTAATCGGTACCCCCTCACGAGGGACCAGAAATGCACGGGCCATCCCCCGGGACCCCACCCTCAGTCGATCCCCGGGATATCGTCTCTGTTTTTTATAATGGACCTCCGTCCATTTTTCCTGAGTTCTGTAACTCATATCTATCAGTTTGTGATGAAATCAAATGCAATCAGATAAAGTAAACCTTAGATTTATTTTTGTATCAACTTAGATTTATTATGAAAATCAAATGAACTTAGATTTATTTTTGTACACTTAGATTTATTATGCAAAGCAAATCAAATTAGATTTATTTTTGTATCAACTTAGATTTATTATGAAAATCAAATGAACTTAGATTTATTTTTGTACACTTAGATTTATTATGCAAAGCAAATCAAATTAGATTTATTTTTGTACTGTAATAAAACTCAACTCAACTTAGACTTATATCAAACCAACTTAGATTTACTTTTATACTTAGATTTATAATGAAAATCCGATCAACTTAGACTTATTATGAAGATCCAATGAACATCAACTTAGATTTATTTTTGTAAAAATCAAGTCAACCTGTGTACTTAGAGTTATAATGAAAAAGAAAATCAACTTAGATATATTTTTGTAATGAATATTAAATCAACTTAGATTTATTTTGGCCATTAAATGAAATAAAATAAAGCTCAAAAGAAACTGTGCCCAGTTGCAACGTTTCGACCTCTGCGGTCTTCTTCAGGCAAGGGCACTTTATCAAACAAAACAGGCTAAGGCTTTTTGGCAAGTGAGTATAGTGTTTCTCCTCTTGCAGTGAAAACAGAAATGAAGACTTTAAATTTACTCCAAGTATTTTTTCTTCTCCTTCCTGTTTAAAACATTTTGTATTTTGTATTTTTTATTTTCTGTAAGCCACCCAAATTATTTTCTTTTAAAATAAATTAAGACTTAAGCCTATATTATTTTTTCGAAGTATTTTACCATTTATTTAACCCTTTATTTCCCTATTTCAAATATGTTTAATTTTTTCTTTTTTCTTTATGTCATAATTAAGCCCATTAATTCTATTGATAAAAATGAAACCCCAAGCTTAAAGCAAATTATATAAAGTATTTAGGGTTAGAACTAGATAGGGTTTAAAGTATTTAGGATAGGGTTTAAAGTATTTAGGGTTAAAACTAGATAGGGTTAAGGGATAGGCCGATTAGGCTTCAGTTTTGGGGATTAGAATTTAGGGTTAGTTGTAGGGTCTAGCGGTTAAGGTTAGGTTTTGGGGTTAGGTTTGGGGATTGTAGGTCAGTCTTTAGGACTCGGAGTTGGGGTTTTGGACTCACCCTTAAGTTCTAGAGTTGAAATAGGGCTTTGTATTAGCTTTTCATACCCCCATTTCATTAGGCTCTCAGCCATTGATTCTGTCATCGTAGCCACTGTACTTGTACTTTGTGGCAGCAATGAAAATTTACGTGGATCAGGATTTTTCGACCTCTCCTGGCAGTCCTTCTCTGTAGCTTTGATTGGTTGTTGTTTCCCCTTTGATGTTTGAATTGTGTTAGTATTCTTCAATGTGGCCACCATCTCTGTACCTTGTGTCAGCAATGGAATTCGACCAGGATCAGGATTTTCTGACCCGTCCAGGCGGTCCTTATCTGTAGCTTTGGTTGGTTGTTGTTTCCCCTTTAATGTTTGAGTTGTGTTAGTCTTCTGTTGTGGAGGAGTTTTCTTACGTGGCATAACTGAATCTGGGTTCGAGGGAAGTTCCACAATCTCTTCCAAGAACTTTGCCTGAGATTCCGGGAGCACAGATCCACGGCCCCTTCTCATGGGTTGCACTTCTTCATGTTGGTGGTCCTCTTCTAGGTCTACCGTTTCTGCAACCTGTTCTCCCTCAGTCTCCTCACAAGTCATGATCAAGGCCTTCGCGTGATCCAAAGCCTCCTGTGTGATCCTGGTCAGATTTCGTCTAGCCCACTTCGTGGCCACCTCAAAAGCGATCTCCCAATTGGGGTCCAATTCCCCTGACAAGTCTTTCAACATATTATCCAACCCTTCCCTATAATGATCTTGTAAAATGATCAAAGTATTGTAGCCCCAATTCTTAGCATTTCCCACTATCATGTCCACAATCTTTTGTGTTGGGACAGCTGGTTTGATCATGGAAGCCAAGATGTCCACCATACTGGCGATCATCCGTGGACCTGATTGATCTGGCTCTGGGGAAACATTTTGTAGATGGTGCACCATTTTAATGATCTTGTACAGGGAACGCACCAGTTTTGCAAACTTGGGATCGGTGGGTGGAAATTGTTGCTGTCTGGTTGTTGGGAACTGTCTGTGTTTCAACCTTGCATCCTCCTGATCGTGAGGACGGTAGGACCGGTTTTGAGTAGGTTGTGGATTACACTGGCGGACCACGTCCGCGTAGGATCTCCTTTGGGATCCCGAATATCTTGAAGGAATCGGGGGTCGAGCCAGAGCAGAGCGAACCAAGGGAGGCACAGGCCGGTTAGGATCAAAGTAATTAATCGGTACCCCCCTCACGAGGGACCAGAAATGCACGGGCCATCCCCCGGGACCCCACCCTCAGTCGATCCCCGGGATATCGTCTCTGTTTTTTATAATGGACCTCCGTCCATTTTTCCTGAGTTCTGTAACTCATATCTATCAGTTTGTGATGAAATCAAATGCAATCAGATAAAGTAAACCTTAGATTTATTTTTGTATCAACTTAGATTTATTATGAAAATCA